>LNAC01000410.1:857839-999384 GCA_002007465.1 Ailurus styani
ATGGTTCTCAGCTGTCCAATCTCCTCATTCAGCAGTATTTATTGAGCACACACTGTGTGGCAGGAAGCACGGTGAACCTTAGGGAATCACAGGGCCTTCAAGGAGGAGAATGGGCACACAGACACACTGCGGGGCATCGAAAGACAAGGGCTTCAGTAGAAGTAAGTGTGGAGCTTGTGGGAACAATGAGGGGGACTCCAGGAAGGCTTCCTGGAGGAGATGACTTGTAAATGTGGCCTTGAAGAATGAATACCAGGAAGCAGACAATGACTTAGAGGAAAAAGAGAGGCGGCAGTTTCCAGAACTGAAAGTCGTTTTAAGACCTGGTGTGAAATCAAAGGGAAGGGGAAGGGGTGGGCCTGGAGAGGAGGTGGACTCAATCATGTCTCCGAGGGTTCCAAGTGCCCTGAGGAGGATTTGGATTTTATGGTGAAGGCAGCAGGGATGTCAGGAAGATGTTCCCATCTTGCATTTCAGAGTGGGTACCTGGAGTTCAGTGGCCAGGCTGGAACTGTGATTATATGACCTCAGTTTCTTCATCTGTGAAGTAGGGATGAAAATGACAATGACCATTTATTGATATCTTCCTCTGTCTCCAGCACTGTACTAAGGCTCTCTGAGTGTTTCCTCATCTAATGCATTCAGTGTCCTTGTGAGGTAGATTATTATAAATGAGAGCAAGTAGAAGTTTGAAAACTGTGCACACTCCCAGGGGAGTCACAGTGAGGCTGGGGTTTGAAGCTCTGACAGTGTGCACCTCAGTCCTATGAGCTCAACCGTGCCCCAAGCCCAGAGGACACCCACTGAGAGTAGCGAGAGTTCTCCAAGCAAAGACAGTTCACAGAAATCTCTTACTACCAAGTGTCCTCAGCTCAGGCTGCTGTAACAAAGTACCACAGTTCTGGAGGCTGGAAGTCCAAGATCAAGGTGCGGGCAGGTTCTGTTGCTGGTGAGAGCTCTGCTCCTGGCTGCAGGTGCCCATCCTCTCGCTGTGTCTCCACACGGTCTTTCTTCCATGTGTGCTTGGAGAGAGTGATCTCGGGCGCCTCTTCCTGGTGAGGACACAGCTCCCACTGGATCAAGACCCCATCCTTATGACCTCACATCACCTTAATTACCTCCCCGAAGGCCCCATCTCCAAACACAGTCACAATGGGAGTTCCGGTTTTAACACACTCATCTGGGACGACACAATTCAGTTTGGAACACAGGGAGATCACAAAAGGAAGGAGAGAAGGAAGGGAAGAAACAGAGACCAAAGTAGCAAGTGAAGAAAATCAGGGGGGAGAAGAAGAGAGTAGCACAAAGGATGACAAAAGAGAAGAAGGGAGGGCTGGCCTGGGATAATGACCTGGAACAGCCTGGAACATACCATCGTTTGCCGCGGACACACGCAGCCTCCAGAAACTGCTTGTCTGGGACATCTGGAGCAAAAGATGGGGTTGGCACATAGGCAAAATGTCTACACTTGAGACTCATACATAAAGACCCTTTGGTGGAATGAATTTAAAAAGAACAAAGATCTGGTTATCAGGGTTGGAAAGCCCTTCAGAGGCCATTAACCAAACAGCTTCATTTTGCGGTTAGAAAAACAGAAGCTCCGATTGGGGGAGGCACCTTCCCAGGATCACACAGCTCGCACAAATCCAAGTGTTCTGCCTGCTCCTGCAGTGTTTCCTTCCAGAGGTCAGAGGCAGCTGAGACAACAAATGGGTGACAGATGTGGCAGATGGAGAAACTGAGGTTTAGAGCAGTGAGAGGCTTGCCACAGAGCCACATGGCTTTCTCCTCTGAGCAGCAGTAGCAACATTTGTCGGGGGCTCATGGGGGCTGTCCCTCCGCTGAGAACTTCACATGCCATGTTTTTGCCCAATGTGCATGGCATCACCCCCATCCTAGTCCCCTGTAGGAGAAGAGGAAGTGGAGGTTCAGAGGGAAGCAGAGGGGAAATGACTTGCCCGAGGCCACCTGTGCACGTCCACAGGGCTTCGGGGGTGGGTCTCCGCCATCAGGGAGACCCTCAGGCTTGGGACGCTATGACCACAGTTCCTCCATCCCCATCCTCCAGTCCTTTCTGGGCACGCCCCTGGGGACCAGCCTACATGGGGTGGGAATGGCAGCCACACTCCGCAGACACAAGGTCCTCACGTGGTTCCCGAACCTGGGGTGTCAGCTCTTTGCAGCTGAGGCGCCAGAGCCAAGCCCACCCTCCTTCTGGGGGAGGTGAGATGTGGAGGGGCTGGGGGCCCGAGGGGGAGCTGCCACTCGGGCTCAGCAGCCGGATGGGCAGACTGAGGGGCTCCCAGCCAAGGGAGGTGTGATCTCTCCCGGCTCCACGTCCTGGAGTGCGAACTTCAAACGCCCGATTCCCAACATTTGGCCATATTTTTTTTTCTTCCTTACCCCAAAGCAAATCCGGCTGCAACGTGGGCTCCTGGCGCCTGACTGGGGTGCAGTTGGCTGTTTTGCAGAGTGAGGGTAGCTGCTCACACAGGGGGAGATGGGGAGCAGGGAGAACCTGCTGGGCATGCAGGAGGCGAGGGAGGGCGACTTTCTCTGTGGCTGGCTTTGGGATGGGTTATTGGTGGAGGATGGGTGGGTGGGTGAATGATGGATGGACAGTCGGATATTGACACCAACAAATAGGCACCAAGCAGGTAGTCTGAACAGGATGAGACCAGGACCCCTCTTTCCCCCCAGGTTGCCGTGCACACTGGGACTTTATCATCACACTCACCTCCCTGGACGAGGAAGGCCCCTGTCCCTGCCTGTCTCCTCAAGGACCTGAGCCTTGCCAAGCTCTGCGTGGCTGGGGCTCAGCACTGGGTCTGACAATGAGGAGATGAGCCCCTTAGGAGCTAAGGGAGGAAGCGGGACGAGGGTGGGAGAGAAGAGGAAGGAAGGGAAGTCGAAGGGAGGGAAGTCTAATCTCTCTGTAAACAACATGACATCTTGCACACAGTTGGGAAGAGGCAGCCCCTGCTGCACCCAGGCATGGATCTAACCGATACACGTGTATCGGTAAGAGGAGAAGTCATGGGATCCCATCTGCATGAGGCTGAAAGCAGGCAAAACTGAGCTATATAATCAGGGTCAGAAGAATGGTTCTGTGGAAGGGAGTGGTTATTAACCAGGGGGCAGGAGAGAGTACCTTCTGGCATGTTGGGAATGTTCTAAATCTTGATCTAGCTGGTGATTCCATGGGGGTCTACATACATGAAAGTCCATCAAACTGTTTCCCAAAGATGGGGTGTCCTTCAAATACACTTTCCTGTATCCCAGTTTTAGAGCTCAATCATTTTTTTTAAATAGATACTATGACAGAAGATGGAAGGATGGGCAAAGGACAGATAATCCCTTCAGCAGACATTGATGGCCACTTGGTGTGTGCAAGGGGTGGGGGGGCTGTGCTGGTCTTTGGGTCTAGAGACAAATGAGTCCTAGCTGCCTTCTCCAAGGAGCTCACAGTCTGGGCCGGAAACAGGTGCATGCAGGCAGTCCCCGCAGCAAAACAACAGGAGGGCTGTGGTTGAAAAAGAAGGGAGGGGCTGGATCAGAGGAGAGGGACAGTATTTGCCAAGAGCATCAGATGGGCAGAATGGGATACAAACAGAGAAATAGGCTGGGAACAGAATTTCATGGCAAAAAAAAAAGGTATCTTAAAGAGAAAGGTAAATGCACGGTGAGTGGGTGGGTGGGTGGATGGATGCATGGAAATTTCGTTTTCCTCCTTGAAGGTAAGAATTGTCTTGCACATGGTAAATGCTTCATTACATGTTGAATGAATAAATAAATGAATCTAATATGTTCTAGTTTCTCAAGCATGGCTGATAACAAAGATAATCAAGCAAGGGTCGTAAACATTATGAGATTCTTTCGTCCAATGGTCTACCTGTTCGGATTAGACCCGAGGAATAATCAGGGGGCGCCTGGGTGGCTCAGTCGGTTAAGTGCCAACCTTCGGCTCAGGTCATGATCTCAGGGTTCTGAGATCGAGCCTCGCATCGGGGTTGGGGGGTGTCCCTGCTCAGCGGGGAGTATCCTTCTCCCTTTCCCTCTGCCCCTCCCTCTCCACTCATACTCACACATTCTCTCTCTCAAATAAATAAATAAAATCTTTAAAAAAGTTAAAAAGAAGAAGAATCAGGGACGCAGGGAAGGCCTCAGGACAAAGTGTTCCTTGTGGCCTTGCTCATAATGGCAGTGGCTAAGGGACAATCCCCAAAAGGTCATTTCAGGGGAGCCTTGATGCTGCCCCATGAGAACATTTCATCACACTAAATAGGACAGGGAGAAAGCCTTGTTAACGATATAAAAAACATGTTTATGATGGAAAGTAAAGGCGAAATAAAATAATTAGTATATAAAAGTCAGTGCACAAGATGAACTCACCAACGCTTGTAGTTTTTTGTTTTGGTTTTGTTTTTGTTTTTTTAGACAAAACAACTTAGGGGGAGAAGAATGATGTGGAGGCATTTTGTGTGCATGTGGCTTTCCCTGACTGGCAGGATAATTTCGTTTTCTGCTTTGTCACAAAGTCTGCGTTAAGTAAGGCTTCCGCGATGACAATAGAGTCCTTTAATTATCAGGCAGAGAAAGGCTGCTCCCTCTTTGCCAACTTCAAGGAAAGAGAAAGAGGGAACTCATTCTCAAAAATAAGAATGTCAGTGATGGAGCCGTGACAGTGAGTTCCAAAATGACATCCCTCCGAAGCCACCCATCTTCAGTTATCTGCGCCTGAATGACCCTCAGAGCACATGGCAGGCTCAGATGGGCACACCCTCCTGCTCTTGGGCACAGTCCTGCCCAGCAGCCAACACATGTTTATTGAGCACCTACTATCGGTGGGGCCAGCCAGTGAGCCACAAAGGAAACCCTCTGCTGGGAGTCTATGGTTAGCTGGGCTGTCACCCTTGCTCACCCAAACGGAAGAGGACAAGTGTGGCTGGCCTCTGTGGAGTCCTAACTTTATGTCCAGGACTTGACTTGCATCACGGGCATGAGGCTCTGTCCAGTCCTATGAGATTAACACTGCCTGCATTTTGTAGATGCCATGTAACTTACATGCCAACACACACATGGGTGTGGGGGAGGAAGAGCCTGCGGTCACACTTACAAAGCCATCCTCCCTCTCTGAGATCTGCTCCAGCACAGGCATTGTGGAAATCACAGTCATTCAGGGTCAGAGAGCAACCAAGAGACAAGGAGGAGATCATATAATGCCACACTTCAGGGAGTTCTGGGAAGGAAAGGCCAGCAGGGTGACAGGCAGGGGCTGAAAGACATTCAGGGGGCAGTTCAGATGGGATGACTTAAGGGACATCCTCTGTGAAGGGTGGCATTCTGCCAAGACCTGAATGGGAGAGTCGATCAGGCAGGTAACTGTGGAGGGCAGCAGGCACAGCAAGTGCAAAGGCCCTGAGGCAGGATGGAGCTCAGCACAAACAGAACAGGGAGGAGGCCAGTGCAGCTGGAGTGAGATAGCATGAGAAAAGGGTGAAGGGCCAGGAGATAAGGATGAAGAGGTGGGTCCCCAGAGCACATAGGGCCCCAGAGGGCTAAGAAATACCTTGTGGTGTTCACTATGGGAAAGGTTTTGTCCAGGACACACATTATAACAGGACCCTGAAGGCTGCTATGTGGAAAACAACAGGTCGCAATAGGGCAAGGGTGGAGGTGGCTACTGCACCAGTCCAGGCAAGAAATGAGTAGGGCTCAGATTAGAGCAGCACCAAGATGTAACCCCCTTCCTACTGACAAAACCAAGCAATGCTATTGAACTGAATGGAATCTGTTTATCTTGTCATGAATTCAGTTTGGCTTGGGAGACACCATCCCCTCTAGAACTTCACAGGACTGAGGTATGTTGAGAGCAGGCTGGCTGAGAGGGGGAGAGTTCTGGAACACTCTGTATCAGGAGGAACCCTTGAAATGTCTGCTTACCTTGGAGAAGTGAAGAGGTGGTGGCCAAGTCCTTTGATTAATGCCCCCCGACCCCACACACAGGCTAGCTCCCTGGATCTACTGTCGCAAGCCCTCTTAGAATAGCCTGTGAGATTTGGTTGTGCCAAGAGCATAGACTGGGTCTCTCTTGACTTCCAAGGCAGATGATAAGACTGAGGCTCAGAGAGGCTGGGTAACCTGCCTAAGGTCACACAGTAAATACATGATCCGGTATCACACAGCTAGTAAGTAGCAAGGTCTGGGTTTGAATTGTGACAGATTAATCCCTACCTGGCTCACGTTACAACCACTGTCATAGTACCCTGCCATCCATTTGATGAGCAAGTTTGTTCTATGAAATGACAAGTATAAGAATCACTTTTCTGGGGCCCTGTCCCATCCCATGTGGCCCCAGAGGGCAGAGAAAGACCTAATGTATGGAATTTAGTGGGG
Source organism: Ailurus styani (assembly GCA_002007465.1). Classification (NCBI taxonomy): domain Eukaryota; kingdom Metazoa; phylum Chordata; class Mammalia; order Carnivora; family Ailuridae; genus Ailurus; species Ailurus styani. The sequence continues at coordinate 864,236 of LNAC01000410.1, forward strand.
GCCAGTGTGAAGGATGCTTTTAGCAGATCAGAGTTCTTCTAAGAGGAAATTGGGTGTAGGCATGGAGTAGGGAGCTCCCTATCCCTGGGAGCAAACAGGAAGAATTAAATCAATCATTGCATACATCTAGGCTTCAAGCAGGCATTATATTAGATTGCCTTTAATACATATTCCAATGTTAATATACTATGCATGGGTCATTCATTCATCCATCTACTTATTTAGTCAATTACTGAGCAACTACTATGCACCAGGCAGGGGCTGAATGCTGAGACACAGAAAAGTAGCAACATGGTCTTGTCCTTGGGAAGCTTACAGTGATAGTGATGTCATACACCTTTTGGTGACATTTATTCTCTTGCCAAAAGTGTTGCCTGTGGTCCAGAGATTCATGTCCTCTTATCTTGTTAAATTTTCTTCAAGAAGGAAGTGATATTCTCGCTTTATCGAGGAGGAAAAGGAAGCATGTCCAAATGGGGTGTTCATGGCAGAGCCAGGTCGTAAACCTTGATTTGCTAAAATCTCTATGGAAACATCCTCCCTTACTCAAGAGGAGGGCATCTAAGATCCCTACAGAAAACACAGAGTTCCTTGCAAAAAACCTTCTCCCAAACAAAAGAAAACCTTCATGCCAATCTAAGGGAAGGGAATGCTTTAGAAAGCTCCGACCTTCCTTCTACCTCAACAGGAGAAGACCCTGAGCCAAGAGTCAGGCCATTTTCCTCCCAACTGAATGCGTTTTCAACTAAATTAAAATCATACCTCATTTTAAATTAAGGGGATTTAAAAAAATAAAATATCTACAACATTTAAATATCATTAGTAATTACATTTTATTTTATTTCGAGCCAGTTGGAAACATTTTATTTCTAATTAGGTACATTTGTTTTTAATATCCAGTTTACAGAACAGAAGGACCTCCTTGTAATGAATGGGGAGTGGGAGGGGGGCCTTGCTGGGTCCACCACCTGAGCCAGGGAAGGAGTCTGGGGCTCTGTGGGGATCAGTAAGGCCCTAGACCAAAACTCACAGCTCTGGGGCCAGCATGTCTTCTGTCTCCGTGATTAATCATCAGAGGAGCGTTGGAGAAAATGCAGAACTGGATGCTCGTCGAAACTTACAATTGTAATTACGGCAATTTTTTTAAGCACTTACTCTTTCTCAGGCACTTGTGCTAAGCATTTTACTGCTCCAAACACCACTGCTAATGATGATCATAATCGGTTAGCATTTACTGGGTAGTAGCCTCATGCCAGGCATTTTGAGTGCAGGATTTACTTTAATCCTCACGAGAAACTTTTTTTTAGGTAGATTCAATCCCTCGTTCTCAATTCTATAATCCAAAAAGCTTTGAAAACTTCAAGTATTTAAATAACGCATTTGGCAGCAAATCTGACCTAACCCCATGTGAGGCCCTCTGGGGTCTTTAAGGAGCCCGCTCGAGCAGATCCAGCAGGCACACTCTACCCCCACCCAGGATGCCACAGGGATGGTTAAGACCGCTGGCCTGGTTGGCAGGAGAAATCTCTAAGATCTGGAAGAGATCTGGCCCAGAGAGATTTGGTTGAGGGCTTCTGGACCTGACCTGTATTCCACAGGTAAGAAAATAAGTACAGCGGTGAAATAACTCACCCCTTGGGTCCCACATCTTGGGGGTGTGGGTGTGAGCCCATAGCTTCCCATTACCCTGTTGAAAGCAAGAGCCCTGGGGACCCCCACATGCTCACTTCTTCCTCCTGAGTCCTGGCATGAGGCTGAGCACCCTGAGTAGGACTAGAACCCAAGATACTGTGTTATTGCCCCATCCCTGCACCTGTTCGCTAACTGGCCAGTGTTTGTTGATTGGCTAAGTGACCTCATAGTCTTCACCATGAAGGATTGAGCTTGGAGTTACCTAGTCACTGAGATGGAAGGAACCTCAGACAATGTGGAATGTACAGGGAAAACCTTGGGGAGGTTTTCAAATAAAATGCAGAGGTCTGAACCCTACCCAGACCTATGGGATCAGAGTTCCCATGGGTGTGGCCCAGGAATCTGCATTTTCAAATCGTCTCTCCCATCATGATCTGAGGATGAGTAGCTCAGATCCTAGGCTGGCATTTTGGAGGCTAATCACTTCATCCCCCCATCCACCTTCACTTGTTGTACGAATCTGCTAACTGGCCTCCCTGACGGAGACATGCCTGGCCTATTTTTGTTTGTATACCTCCAGTGACAGGGAGCTCACCACTCTCATAGCTATTAAGACTAAATCTGATCATTATGAAACATCCCAAAGGTGATCTCTAGAGCCCTGCAGAAGTAACTATCATCCCTGCACAGGTTAACTTGATTGGAGGCAGAAAAGACAAACATTTATGTGTGTCAATAGAGGTGGGGGTCATACCTGGGCATATTTGGAAATTATCATTCAAGTGATAACAGTATTCAAGCATTCAAGTGGGAACAGTAATGGGGCTTCAAACAAACATGCCTTGCAATATTTGCATCTATGACCAATGGCATCCAAGTTCACCCAGTGGACCGTCAGAAGATTCCAGCTCTGCCCATAACTCCTTTGGGACCTCACTCGAGTCATCCAAGCTCTACAAGCCTCAGTTTCCTCTTCTGTAAAAGGTAACAGCTACCTTTCAGGGATTTATAGACAGAATCCCTGCCAGAAAGAGGTGGCAGAGTTCAAATTTGGACCATTTCATAAAGAAACCAGTCACCAAAAAGGGGCATTGTATAGGGACACCACCAGGAATGGTGCAGCACCCCAAGGTTAGTAATAGTGGGGAGCTGTTTCCACTCTGGGGTCTGATGGTGAAGTAGGGAGGGATCGCTGGTACCTGGAGGAGAGAGACAGCTAAGTGGAAGGGCCACCTGACAGGTATTGGGAAGGCCTTTGGGCAAGTGAGGAAGCCAGCCTATACCAACATTGCCGGGAGGAAGGACTGGACAAGGGAAGAAATACCCCTGCCTCTCTCTTGCCCTGCCCTCAGATCTCCTATGGGACTCCCTATTGGCTCCCCAGCCAGAAGTTGAAGGTCAAGGGAGGCAATTGACAAAACCCATGGAAGACAGCTTCCCGGGTATGCAGCAGAAGGAAGAAGGTGCAGAGACAATCCGAAGGGGCATGTGAACAATACAGAGGACATCTGGGCTAAAGATTTAATGAAGAATCAGAGCTCTGAAGCTGACATGATCCTGGGTGCAAGTGTCAGCCATCCAAGGTAAAGTCCCTCCTGCCTTCCCACCTCTGCTGTCCCTGACATTGACCAACACCCCAAACAGAACACCTGGATGTAGGCACCTGGGTCAGGCCCTGGGGGGGAGGGGCTGGGGGTCCCCACCAAGTGGCCAGTCCGGGCATCACAAAGACCCAGGGTGTGGCTTTTCCGGGAAGGTGGGGCAGACTGGAGGCCACAGGCCACTGGGGCTGTTTGTGAAGTTCTTCCTGCGCGTAGCTCCGAGCTGTCGAAATCAAGAGGCTGACATTTAACATGCAGCAGCTCCCTGTGATGGATAAATATTAAACACAGCACGACTGACAAGACTAAGTAAATATCTATTAGTCTCCAAGATGAAGTCTGCAGGCGCAAGGAGAGGGTGTCCTAATTGTTCACCCTTCTTGTAATATTAAATAAGCATCTCGCCAGACTTCAGCCAAGAGGACTTGCTGGCTTGGCTCTCTCTTGCGCTCATGCTCTCTCCCTCGTCCTGTCTTTATTTTACTTATATTAAGTTGAACAATCGTACAGGTTTTTGAGGCCAGGCGAAAGGGAAAAAATAGCTTTTGGAAAAGTTAGCATTTCTGGGACTCTCTTTCAAAGACTAGAATAAAAGGTGAAACTGCATGGGATCCCAGAGAGGGCCTAATTCAATGCATCACTTTATACGTGATAGAAGATAAGTAAAGGATGAAGGCCAAGAGCAAAATGGTGGGAAAAAAAATTCACAAGTCAAGTCTAGTTCTGGCTATCTTTCATGTGCATAAGAAAGTCTAATTCATATGTATGTATATACATGTGTGTGTGTATAACACACACACACAGCAAACCTGCCAGAGTGGGGTCATTGCCTGTATTAGTTATCTACTGCTGTGTAACAAATAGCTCACAGATCCTATGGGTCAGGAGTCCAGCCCAGCCTTGCTGGGTCCTCTGCTTGATGATCCCCGCTGAGGTGGTCATCAAGATGTTACTCAGGACTGCAATCTCATCTTAAGGGGCACTTGGCCCCATGTCACCTGCTTGCTGACAAAATTCTGTTCCTTGAAGGCTGAGGAATGAGAACCTCAGTTTCTTGCTGGCTGTTGGCTAGAGGCTGTGCTCAGTTCCTGGCTACGTGAGTGTCTCCATGGGACAGTTTGCAACATGACTGCTTACTTCATCAAATCCAGCAAGGGAGAGAATATCTCAGCAAGATGGTCCTTACAGTCTTATGTAAATTAATCATGAGAATGACATGGCATCCCCTTTGCTCCTACTTTGTTGACTTAGAGACGTCCTGCCCATGCCCAAAGGGAGGGTGTCATACAAGGTTGTGAGTACAAAGAGGTGGGGCTCATGGGGGCCACCTTAAAGTTTGTCCTCCATGTGGCCTAAGGAGCTTATGTTCCAGTTCAGGAGGAAGACAACAAAACAGTAGAGAAAGAAAATCATCACGAATGGTGAAAAATATCTGAAATGAAATCACGGGGTTGCTTGATGGAAGCCAGCAAAGGGCCATTTCTGGGAGAAGGGGGAGACAAGAGGAACTCCTTTGGACAGGGCTCTAGAAACAGCCTCTCAGGGATGGAACATTTTAGTGGTGACTTGAAGAATGGGAAGGACCCACACTTGTCTGGAGCAAGGGCACTCCAGGCAGAGGGAATGGCAAGAGCAAAAGGAGGTGGGAAGGAGGCCGGAGTTGCAGGAGGGCAGGGAGGACAGTGAAGGGAGGTTTGGTATGGGGCTAAGAAGTGGGCAGGGTCAGGCCACGTAGGGTCTTACAGACTAGGGAAGCATTTGGAAATGATGCTTAAGATGATGGGCATACATTCCTCACCCAGGGCTGCCATGCAGAAGTACCACAAGCAGGGGGGCTTTAAACAGTATGATTCAAAGTCCCCCTGTGCCCTCTATTCCAGGGCTGACCTCTGAGATGATCCAGCTTCCAGAGCATGCAAGCTGCACGGGCACCCAGGATTCCACACCCAGAAGCACCCTGCTCTTGGTCTCACTCTCCATTTTGCCATCTTTGAGTTCTTAGTAACTTTGGAGCCATATTTGCATTCTCATTTTTCAATGAGCCCTGCAAATCTTGTAGCTCGTCCTGCCCCAGAGTGAAGACAGAGCTGAGCAGAGCCTTAGTCAGCCTGCAGGAGCACGCCTTGTCTACCAGAAATCAACATGTATCTTAAGCCCCAGAAATCAGGGGGTGGTTTTGTTCCAGGAACCTAGCTTAGCCTGCCCTAACTGCTCCTGGAGGTAACCTCAAGGCCCAGGGCTTCTGGAGAGGAGAAGAAGGAGTCTGAATAGCAGAGATGGAAACTGAGTGTGAACATCCTGTTCCTGAGTACCAAGATCTGGGTGAGATTTGCTTGGAAGGGATTTTTGTTCTTACCCAGCAGCAGCCACGTTCCTCACTCAGCCGATGCCACTTTGGTGTAAGGAGTGGTCAAAGGTGTCGAAGAGGGGGGACAGACATGGGTCTCTTTACTGGCTGCGTAAGCTTAGACAGATGGCTCAGTGTCTCCAGGCTCAAACTCCTCGCCTGCGGAGTGAGACTGACAGTGGCCATTTCTCCCCCATTGGGCCACTGTGATGATCCATCTCTGTACCCAGTTTTTGTTGTCGGTTTTGTTGTTGACGAATGGAGAGTGTGCAGCTTCCAGCAAGGCTGATTTCTCTGTCTGCTTCCTCTGAGTTTCACCCACAAGGTGAGCGTGGACCAATCCAGGAACTTTCTCCACAGAAACATTTAGTAAAGGGAGCATGCAGCAAGGAAGAGGTTCACCAGGGTCCAGCAAGCCAAGAGGTGCAGAAATGAGCACCCCCAGGACCAAAACTCAGGCTGGGGCTGGGGCTGCGGACAGCCAGCCAGGTGCTCATATCACCACTGCACAAAGGGAAGGAAGGAAGGCCGGCCCTAAGCCCCGCTGGACATCAGTGGCTCACCTGAATCTACTGTGAGATCTCATCTAGAAGCTGATGACTTCCCCAAACCATGCAGGTTTTCTGCAGAGTGGTGGCCGGTAAATCTGCCCTCTCTGTCACGCTGTACCCCTCACACCAGGCACTAACATGGTCAGTTCCCACACACATCTATTTCAAGGTGAACACTTGCCTTTGTAGGTGACTTTTTTGGCTCTCTCTCATCAGAAATCCCTAACTGTATAAGGTAAGCCTGGATGACATAGTTCAGAACATGCAGCTCAATATCCTCTCCCCTATCATGATCTGATGATATCAGCTCAGATCCTGGCCTGACATTTGGGAGACTAATCATCTCATCCTCCCTCCACCTCCATTCGTTGTTCAATTTCCTCCACAGAGAGATATTTGGGCTGTTTTTGTTTGTGTGCTTCCAATGATGGGGAACTCATTCATTCTCATAGCTATTGAGCTGAAACCTAAGCTTTGTGAAATACCCCAGTGGTGATCCCTGGAGCCTTGCAGAAGGAGCAAATGCTCCTGCACAGGTTAACTTGACTGGGGCAGAATAGATGAGCTTGTATGTGTGCGGACAGGGGCTGGAGACAGGGCTGGGGTGTCTTCTAACATACAATTCAGTGCTCATGGACCTGAAGCCATTCATCACTTTTATGTTCCTTTAAAGGCCTCCAACCTCCTCTCGCCTTTAAAATCTTACTCTGGGCTCTGCCTCATCCTAGAAGCAGGGGTGAGTCCTTGTAGTTCATGAGCAGAATCAAAATTTTTACAAGTGCCCATACTGAGTTACCCCAGAATGTATCCAGCTTTGCACAGGGTTACTGCAAAAGCTCCTGGTGTTAGCAAAGCTGTGAGATTCTAAACAAATGGGTTCACTGCCATAACTGGTGCATCAGTTACCTATTGATACACTAAGTGCTGTGTGATAGTCTCAGCAACATATGATGAGCTGGTATTGCTCATGCATCTAGGGTGGTGAGCCAGTGGCTTTGCTGGTCTCAGCTGGATTAAGTCAGGCATCTGGGCTCTGTTCCACAGGTCTCTCATCCTCCAGAAGGCTGTTTTCTACATGTTCTTTCCCCTGGTGACCACAGGGGCAGGAGAGAGCAAGCAGAGCCATAAAAGTGCGTTTCAAGCCTTCGTATCCCTTGTGCTGACATCCTATTGGCCAAATCATGCCACATGACTGGTTCAGAGTAAGTGTTGGGAGGGTTCTATAAGGTCAGGTGGTAAAGGGCAAGGATTGCTGGATGAACTGAAGGTTTGGGGTCATTGTTCCAATCTACCACTATGACACTGGCTTGGGCCACACTTCTCTCTAACAAGATGGCAAATCAAAGCAGGGTTGGTGGAAGTTTACACAAAACATGTCAACTGGCCTTCTCTGGTCTGAGTACTGGCTATTAATTCACAAGGAACCATGTCCAAATTTGTGATTCCGCCATCTCATCACCAGCAACTTTTTATCTGAAGGAAGTCACCAAGTATTGGCCAAAGATGTATGCACAGGGATGTTCCTTTGACTGAAAATTGAAAACCCCAGTGGCCACCAGTAAAAGGCCAGTGAGCAAATAAGGGTACATTTATGCAATGGCCAAAGCAAGTTGAAAGGGAAATAAAAGAGAATATGAGATGCCTTAGAAAGTAATAAATGATTAAAAAAATACGGAGGGGAGGGGAGCAGATATGGGGAGCAGGAAGAAGGAGCTGGGGTGAAGAGGTGAGGCCAGGACTGTGACCTCAGGGCCATGGGGAGATGGCAGAATAGGTTTCCAGGCAGAGGGAACAGCATATGCAAAGGCCCAGCAAATGTGAGGAGTCCTGATGTTTCTAACTCTGCCAACAGCTCTCTCCCTGTCATTATCCCTTCTACCTCTGTCTGTAAGCCTTGGTCTCCTGCCACCCCCAGCCCATCTTCCTCCATGGACACTTCTACCACCAAGTCCTCTCCAATGGGTCAAAACAGCTTCCTTATCCTCCAGGTTGGAGCTATTACCAAGAGGCTGCCTTAGCTGCTCAAGGATCATTCCATTCTCCAGAGATGAGCCAGCCAAGGACAAGGACAGGAGGAGATGCAGCCACACAGATCTCCTGGAATAGTCCTTTTAATTAAGGGCCTTAACCAATGTTCCCACTAGGTGTATGACAGGAGGGAGGGGATCTGGGGGCAGCCTGGAACAGAGACATAGTGGGCTCTGCAAGCTGATTGGGGTGGTGGATTCCCCTGATCCCAGCACTTACTTGCTTTGTGACCGTGGATAATCACTTTACCTCTCTGAGTCTCAGCATTCCCTTGTAAATGAGAATGGTGCCCAGATACCATTAGTATTGTTGCTACTGTTTCCTCCACCTTCCCCTTTTCCTGGCTCTGCATAGAACTAAACCACAGATTCATTTCCACCGGGGCCCAAGCTTCTGTTTAGCATGCAGAAGACCGTGTTTTCGCAAACCCTCTTTTGAATTTTAGATTATAGATTTGATTAAGGATTCAAGATATTAGACTACAGGAATACAAGCGATGTTCTATTTCCTCCCATGGATCCAGTTTTCTTCCCCTACCCCCTGTCCTTTTATTCTCCTGACTTTGCTGGATGGTGCCTGGGACATGGGTGATGGCCCTCACCCGCCCACTGCCCCCAAGTCCCTCCTTAGGGGTCTTGGTGAGGGTGGTCAGACAGTCAGCACCTTTGTAACATCAGGCCTGTGTTCCTTCCTTCCTTCCTTCATTTGCTAAATAGAAACTCAGCACTTAGCACTTTGGGGCAATGTGGTGGGAACAGGGAAGGGGGTGGGAAGCAATAGCCAGCCCCAGAGCTGCCCTCAAGAACTCACTGTACTAAACGCAGTGTTGATAACAGTGATAGCTCATCACTAAATGCTTGCCACACGGGGTGCCTGGGTGGCTCAGTCGTTAAGCGTCTGCCTTTGGCTCAGGTCATGATCCCAGGGTCCTGGGATCAAGCCCTGCATCGGATCGGTCTCCCTGCTCTTTGGGGAAGCCTGCTTCTCCCATTCCCCCTGCTGGTGTTCCCTCTCTTGCTGTGTCTCTCTCTGTCAAGTAAATAAATAAAATCTTTAAATAAATAAATAAATAAATGCTTGCCACAATCGTGCATGTATTTTCTCATTTCTTCCTCGTAACATCCAAACCCTCACTAGCTGTCCACACCTCATCAAGGCCCTGCCTCAGATGCAGGACAAGCTGGGCAACCCCGAAGAGAAGGGGTCTTTTCCTGAAGGACAGAGGCAGCGAGGGTCAACCATGGTGGCACCTCCTTGTGCCAGGCCGTAGGCAGTGACTAGGGAGGGGGCTCTGCTCGGTCCTACATGCCCACTATGGACCGCAGCAGGCTGAGACGGAGTCTCTGGGATTTGGGAAGTGGCCTCTGGTCACCTGTGAGTGACTCCATGCAGGATGGCATGTGACGTCACTCTTCACACGGGGACAACGAGACAAACACAGGGCAAGGCTGGACATGTGGACTGATCATTAGACAAGTGATAACAAACATCTGGGTGCCTGCTCGTGTGCCTCAGGGAAACTGAGGCTCCAAGAAGTTAAGTAACTTGTTCTGATTCTCATGGCAAGCATGAGGTAGGGTGAGGACTTGAACTCAGATCTATGCCAGGAGAATAGTCGAGGCTGTGCCTACTGCCTCCCAAGCCACAAATGTTCGGAAGAAGGAGAATTGGTGTAGTCTCCATGCTCAAGAGCTCACAGTGGGTGCAACTTGCCAGGAGCCCTAGTCTGTGATTATGTTTACTTTTTTAATGCTTTCTTATTTCACTGATTTTGTCATATGTATACACTGTAAAACCATCACCACCCTCGAGATCATGAATGTACCAATTACCCCCAGAAATCTCCTCGGGCCACTTTATAATCTCTCTCTGCCTTCAGCCTCCACTTCCCCTGCCCTCCATCTCAGGCAACCCCTGATCTGCTTTCTGTCATGACAGATTCCTTTGCCTCTTCTAGAATTCTGTATGAATGGAATCATACAGCATGTAATCTTTTGTGTCTGGCTTCTTTCACTCAGCATAATACCCTAGAGGTTCATCCAAGGTTTAGCAAGTATCAATCGTTCATTCCTTTTTATTGCTAAGTAGTATTCCATTGTATAAGAGTATCTGTCTGCTGATCCATGAGCCTACTGGGGAATATTTAGTTAGACTGCTTCCAGTTTGAGCTATGACAGTTTTGAGCTGTGAACGTTGGTATAATCTTTGTATGGATGTATGCTTTCAGTTATCTTGGGTAAATAAACTAGGAGTGCAATGGCCTGATTATCTGGTAGCAGTATATTTTTAAAGATTTTTAAAACTGTAAACCACTGGGGCACCTGGGTGGCTCAGTGGGTTAAGCCTCTGCCTTCAGCTCAGGTCATGGTCCCAGGGTCCTGGGATTGAGCCCCGCATCGGGCTCTCCGCTTGGCAGAGAGCCTGCTTCCCCCTCCTTCTCTGCCTGCCTCTCTGCCTACTTTTGATCCCTCCCTCTGTCAAATAAATAAATAAAATCTTAAAAAAAAAAAACCTGAAAACCATTTTCTGAAGAGGCTGTGCTATTTCTAATTCCCAAGAGCAGGAGATGAGAATTTCAGTTTTTCCACAGCCTCACCAACACCTGGTAGGAACAGGCTTTGAAACTTTGGACTTTCCAATAAGCCTGCAGTGATAGCTCATTGTGATTTGAATTTGCATCTTGGTGATGAAATCTTTGCGTGTGCTTATTTGCCACTTGTATACCTTTTCTGCTTACACACCTTAACAACCTTTTTTTAGTCCATTTTGTTAACCAGACTTTTTCTTTGGAAATAACTGTAGCATTGGTTTTGAGCAGGTGCCCATTTTTCAATCAGATTTTTTGTTTTCTTATTATTGATTTTTGAGAGCTGTTTGTATATGCTGGATAAAAGCATTTTATCAGATACATCATGTGCAAATATTTTCTTTCAGTCTGTGTATATGAACATTCCTTTAGCATTGGTTTTTCAAAGAGCAGTTCTTAATTTTTTAAGGTCCAATGTAACAATATTTTCTTTTAGGGGATCATGATTTGAGTGTTGTTTCAAAGACGCTTTGACTAACCCAAGGTTGTAAAGATTTTTATCTATGCAGTGGCCACTGCTGGTGTTCTTTATTTAATATACCCACATCCCCCCCTGGTGTGATTTTTCTCTGTCTCACAGAGCGTCTTTTAATATTTGTCATGGAGAAATTGTTTCAGTTTTCATGTGTGCTTCTTTGGAAAATATTCCCCTTTGTTTTTGAAAAATATTTTCTCTGGACATAGAACTGTAGACACATTTTTATTTTCTTTCCATACTTTCAAGGGACTGCTTCACTGTGGAAGATATTCAGTCATAATTTCTTCAAAGGTTTTCTGTCCCCCGCCTTCTTTCAGAGCTTCCAAGTACATGGGTATTGGGTGTCCTGAAGTTTCTCTGCAGCTTGCGGATGCTCCGTTCCATTTTTAAATTCTCTTTTTCTCTGTATTTAACTTAAATAGCTTTTTTTCACATTTCTGTGTCTTCATGTTCACTAATATTTTCTGCTGCAATGTCTAAGCTGCTGTTAATGCCAACTGCTTTATTTTTCATCTCAGGCGTTATATTATTTCATTTCTGGAATTCATTTGGCTATCTTTCATGTCTCCACTTAATGTGCTCACTCTCCCCTCTAGGTTATTGAGCATGTATGAAACATAATTATAAAAGCCCTTGTAATGTTCTTCTCATTTCAGGGTCGGTTTCCACTGATTGATTTCCCTCCTTGTTATGGGTTATATGTTCTCCTTCTTTGCATACCTGATAATACTTGGATCACGGGCCAGCTATTGTGAATTTTACCCTTGCAATGGCTGTATATTTTTGTTCTTTCTATAAATTTGGTGGAGGCTTTGTTCCTGGATGCGCTCGAGTTACTTGGAAAGAGCTTGACCCTTTGAGGTCTTGCTTGTAAGCTTTGTCACGTGGGACCCAAGAAGTGTTTGGTTTGAGACTATTTATTGCCCACTTCCAAGCCAATACCCTTCTGCGAGGTCTGCCTGAGTGGACAGGGCTTATTCCTGGATGCACCTTCAGTATACTTGCCTTCTCCTCACGTCATTTTCTCATGAGCATGTGCTGATAGGGATTCAGCCAAATACCAGAGGATAACCCTCTGTAAATCTCTGTAGCTCTTTTTATTTGCAACCCTCTCCCGTCTGGTCTGCTTTTCTGCAAGCCGTAACTTTCTTGGCCCCCTGGACACCCAGCCCCATCTCCATGACTCAGGAACACCCCCAATCTGCCTGGGGTTCCCCCTCTCTGTGCTGTGGCTGGAATCTCTCTCCAAACAATAAGCTGGGATGATTGTAGGGCTCCCCTAGAGGGCTTGCCATATCTCTGGGACCACCGTTCTTTGTTGGCCAGTGTCCACTGTCTTGAAAGCCATTGTTTCATCTGATTTTTTATTTCATTTTCTGATGGAAGGGTAAATCCAGACCCTGTGACTTCATCTTGGCTGGGAGCGAAAGTCCTCTTGTAGCCAAGTTGTGGTAAAAGAAAGAATGTGAAGAGGGCCTCTGAAATTGATGTCATCTTGGCTCTTATTTGGTACCAGATCCTCCAATGAGCCCTCTTCATGGATCATCTCTGCCTGATGCTAGTGGGTGGTGTTCTACCAACTCTCAGAGTAGGTAACAGAGGACCTAGGACTTTGTGGGGGCTGTCCAAGTTTACGGAACAGGATTTGAAAAGAGGTCTATCTGATTATACTTGCCCTTTTAACTCATCATCTTCCTGTTCACTCAAGGGCCAGACTGACTGACTGAATTAATGGATGGATGGATGAATGACATGGTAGGATGAAGTGTGTGCATGCATGCAGGAGTGTTTAACATGCCTATGGGTCCCTTCATTTCTCATAAATAATAGAAAATGCCAGTGCTCGAAGGGAATGCTTGTGGATCATTTTGACCCATTTGAGAAGCTCAAGGAAAGCAAGGAATTTACCTAAAGCCACACAGCCAGGAAATCAGTCCTAAAATAAAATCACCCCTCCTGCTCTTCTTTTTCAATCGAGGCTCATAGAGCAAGAACAGAATTCTGACTCTGTATGTGTGTGTAGATAATATTTGGCTTTAAAGTTGTATTTAAATATGTCTCTTTCACCCTGGCTTGCAAAACAGTCGGGTTTTATTTGGACAAATTAGGCTTGAGTGCATGGCAGAGCTCTGGGTGAGGGGAGAGAGGTCAGAGCTAACAAGGAGAAATAAAGCAGGGATATTCGGTTAGGCTGTGTCGAGGCTTATTTAGAAAACAGGCTCAGTCCACTTTCCCCTGCAGCTGTAACTTAATCTGGAAAGCTCCCCTCCCAGACTCACTCTAGGCTGCTCTCACTCTGTTGACCTGCTGGGACTGTTTCCTTAGAAAGCCAGTTTGGAAGCAAAACCATTAAAAATGGCTTGCATTAAGGGGCCTTCCAGTTCAGGCTGAGAGGGACCTAGGGATGAACAGGAGTTCTGGAATAAGACACAGTCCAATCTGGGTACAACAGTGTATTAATTGAGACTCTTTCTGTCATAGATTATCCGATCCCCTTCAAACTAAATTAATACATATGTCTGTGTGTAGACACACACACACTTACACATATACCATACACAACATATATAAACTGTCCCTGTAATTGTAAAGTCTGGGGTACAGTACTCACAGATAAGCTGAATCCAGCTGTTTTTGTTAATCATTTGAAATAATTTGTTCATAATTCAAAACTAACAATATCATTGCCGTTACCAAATGAATCTGTGGTTTAGAACGAAAATTTTGAAGTATGTTAAAAAGTGGGAAAAACATAAAAATCACCTCAAACCTACCATCTAGGAGTAACCAGCCTTTGGTGACAGAGCTTTTTTTTTTTTTTTTTTAAACATCCTTAAGATTGCTAGGTATGTAAATACTGTAACTTCTTATATTTGCCCCTTTTTTTCTGATTCTAAAATCAATAAACAGTCATGGTGAAACATTTGGGAAAGAGAAGAGTATGGAGTGGAGATAATCGATCAGAATCCAACTAAGAACATCATTTATGTTGACTTGGTGGGATTTGCTTTTAACGCTCCGCTGTCTTCATGTGAGTGATATGTACTGTATAGCATACAGTCTCATGATATGAATATGCAGATGAGTAATTGAAAATATATTAATACTATTCAGTTCTTCATTTACACTATTGCTGTATTATATTCAATCATTCATTACATATATTTAGTGTATATTTGGTTATTCAATATATATTATTGAACATATATTCAATTTCTTTTTTTTTTTAAAGATTTTATTTATTCATTTGACACAGAGAGAGAGATTACAAGTAGGCAGAGAGGCAGGCAGAGAGAGAGGAGAGAGGAGGAAGCAGGCTCCCCACTGAGCAGAGAGCCCGATGTGGGCCTCGATCCCAGGACCCTGGGATCATGACCTGAGCCGAAGGCAGCGGCTTTAACCCACTGAGCCACCCAGGCGCCCTTCAATTTCTATTTAATTATTCAATATATATTAATTTGAATATATATATATTCAATGTATATCCAATACATATGTGTCTATATTGAGAGAGAGAGAGAGAGAAACATTAACTTTGGATCATTTTAGGATCCCAGACAAAAGGCTAATAGATGTCATCTAATATCTACCACTGGGCAACCAATTGATCTCACTTGATTTAAATAAAGCCCAGTGACTCAGGCCATCCAATGCCAGTTTTATATTTAGAAAATGACTTCTCAACTTCCTGAGTAGTGAAAGTAATTTTTGTGCCCCTCTCTGAAGCTTTGCTGGTGTGGACGGAGAGCTTGCCATGTGGTTTCACGCCCTCTCCCAGTGAGTGCCCGCCACCACCCCCGCCCCATGTCAACGTTTCCACCACCGTTGCTGACAAGGTCTGAGACGCAATGATTATGTTTTATGAGTTATTCATGTGACCAGGGAGTGGTGAGCATAGGGTGAAGGAGGACATAAGTGTCCAGGGCTCTGCTCCAATCCAGCAATGGCCCAGAAAGCCTCCTTGAGCCTGGGCTTCTTCACTGACACCGTTAAAGAGATCCGTGAGCCCCAGTTGTGTTCTTCTTTAAAGGTATACAGACACATCCTGCTCCTGGAGGCTTGGAGACAATCCGTTCACATTTGGGAAAATTTGGCTTTGTGGTGAGACTGGGGCGATGACCAGCTAACCTTTGCACGTTCTTTTAAAGATGTTCGGCTGGGAGAAAGCTTGGTTAAGAATTCTATACATCCCTGCTCCTCCCTGAGCATGTGAAGAGCTGCTTCTGGGGCTGGGGTGGACGCAGGGAATGAGAGGGGCCTTCCACAAATCCCTTTTGATCTTCCAGATTATGTGGGAAGATCCCGCTTGTTACTGCTCTGTTTTTAATACCTGTCTAGCACTTGCTAATCTCCCTTTTTAGCAGCAAGCAAGCTTCAAACACAGAACTTTGAACAAGAAATGGTATCTGACCAGCCACCTATAATAGCATGGTATTACTATATTCTTGTATACCCACTCTAGGGTACCTTGACTGTAAGATGCATCATTAACTCTGCATACCCCTAAGACAGAAAAAGGATTCTGTTTCATTGGGGAAGCTCATTCATTATAAATTACATCCCATTTCAAAGATGCATCTAAAATGTAAAAGAAAGAGAGACAAAATAAATGAAAACTAACAATAGCAAGATTATCCCGAATATACTACTAATGGCAAATTTCAATATTTTCATTGTCTTTATATTTGTGGTCGTCTTCTATTTATGGCTGGTGATGAGGGCTTTCCATTTTAAGTGGCCACATCAATTAGCTTTTGGAAACAGTATGTTTTATAAAGAAAATATTAAAATTACATTAAATTATTTTATTTTAGTAATTTAATTATAATGGGGTGTCTGGGCAGCTCAGTCGGTTAAGTGTCTGACTCTTGATTTTGGCTCAGGTCGTGATTTCAGGGTCATGAGATTGAACCCCGAGTCAGGCTCTGTGCTCAGCATGAAGTCTGCTTGAGAATCTCTCTCTCTCTCCCTCTGCCCCTTCCCCTGATCATGCTATAAACAAACAAACAAATAAATATCTTTTTAAGTAAATAATTTAATTAAATCATTTTATTTTGTTTCATAAAAATTTCTATACATTAAATTAGA
This sequence comes from Ailurus styani, assembly GCA_002007465.1. Classification (NCBI taxonomy): domain Eukaryota; kingdom Metazoa; phylum Chordata; class Mammalia; order Carnivora; family Ailuridae; genus Ailurus; species Ailurus styani. The sequence continues at coordinate 880,548 of LNAC01000410.1, forward strand.
TACAAAATACATGTGTTCATTAAATACACACATTTATTTAAGGAACAATCTTAAGCAAATTATAGCATTGCTGATACAGATAGTGCCAGCTGGATTGTGAACTAAAGGTTGGGAATCTCCACTACAAATGATTTGGCAAAGCACGAGCACTTAATTATATAGTCTGCAAGCCTTTCTAAATACTGGGTGGTGGGAGTCTCTTGGGACTGGAGGTACCCTAACTGTTTTGTTTATCCCCGCCTTTCTGGTAGGTGGGGGAACCGAGGTGGAGGAGTTTGGATCTGACCTCAGGAATCCAGGTGGACTCTGAACCACCACCCACCTGTTCCTGTTCTGGGGAGATGTCAGCCATAGAGAATCTCCCTCAATTGTATTTCCTTTCTTTCTTTCCCAGGACCACACACTAAGCTACACTGTTGACTAAACTACTCAGATGGAGTCTCTTGCTGGATCCAAACCAATAAATTGCTTAGGTGCAAATGCTTTGGGATCATCATTTAACCATTCTTGACTTCTGAATTTTGATTTGTCCATCTGTGGGCGGGAATATCTCTAAGTAATTTTTTTTTTCCAAGAAGGGCAGATGAGGGGTAGCTGGTTGGCTCAATTGGTGGAGCATGCAACTCTTGAACTCAGGGTCATGAGTTCAAGCCCCATGTGGGATGTGGAGATTACTTAAATAAAACTTAATAAAAAAGAAGAAGGGCAGATGAGAATATGTTTGTCTTTCACATCGTTAGATGTGTAAGAATGCTTTTTTTCTGTTGCTTTCATACACTAAAAATAGTTTGGCTGGGTATAAAATTCTTGGGTCTGTTTACTATTCTTTTCTGGGGAAGTTTAATTTTGCAGAGGAGAAATCTTAGTCTTTTGAAGGTAAAATGATTCTTTTAATGTTTAATTTTTCCTGTCTAAATTTTTATAGGATTTTAGTTTACCTTTGAGATTCAAAGCCAGAATTCATCTAACCATGGCCATCTTTTTATTATGTTATCTATAATGTGGTGATGCTTTTCAAGACTCATTCTCAAGATTTCTTAAACTCTGGGATGTTTCTTTCTGTTACATCTTTGATGAATACTGAAGCTATCATGACTCCCTTTCAGGATGGTTATTATAATTAATTACAATTTCTCCCACAGTACAATTTGGATGATTCCTGGCACCCACTAGGTGCTCAAATTTAAACTCCTTTTCTATTCCCTTCATATTCATTTTTGGGATAATTGGAATTCTTATTAGAATAAAGAGGATATTTATTCATAAATTGGTGTCACCCATGATTATTTACATCAGACCCTCACTATTGTGTCCAAGACAGGGCACTTTATGATTTCCTGGAACATATGAGACACCTCCAACTCAATGAAAGGGGCCTTGAGATCTTCCTAGACTCTCTAGGAAGGCACCAGGCTTTCACTCTCATACAAACCAACAGCAGACGCTCATGGAGCATTTTGAGAATGGAGATATTCATTCTGAACTTTCAGTGAGCAAGAAGGCATAAAAATTCAGCAACAGATAAATTCTTTCTTTCTACAAGTGCAATTAGGCTCGCTCAGCAAATGTAAACAGGATAAAAGAGTATCTCTTAAGAGAGGAAGAACTTTTTTCAAGCAGTTATTAAAGACCCATCTACAAATTGCATATATGTTAATTATAAATCAAGTACTCTAGAAACACCCATTGATAAATGATTTCCATGCAAATTATAAATCACTTAAGAGAGCTCATTCACAAAATGATCTGTGTGATAAGTACGAGTCAAGCAACTTAAACATACACATATACAATGGTACATGTGCTAATTACAAAAGACACTTTAAAGACCCTCATTTACAAATTAAATATGTGTTCATTGCCCACTGAGTACTTTAGAAAATGCTGTGCACCAATGATGATCTTCATGCTAATTACACAGCAAATAATTTGATATGCATAGTTGCAAATAATTCATGTGCTAATTACACAATGAACACTTTTAAAAACACTAATGTACAAAGGATTTATGTGCTAATGACATACCAAACACCTTAGAAACCCCCAAATACAAATGATTTATGTCTAATTACACACCAGACACTTCAGGAACACCCATGTGCAAATGATTTATGTGCTAATTACACCAACACTTAATTTCAAAAATGTCAAACAACAAATTACTTGTATGCTAATCACAAATCCAAACACTTCCTTGCAATTGATTTATGTACTAATTATTAGCTGTTCTTATCTCTTTCCTTTAAGGATCCACTGTCATCGACAGATTGACAGCTTTCAGCTGCTTGGTATTCATTATGAATATAAATAAAATTTGAGTTCATAATGAAAAAATTTTAGGACCCTCTCTTTGTCCTCCCCTCCTCCCTCAATCTTGTCCAATTATTAGAGTCTGATCATATTTTGGCATTCTGTGAATCCTCAGGACCATCTCTTACAGCATTCTCAGAAGTATTATCTAGGGTAAAAATATTCTCTTCACTTTGTCTGTTTGGAACCATTCAAAGAAATTAATACATGAAATACAGGCACTTATTAGCTACCCAGTCTATGTAATGATATTGCACATTCAAGGGGACTACCTCTGTCCTCAATTTATTTATATATAAATGTCATTACTCTGTCTGTCATGACCACTATGCTTTTATGCCCCATACAGCATGGGCTAGCCTACAAAAGGTTTGCATATCTATTATCCTCTTGGCCTTGCATCTCATGAAAGAGGAAGAAATCAAGACTAGGGGTAAAAGGGGTGCCTGGATGTCTCAGTGAGTTAAGCATCAGACTCTTGGTCTCGGCTCAGGTCATGATCTCACGGTCATGACATCAAGCCCCAAGATAGGGTCCATGCTCAGTGGGGAGTCTGCTTGAGATTCTCCTCTCTCTTCCCCTCCCTACCCTAAATAAATAAATCTTAAAAAAAAAGAACAGGGGTAAGAATTTCCAATTTTATAGATGGGAACACTGAGGCTCAGGGTAGCAAAGTTGTATTACCCCCGCCAGACCTCCTTCCAAAGTCTGCCAGATTCAGCAGCGGTCCTTCTCCCTGGCTTCTAGCTGGCATTTCCCCCACAAGAAAACCCCAAACTGTCCCCCTCCAAGAAGCCTCTAGGAACCAAACACCCACACCACCCATAGGCCCCACTCTCTCTTGCTACCCCACCCCATTCTCTCTCCTCTCCCCAGGTCCCCAGCCGCTCCCTCCACACCACGCTCACATTCCAAGCCAGACTGGGGGCCCCGGCACACTTCTCACCTCTTTAAGAGTGAAAATGTATATCCTAGAGATTGGGACTTAATTGACTGATTAATAACAGAAAACCTAATTGAATGCTCCCAGCTTGTATGTACGATGTCTTAATGTTAGAGCCTTGGGAATAAACGCACAGCAGGGGAGTCTGAACCGCAGCACAAGTGCTAGCACGTTCAATTTAAGAGTCAATCTCATTATACAGGAAGCTGTTCCCTTTATCCCCCTGGAAAAGCTTGCCCTCTCAAACCAGATTCCCCTCCAACCAGCATCCTTGACTCTGTTCTGTCTGGGGGAGATGCAAATGTGGGGGTCGGGGGGAGGTCCTCTCTCTCTCTCTGTCTTTCTGTCTCTTTCCCTTCTTCATTATTTGTTCTCTTCATGGCATAGCGGAGCAGCTCAGCAAATATTCATGAGATGCCATCGTGGGGTCTGTGAAGAGTGCAGACGTGGGCCCTGGGAGGTGAGTGTAATTTGGCATCACGGGCGCTGAAGGGTGACATGGGCAGTGAGGTGCCTCTGAGTGGGGCCTGTAGCTACAGACTGCTCCTTTCATAAGTCCCCAGGGCCGCCTCCCTGGAAGGTTTCTGATGCTCAGAGGGCTGGGGCAGGTGTTGTGGGCTGGACTCAGAGTAATGGGGGGAGTGGGGGAGGCCTGCCGGCCCCATCTGCTGCTCCCACCACTTGTCAGACACAGCGTCCCTGAGCCAGGGCTGCAGCCTCCTTGGTGTCTACATCAGTCAGCTCAGGCTGCTAGAACAAACTACCACCAACTGGAATGTCTTAAACAACACAAATGGACTGTCTCACAGTTCTGGAGGCTGGAGGCCCAAGATCAAGGTTGTGGGCTGTTTGGGCCTCTCTCCTTAGCTTACAGATGGCCATCTTCTTACTGCATCTGTCTTTCCTTTGTGCATGCATCCCTCATGTCTCTGTGTGTCCAAATTTTCTGTTCTTATGAGGACACCAGTCAGATCAGAATAGAGTCTGGTCTAATGGGCTCATTTTAAATCATCACCACTTTAAAAACTCCATCTCCAAATACAGTCTCATTTTGAGTTTGAGGGGATTAGAACTTCAGTATTTTAAATTTGGGGGGACACAGTTGAGCCCATAACAGCACCCCCGCTTGGATGACTTAAGCCCCCTCGAGCTCTCCATGTCCAAACTCAGCCTCATGACTGCACCTGTGTCCAGCTCCCTGGTTCCCTTTCACCTTCCCCAACAGGCAGAAGGCCACTAATACTAACTGGAGGACCAGGACACCCTCATAATTCCTCTTGTCCCCTCTCCCCCTGCCCCATCATCTCCAAACCCTCCCATGCACCTAATTCCCCAGACACTACAGCCCCAAGCCCATGTGCTGTCATCTCCTCCCTGCAACCCACAGCTGTGTCCCCGCATTCCACCCAGTGCCCCTGTGGCACTTTCTGCAGCCAGCTGCTTGAGGTCATTGCCCAAACCCAGGCCTCTGGCCCATCTTTCAAAGCCAAGCATCTCATGTATTTTAATCCACAATCTCTAATCAAGATACCCCTCCCTCTCCCCCGTGGAGTAAATCTTTGCAATGAGATACTTGGTGGTGCAGAACTTAAAATTATTTTATTTTCATTGAAAGAGCCTACCAGCCACGTCCCTAAGTGAGCATAGTAAGTGACCCCAAGGTAAACTTTTGGATCATAGAAGAGCCACATTCGTGGTCCCTCTGTTTAAGGTGATGGACAGCCATTGCTTAGGAGCAAATGGGAAGGGGATTCCTGATAGGAATGGGAGGGAGGCCAGACTCATTTCCTTTCCCGCTTCCACAGGAACTTCTCTGCAAGACTGGGGAGGTCCTGGAAGAAGCAAATTGGATGGTGAGAACCTTGAGAGACCCCTGCGAGTGGACTACCCTGGGAAGGCAGAAGGAGTTTGGGCTAGTGATGGAGCCCCCGCAGTAACACCCAGGTGTTTGGGGAAGGGGTGATGGCTGAAGCCAGTGAACCCTCTGACCACAGTCCTTTAAAGAGCTGTGGAGCGGGCGCCTGGGTGGCTCAGTGGGTTAAAGCCTCTGCTTTCAGCTCAGGTCATGATCTCAGGGTCCTGGGATCGAGGCCCGCATCGGGCTCCCTGCTCGTCGGGGAGCCTGCTTCCCCCTCTCTCTCTCTGCCTGCCTCTCTGCCTCCTTGTGATCTCTCTCCCTCTGTGAAAGAAATAAATAAAATCTTAAAAAAAAAAAATAAAGAGCTGTGGAGCAACTGTGACCTCTAAAATACTTTGCCTGAGACCTCGGGCGTGGAGCAGCCCTGCTCTGTGATCTGAAGAGCATCTTCGGAGCAGGGGAAAGCGGTGCACCAGGCTGTGCCGTGCTAGCGTTCAACAGCGCCACCTTGTGGGAAACCTAAACTTTACAGGCCGGGCTCTAGTTCATTCTCTGCCCTGCTTCAGAAGCAGGAATGACCCACTCCACTCGAGGACAAAGGACACCTCAAGAGAACAAATGGACAGGGTAAACTTCCTGGCAAATCTAGCGGGTGAATGTTTGGTTGATAACATTGGCACATTTAAGAGACTTTGGTTTCACAAAAGAAGACCCTCCAAATGTTTACTAAGCATTTGAGAATGGTTCAGCCTCATTGCCTCAACAGGAAAATGGAAATTTAAGCCACAATGACTAAGACATGTATAGAGATGTTGAGTCACTGTGTTGTATGCCTAAAAGTAATGTAACACTGTGTGTGAAGTATACTAGAATTAAAATTAGACATAGGGGCACCTGGGTGTCTCAGTCGATTAAGTGTCTGGCTTCAGCTCAGATCATGATCTTGGGTTCCTGGGATTGAGCCCCAAGTCAGGCTTCATGCTAGCAGGGAGCCTGCTTGTCCCTCTGCCCCTCCGCACTGCTCACGTTCTCTCTCTCAAATAAATAAATAAAATATTTTTTTAAAATTAAAGATTCAATCTTAAAAAGGAAATAAATAGAAATAAACCACACTGACATATCACCACATGTCCTCTAGAATGGCTCAAGTCCAAGGACTGATATCATCAGGTGTTGGGTAAGACACAGAGCAACTGGAAGTCTCATACTCATGGGTCAGAAAGCACCTTGGCTCAACCACTTGGGAAGACGGTTCAGTGGTAGCCACAGAGGCTGAATGCTTAGATAATGACCCAAGAATTTCATGTCTGGATCACCGTACATGAATATATAGGGGGAAAAATGTGTTTTCACCAAAGGGCCTATCAGAATATTCATATTCAGAAACATAGTAAGCATAAACATTATAGCCTAAAATTGAAAATGACTCAAATTCCCACTGGGAAATGGAAGAAAAATAAACTGTGGTTTAGCCATATAATGGAATACGACTCAGAAAAATAAAGAACAAGAACCAGAAGAAGCAGGAAGAACAGAAACAGGAAGAGAAACATGGGACAGCATGGAATGTGGATGGAAAGAATCCAGACACACAAAAGAGAGTGCATAATGGTTGGTTCTATTTATACAAAATTCAAGAACTGGCAAAGCTAATCTATGATGATAGGAGTTTAGAAGGTGGTTTCCTTTGGGAGGAGGAGTGTTGACCAAGACATAAGGGGCATCGAGGAGATTGTCAAAGCTCCTGAAATATTCTTGTCTCTATCTGGCGGTGGTTGTGTGGGGATTGTTATGGACTGAATTGTGGTGCCCCAAGGGCATACGATGAAGCCTTGTTCCCAGGGCAACTGTATTTGGAAATAAGGCCTTTGGGAGGTAACTGGGGTTAAATGAGGTTATAACAAGATTGGTGTCCTCATAAGAAGGGATCCCAGAGAGTTTTCTCTCTGTATCTTTCTGTCTTTCTGTTTCTCTGTCTCTGTCTCTTTCTCTCTCTCTGGCTCTTTTTTCTTTGTCTCTCTGTCTTTCTGTGTCGCTATCACTCTGTCTCTCTCGCTGTCTTTCTCTCCCTCTCTCTGTGTCTCTCTCTGTGTCTCTGTCTCTTTCTTACTCTCTGTCTCTCTGTCTCTGTCTCTCTCTCTCTGTGTCTCTCTCTGTCTCTTTCTACACATACGCACCAAGAGGAGGCCACGTGAGGACACAGTGAGAAGGCAGCCAACTGTAAACCAGGAAGAGAGTTCTTACCAGGAATCAAATCAGCTAGCACCTTGATCTTGGGCTTCCAGTCTCCAGATCTATGAGAAAATCAATTTCCTTGTTTAAGCCACGGGGTCTGTGGCCTGCTGTGATGGCAGTCCGAGTGAAGATGGTGAAGACAGGTATCCACATGTGTCAAATTACATCAAACAATTTGTGCCTTGTACTCTGTGTAAATTATACCTCGGTACCAAAGTGGGTAAAAAGAGAGAAAGATGTAGCATGACCTCATTTGAACCCCCAGCTGGTGGGTAGGTGATGTGGATTGCCTATTTTTGTGCCCGTATGACTAATAAGAAAAGTGAGGGTGACCTTGGTACAGTGACATGTGGCTGCAGTGGCCGAGCAGAGGGCACAGAAACCAGCTTGGTTTGGTGAGCACCGCTGACAGGGGCCCTCTGCTGAGCCCTGAGCTGGGAGGTGGGATCATGATGTCAGGGTCCCAGGTGGCCTCCAGGAGGAGCCCAGGCCTGACAAACAGCTCTTTACAACACGGCATGGTCCACATGGCTATGGCTTCACGAGGACACCAAAGGGCCACCTGGAAGCCCAGGATGGCAGGGGGAGGGGGTTTCTGAGCCAGGAGGTAAGAAGTGGCCAGACAGAGTCTGCATTTTGCCCCAGTCTTCACATCTGTCCAGGAGTTTCCAAACTTTGCTCTTCCGAATGTGGTCCACAGGCCAACAGGATCCGTGCAGCTGGGAGCTTACTGAAAATGCAGAATCTTGGCCCCACCAGACCTACTGCATCAGAATCTGCATTTTAACAAGATCCCCTGGGAAACACATTCACACAGGAAAAGGGCTGGTCCGCATATTGCCAAAGGACATGGGGAGCCAGAGAGAAGTGTAACCAAGGAGTGGCACCGACTGAATCCCCCTCTCTCCAGCCTGCCTGCAAACCGTTTCGAACACCCAGCCCTGGACCCCCACTCAATCCCCACGGATCCAGGTGATCTGATCCCTGGGGACTTTGTGTCTACACTCAGCCCCCCTGCCCACAGCTTTCTCTCCAGCGGGTGTGTGATCACACAATTAGGCACTGATTGGAAAATGGGCTGCTTACCTGCGACAAAGGAAGGTTTCTCTTCTCGGAGACCTTGGACAAAGAAGGCTTCCAGGGTGGCTAATTACCTGATAGGTAGCAAGGCTCTCACCTACTGGGCCTTTTAGCTCAGTTAATAAAGCAATTTGCCTGGCCTTTGTCCCTCTCTTGTTGTGATTTCTTGGCTGACACAGCTTTTACAAAATGAGAAAGTTATATGAAGCCTATTTCCTCCACAGTTCAGCAACAAGGAGGGAGGAGAAGCACCTGGGGCAGAACCCCTGCTGGTCTGGGTACCTGGGGAAAGGTCAGAGCCCCCTGCCCTTGGGTCGGTAGATCCAACGGTGCGTGTGAATTACTGTACATACTTTGCAGGTTATCGCGAGAACTAATTTAAATAGATCGTATATGTAAAGGGGGCTTAGTAAAATGTAAAGCTCTATTTAAATGATAGTGGTTATTTTCTTAGATGAGATCATTGAAATTTAATGGGGCCATCTTTATTCAAAAATATATACCCTCTAACAATGAGGGTGGCTAGCCATTCCATTTGGTTTGAGATTTAGGGGTTTCCTAGAACGTAGGACTTCCGGTGCTAAAATCTGGACATTCCCAGGAAAACCGGGACACTTGAAAACCAGTTAGTCACTTGACTGTTCCAGGCACTGGGAATATAGCCATGAACAGGGCTTAAGGTTTTGGTCTCATGGAGCTGAGGGTCCAACTGAGAGAAAAGTAAGAAACAACTAAACAACTAAACAAAATAGTACCAGGGTAAATGTTATAGTGGGAACAAAGAAAGACCTGCAGTAGGGGGTCCAGGAAGACTTCTCTGAGGTTGGATGAATGACAAGTGTCAGCCACTTGAAAAGATGTGTGTGGCAGTTGAGAGAGGAGTCACAGGAAGCTGTAGCAGCAGGTGCAAAGGTCCTGAGGCAGGGCTGTGATGGTGTGTGTGAAAAAACAGGAAGGAAGTTGGTGTGGCTGGAGGGTGTGTGTGTGTGTGTGTGTGTGTGTGTGTGTGTGTGTGTGTGTATGCATCTGCTGGGAGCCACGAAAGGAGATGCAGTTGAAGTGGAAGAGTGAGCAAAGGCGGGAACATTCAGAACTCACACACCAAGGTAGGAGTTTGAAGCTTACTCATTGCAGTAGGAAAGCATTGAAGGGTTAACCCTGTTGTTCTTTTTTCTAACTTCTCCAGTCAAATACTCACTCATTACTTCTCGGTCTCCCTTCCTTGGTGACAAGTGCACTATGAGTCTGTATATCTACCAATAAGCACAGTGATAGCGGCTTTGCATAATTTTTGCTGTATATTTTTGTTGTCATTCAGGACTAAATATTTGGTAAATTCCATTATAATGCCTTCTTTGCCTCAGAAGTGTTTTAACTTTAAACATATGGCGAGGAGAAAGGTGGCTAACTTTTTTTCCCCCCATTATGGTCTAAGAACGAGATGCAGACTCTTTGACACATAGTCAGACTTGTCTGGCAGCCTGGTATGTGGCACATATTCCATGCGTGGCTGAAAGTCTCTTGTATTCTCTAATCATTCGAGGGCAAGCGATTATCAACATCAAATTCACCCATATTGTCATTCGAATCCCTTAGGTCCTTATTGACTTTTTGTCTTCTCAACCTCTCCATTTCCGAGACCCGTGATCACCACTTCTTAAGATTACAGATTTGTCTCTCGTCTTCAGTCAATGTCTTAAACTATTTTTTGAAATTTTGTTACAAGGCACATATAAATCCAAAATAGTTATCTTGCAGGCTCTTCTTGCTTCCTAACTTGATGCAATGACTGTCTTCAGCCTTAATAATTTCTCTGATATCAACATTGCTACCAATGGGTTTTGTTTTGTTGTTTTTTTAGGGTACCATCTATCTGGTTTATCTTTTTACATCTTTTACTTTGGATGATGGCTTTCCTTTTGCCTTATGTGAGTCATTTATAAATAGTAGATAGGTTGATTTTTTAAATTTTGTCTTAGTTCGAACTAAGAACCTTTTTTAACACATGATTTGCATTAAGCTACATTTATGAAGATTTCTGATACATTTTTACCTGTTTCTGCTTCTCCTTACTCATGTTCTATTGTGTGATATTTTCTTCATAATCTCTCCCATGTCCTTTGTATTTCAGTTTACTGATTTAGAGATTTTTTTTTTCCTGGTGGTAATCTATACATTTTTAACATGCAAACTTGCCTGAAATTCTAAGAATAATCGGTGTCCTAATTTCCCTTCAATAGAAGACATTTAGAACTCCAAACCCCGCTCTTCTTCCAAAAGGGACTGTTAGATACAAGATTACACAAATTATGTAAATCGTAGAATATAATTTGTAATGTGATATTTCAGTTCCTTTTTTTCAAATCCTCCTAAAAGTTAGATATTAATAAATCTTTGTATTCTCTATGTCCATTTGGATTTTTTAAAGTATTTACTAATTCCTCTTCTCACCATGGCTTGGTTCATTCTATTCCTCCCTTCCCGACGTTCCAAATTCTTCCCTTCTTTGGTAACACAGTGAGTGTCTCTGAGAAGTAAGCTCTCTCCATTTTTGTTTGAACATGTCTATATTCAGCCCTTACTCTTCAATAATTGTTTAGTGTAAAAAAAAAAAAAAAGAAAACATAAGCCTGACTGTTACTGCCCTGGTCTCCTGGTATCTAGTGGTACCAAAGAGAAGTCTGCTGTCAGTCTGATTCTTGCTCCTTTGAAGGTCATTTGTCTTTTCTGTCTGGCGGCTTTTACAGTTTTTCTCTCTCTGTCTTTGGCGTAATGTGATTGTACCGTGATGTGTCTAAGTAAAGATAGGCATGCATTTACACATTCATTCATTTGTTGAGTGGGGGTACCTTGTTGATTCTTTGATCTGAAAACACAGCTTTTTACCGTTCTGCCTTTATGTCTTTGACTTATGCCCCCCCCATCATTTCCATTGTTTGGAGGTCTTATTACCCTCCTGTTGAATTCACTCAGACTCTTCTACATTTGTCTCACTTACCTTTCCTATGTCCCATCTCTTTATCTCTCTCTGATGCATCTAGGATGGTTTATTAAAACATACCTTCCTATTCACTAATTCTCTCTTGTCCTTTATAATCTGCTGTTGGTTTTATCCATTGAGTTTTTGTTTTGTTTTTTGGGGGAGAAGCAGAGGTGAAAGAGAGAAAGAATCTCAGCATGGAACCCGACGCGGGGCTTGATCTTGCAAACCTGAGGCTGTGACCTGACCCCAAAATCAAGAATCAGAAGCTTAACTGACTGAGCCACCAGGTGCCCTATATCCATTGAGTTTTTAGTTGCAGTGAAAGGTAAATGATAGAGCAGATTCATAGATAAAATATTCAGAATCATATATATTTTGAATAAATATCCTTTGATTCTTTCCCAACTCTGCCTTTATGACATCCTTTTTTTCATTATATTTTCTTGGATGCCTTTGCGGTTTTAATCACTTTCAATAACACTATTTTTTCTCTTTTTCAGATTGCTCTATATGTCTGAGTTCTCCCGCTACTAATTTTTTATTAATTGCTCTGACTGCTGGCCCTCTCCCAGGTGATTTGTTTCCTCTGCTCATCTGTAATTTTTGCTGTGAGCTCCTCTGCAGCAGAGCTGATTGCTCTGGGGGATCCCAGGGTGCCCCGAGTTATGGTATGATCCGCAGTGAGTGCTTTCTGGCTTCCTATTTCCTGTGGCCCAAAGGATTGCAATTCAATTTCACATGTGGTCCTCACACTACACAGAGAATGGACATTTGTACCCCACACTCATACTGAGGCAGGAGAAGATCTCAAGTTCTTTGGGGGAAGTTTTCTTTTCCCTTTATGTCTCTTTGGACCCCTACCTACAGTCCCATACGACCAGGTTCCTACCTGCTGCATTAGGCTGGGAAGAAAATGAACTTGTTGAGTCTGTGTGATCCAGGAGCACTTCTCCAAGATCAAGACAGACACAAGTGAGTGCATTTTTTCAGAGCCTTTTACTTTGTTGCATCTCTGCTCCCCTGTGGTGTTAGGACCCCAGACCCCAGGGCCAGGGTCTTCTACCTGCTCTAACCCTGACAGGCTACTTTCATATCAGCAACTCATATAGCTCTGGCTTCGATCTCTGTCTTTGTTTCCAGATTCCAGTTTTTTTTTCTTCTTCTTCTCTGGTCCTGCTAGGAACATTTTCATCACTGTGTCTATTATTTCATTATTACATTGGATCTGGAATTCTGTGTTTGTATTGGAAGACAGGCACATCTACACCAGCTCAGCTCACCACGCTGCTGAACATTTTCCATGATCTGTGTTTCCTTTAGTAAAATATATAAATGGAAACACAACACACAAAAGCATGAAGAAGGCTCACATCCTGACATACACTATAGTGTGTAGCTCGAAGGATGTTCCCAGAGTCAACCCCTGAACCTGGCACCCAGATTAAGAAAGAGATTACAACCCACACCCTAGAAACCTAGAAACCCCCTCTCACACCTCATTCCACTCAACACTCCCCAAGGGTAACCCTTAGCGGGCCTGAGACCCCATACATTCGTTTCGCCTCTTCTTGATTTTTATGTAATGGAACCAGATGGTGTGCTTTCTTGTGTGTCCTACTTTATTCAGCCAACATTATGCTCATGAGATTCACCTGTGCCCTTGTGCGTAGCTGTAGGTCACTCGCCATGCCACTGTAAAGGACTCCATTGTGGGAGCAGTCCATCATCTATGCATCCACTGCCCTACTGAGGGGCAGTGGGAGGATATCCCAGCTACAGCTGCTATGAGTATTTTCCTAACATACAGATGCATGAATGTTGGGTGTGTAGCTGGAACAGGAAATCCTGGCTTGCAGGTGAGGGCATATCCAGATCTACTTGTTACAATTCTTCCGGGCATCTTGAAATTGTCTGTCTCTTCAACTATCCTCAAGGTCCTGGAGGGCCAGGTCCCTGTCATTATGCACTGCAATCTGTCCAGTGCCTTGTACACAGTAGGTACTTAATCAATGCTCGTTGACGACATGAAGGAACAAATGAGTAAAATTGGCAGTGAGTCCAGGTGGCATATCTGGCCCTACTTATCCCTCCCACCCCACCTGCTCCACAATACCTGCAGAGTCCCTGGAGCAAAGAGAGTGATGCCACCCTGCTGCAGGGAGAGTAGCCAGCCCTGCGTGAGACGAGGACAGGAGGGACAAGGATCTCACTCACCCCACCCAGCGCTGGCCATCAGCATCTCCAGCCTCACCCACATCCCCACCAGACTCCCCTCACCTTTCTATCCAGGCCACCCCCCTATCACGGCAGCCTTTCCCATCTCTTAAAATCTTCGGGACATGTGCCCTTCAGCCACCAAGGATCCCTGGTCCCCAGAAACTTCAACCAGATGTGTCCCCTTGCTTAACGCGTGATGTCAGGCAGCCAGGAGAGCCGTTTTCGTTCCCAGTCTCCTATTGTCTTCAGAACCGTCTGAAAGGCTGACAGGTCTGGGAGAGGAGGTAATTCCCCTTTGAGCTGATCAATATAAGCGTCTCATGGTGCCTGGTGCCCATGTCAAACACAGGCCGGTCAGCAGCAGTGCTTGTGAGGCTTGGCTGAGTTCTTTCTTCTTTTTTTAATTTTTGTTATTTCCTTCTTTGGGGGGGGGTGGGGGATCTGTCAGGTTGGTAAGGACATACCAAAGTCACAAAATGTTTGGTTCCCAAGTCCTCTGCCACTCTGCCATGTTCTCAGGGAAGTGTGTGTGTGTGTGTGTGTGTGTGTGAGAGAGAGAGAGAGACAGAGAGAGAGAGACAGAGAGAGAGAGACAGAGAGACAGAGAGATGGAGGTGGAAGGGACAGGCAGGCAAAACGGAGCATAGAAGGAAAGAGAAAAGAAAGAAGAGCCCAGGGTGAGAAAGTACAGAGGTGCTGGAGAAGGCAAGAGGTGAGAGAAGTCCTGGAAGGAAGGAGGGACATGGGAGGAGAGGCAGGGACAGAGAGTGAGGGTAAGGAAATGAGCAAAACAGCCCCAGAGAAGAGAAGCAGAAGGAAGGAAAGGCTGGAGAGGTCAGGGAGAAGGAAAGAAAAAGAAAGAAGAGGAAAAAAAATGGAGAAGTGATTCAGGGAGGAGCTAATGGGAAAGAAAAGAGAAGGCTGAGAAATGAGAGGGTAGAGAGAGCAGGTGCTTCCAGAGTCCCATGAGGGTCTCAGAGACACTCGGGCATTCCCAAGACCGTACATGCTGGCTGTTATCAGACAGACCCAGGGAAACCCCAAAACCCAAGCTGCAAGGGAAGGTGTCAGGTCCTGGTGAGTTTGATCCCTCCCCTGCAGAATGGAACTAGGAGGGCTTGAAATGTGGCACAAACCCACCCTGAGTTCCCCGGCAGCCCTAGAAAGGAGCTGAAACAGTGCAACAGCAGCAGACAGAGCTTGCATCTACACCTTCCTACAGGATCCTACATGTCTGTGAGGTTCAGTCCATTAAGTGTCTGCGTTTGGCCAGGTCATGATCCTAGGACTCTGGGGTCAAGTCCCATGTCAGGCTCCCTGCTCTACTCTACCGCTCCCTCTGGCTACCGCTCCCTCTGCTTGTGTTCTGTCTCCCTCTGCCAAGTAAATAAATAAAACCTTTAAAAAAAACCAAATACTGGGGCCCCTGGGTGGCTCAGTCATTGGGGGTCTGTCTTCAGCTCGGGTCGTGGTGCCAGGGTCCTGGGATGGAGCCCCGCATCAGGCTCCCTATTTGGCAGGAAGCCTGCTTCTCCCTCTGCCACTTCCCTCTCTTGCTGTATCTCTCTCTGTCAAATAAATAAATAAAATCTTTTTTAAAAAAATACTGTTTGTACCTCATTACTTTTGGGGGAAAAGTGATTTTAGAAACTTGCTTAGAAAATAAAAAGAATCATACCACAGGACTAACACTATGGGAATCCAAAAGAAAATGTATGTGTCCAAAAAAACAGAGAAGAATGTTCTGACATTGGAAGTAAAATCTTGCTTGGAACTTTCTCGAGGCTCGGGCAAACATGAAATAAGGTGAATGCTTTTTAAAAAACACGCTGCAAAATCCTTGTAAGAAAATTTCCATAATGTTGACCAAATATGTTCTCACTCTGATCTCTGAAACTTATCAAATGGGACTTATTTACAGACCAAAGAATGAATTCATGAACAACGTCCTCAAAAGAGCAAAATTCACAGCAGTGTTTTCTAATGACATCACTTCCATAAAGACAGTTCTGGAAAAAAAAAAAAGTAAGCTCATGTGGTCTAATTCCGTTCCTTATCACTCCTTACTAATTTGCTTTTCCTTGCTGTTTTTTTCCTAGCTGCTAAACAAGCCTCATCATGTGGTTTGTGGGGAGCCTGAAGCTACACAGCTAAAAAACCAGTGACAGAGAAACCAATCTGTAGCAACATTTAACAGATTTAAAATATAGATTATTATAGATACGTCATAAAATATGTGTGTGCATATGTGCATGCATACACACGTGTAGGTGTGTGCAGGTGTGTTTGCATATATACTTTGTTCTTGAAGGTCACGACTACCCATTCACGATGAAGAACTTGATTTTGAAAAAAAAATAGAAAATTCAACAAGAGAACATAGTAATCCTTCAACGGTCCCTGCCTAATGATCAGGACCTTTGGCTGGGTAGACCAGTTACCCAAAGCCTGCCTCTCCTGGTGCCTCCCACAAATGAGCCAGCCCCTGAAGTCCAGGGATGAACGAGCAGAAGCCTGTTAAATGTTTATGGCAGGTGTTTTACCTTTAATAACTCCACAGTGCAATTATGCAGGAATGTGTCCAAGCCTTTTTTAAAACTATTTATACATTCAGAATGTACCCAATTGGGGGAGGAAGGGGAGTTTGGGTAAAAAGGAGATTTTAATCTCATGAGATTTTGGGGGGGCGGTCCTAAAATGACTTAAAGGGGAAACTGGGTGGGTTGGTGGCAAATTGTCCTGCTTGGAGAACACGCTGTGTGCCAGGCATCATTCTGGAAACTTTATAAACAGCCGCTCATTTGATCCTCATAACACCCCTATGTGGTGGGGATCACCAGAACATTTCATGGATGAGGGAATAGGCTCAGAGAGGGCCTGGCGCTTGCCCAGGTCACTCAGCCAGCACCCATAAGACTGTTCACAAAGCCTGTGGCTCTCTGCATGGCAGCACAGGGACCAAGGGTGGTGGCACCACCTCCTTCTACCAGACCTATGGGAGCTGAAGTCATGATCTCGTCCCAGAGTTGCCTACCCATCTGATTTCTTGCGCTTGCCTTGCTGGCTCCCAAAACCCCACCCTGGTGTTCCTGCAGGGAGCACCTTTCTGAAAGCAGGGAGGTTTGGGAGGTGAGGCTAGATGTGGAAAGGGTCCCCCCTCGGCCCCGAGAGTCCGTGAAATACTCATGAAACCGCAAGGACTTTTCATAAAAAGGCAATTTCTTCAGCACGCGGGGGGGATAAAAGCCACGATATTTTCCCATTCTTCTTCTTCAGAACTTGATGAAAACATGAGACCAGGCACAGGCAGGAAGCAGAAAATGATCATTTCACAGTGGGGGGTTGCTGTGCCTCTATACAGTGCGCTGCTGAACGGGAGGGGGGGTATCTGGGCCGGTGCCTCTGAGGGATGGTCCTCTGTCCACAGCCCGCTGGGGTCCCTTCCCCTCTCCGAGGCCCCATGGCCGCTCTCTCTATGACCCTCATGCTCTGATGATCTCGGACGCTCCAAGTTCCCTGGGTAAGGTCAAGGTCAGTGGGAGCCTGGCTCTCTCCTGTACCCGGCACCCTAGAGGGTAGTATTTGTGGCTAAATGGGTCCAGCAAACGCCTTCTGACTTCTGGGCAGCAGTGGTCAGGGGCACTGCAGATCCAAGTTCATGTGCCTCTTACTGACTGTTTGACCTTGGCAGAGGACCTACTTCTGGGAAAGAACATTCCTCCTGGTCCTGATACGGCTGGGGTTCAGGGGAAGGCTCAGACACCTGTTCCCATCTCAGATGAATCACTTGGGCTTCTATTCTACGGGAGTATTCAGCTTCAGGAAAAGATTATTTTTAAAATGGATCATGTCTGACAGCCACTGGTGATGCAGAGTAGGACTTAAACCTTGAGCAAATCCCCTGTTTCCCACCCTACACTGTGAGAATAGGGGCATCAGCTTCATTGAGCTGTTGGGGAAATGTGAGGAAATCATCCCAGAGTACAACAGCGTGTGATCAGATGGGTTGATGGTCTCCTGCTTAGGAGTGCTACACCCAGCTCTAATGGGTTCATTCAACCAGAAACTCAGGATTTAGATGAAGGAAAGCAGGAAGGCAGGTGGGTCACACAGGTGAAGTGGGGGCAGCCTAGAAGTGTGATGGCCCAGGATTGTCCTGCCTTTGAGTCTACGTTGGAAAGAACTGAGCCGAAAGTCTCAGCAGGGCCAGTACTTTGGGGACACAACCTCTGCCATCACTTGGGAGCCAGGGCCCCCACATTTGGTTTAATGCTCTGCTGTCCTGCTCTTGAAATTCATATAATTTTTAAAAATATTTTATTTATTTATTTGACAGAGAGAAACGGTGAGAGAGGGAACACAAGAAGGGGGAGTGGGAGAGGAAGAAGCAGGCTTCCCGCTGAGCAGGGAGCCTGATGCGGGGCTGGATCCCAGGACCCTGAGATCATGACCTGAGCCAAAGGCAGATGCTTAACCGACTGAGCTACCCAGGCGCCCCGAAATTCATATAATTTTTTAACAAGAGTCCCCGCGTTGTCATTTTGCACTGGGCCCTGCAAATTATGGGGCGGGTCCTGGGTCCATCTGCATGGTTGGGCCTTCTACAGTTGCAATTTTAGCCTCCACCTCTCCAAAACAGGTGCACTTGATGGTGGCAAAACAAAGCTAATGGGGATGCCTCTGCTCTTCCAAGGACCCTCCTGGGCTGAGCACTTCTGTATGCCTCCCCACGGTGCTTGGCACTAAATAAAGATGTGTCAAATACCTTTGTGAGGTTTGGACTCAATGTCCAGTGCCCACCTGCAGAATAACGAGGAGGGATTTGGAGCCAGCTAGAGGGGGGTGCAAATCCTAATCCCTCTGCTTGCCAGTTGTGGCTTTCGGCAAATTCCTGCATGTCTCTGCAGCATAGTGATTTCCTGGCTAAAAATATAATGATAATGGTGATGATAACAATATGTCTTTTTGAAGCTGTTGGGGGACGGGGGGGGCATTAATGAGATTGCACCGGTTGAGCACTGCGCCAGGAACTTTAACTATTAAAACGCATTTATGTACTAACTGAGCACCTACTACAAGCCAGGCACTGTGCTAGGCTCTGAGTGGATGGTGGCAAACAAGACTGATCCCGTCCTGACCTCCACAGGCTTCATGGCCCCAGACAGCAAGGCAGAAAATCAGCAAAGCCTGCAGGGTCACTTCAGACGGTGACTGGGGTTGAGCCTGGGGGCTCTGCAGTGGGGAGGAGATTATTAATCCTAGGACAGTGCCTTCCAACTCAGAAATTAAACTCTGCATGAGCTAGAGCCAAGGATTTCAACCCCACCCCTCCATGTAACACTACTGGGGAAAGAACTGTTTTCTGGAAATTTCCAGATGGTTACCCCCCAACTCCACCCCTGGAGAAGACGTCGAGTCTCTCCCACTTCTGGGAGGGCAAACCATCCCCAGAGGACCCCAAACCAAGCCCCTCGCCCAACAGCCCTCGGACCCCAACCTGGGGCTGGGGAGCGCTCACAACAAATAGAAAAGGGAAATGAACAAATTATCCTGATAATTTGTTTAGGAAGAGGGGGGGAAAACAGGCACCCAAGAAAAATGATATCCAATAAGATGGTGGGTTTCTAATGAATGTGCGGGTAATGAAATAAACCCATTTAGGCCACGGTTGGCCCTGATCTTCCCAGGCCTAGATTAAAAAATGGAACATCTGTGATGATTTAATTTACATCTTAATAACAAACAGGCCTCGAGAAACCCGCGGATAAATGCCTTTTATTGCCAGCGTATCTTTCGTACTGCAGCTTGAATGAAAACTCTGGTAATTAATTGTTTTAAGCGATTCTATTAAAAAGTGTCTGCTAGTGCTGCGTGCCGAATGTTTATGCGGACCGGGCTGCCACAGGAATACAGAAGAACCCAAGAGCAGGCACAGAATGAAGTGCCTTATTTTTTTCCCCCCTACATTCAGCCCCTTAAAGACATGCAGTCCTTTTATTTGTTTGTTTGTTTGTTTGTTTGTTTGTTTAAAAAGAGAGAGAGAGATGCCTAAACTGCTAATTTCTCTTCCTTCACCCCCCCCCAATCTTAATAGTCTTGGAATTGACACGTGGGTGGCCCCCTTGCTGTCCCCGTGTTGACATGACTAAATACGCTTCCCCAATCCGAGCTGGGGAGGGAGGCCGTGTTGGTTTCCTGCAGGGTGTGCCAGGCGAGGTGCTGGTGTCTGAGGGTACAGCTGTAGGCACGGTGCACAGTTTGTGGCATTCATGAGGCTGTCACTGGAGGCTGGCAGAAGGGACCATAATGTACCATCAATAAGTGACCTCCTCCAGCCGTAGTTCCAGCCCGGGCTGCACATTAGAAACCCCCAGGGGAGCTTTTAAAACAAACCCAGGTCCCCACCCACCCCTCAGAGGTCCTGATTTAATTAGTCTGGGGCGGAGTCCAGGCATCAGTATTTTTTGAATGCTCTCCAGGGGATCCTTCCTGCAGCCAGGGTGGAGAATCATTCGTGGGCATTTCCCAGGCAGCTCAAGCCAGGAAGGGAAGAAGATAGGGTCTCAAAAGAAAAAACCTGGGAAAAAGTCAGGGGTGGCCTCCTTGAGGTGGTGACATCTGAGCCAAGATGTTCACAATGAGGGAAATGTGGTCCTGTGCAGATCTAGGGAAAAGCATTTGAGCAGAGGGAATAGCATTTGCAGATATTCTACAAGGAGGGTGTGCTGGATGTGTTTGAGGGACAGAAAAGTGGGTGTGGGTGCTGGTGGGGGTGGTGGGGGTGAGGGTTCTTCCCCGGTTGGCTGCCTCCCCCCACCTCCAACTCCTAGGCTGGATCAAGTTCTGCTCTGTGTTTCTGGAGCCCTCTAGGCAAGTCCTGCCCAGCTCAGCCCAAAGCACAGTGGAGCATAATTTCCTGTCTGTACCTGGCCTGGGGAGGAGGCTGGATTCTGGATGGTGGGTGGCTGGAATCGCTTGATGAGTCACCCTCTTGGCCTCAACTTAGGGGCTATCTCCATGTGGGGACACCTGCCCACATTTTCATTTTTCTAGCCCCCTTTCCCATCCAAGACCCAAGACCCACAAGGGTGCATCAGGACCTCTTGGGTCTGAGGAAGGGGAGTAAAATCAGCCTTTGGAGCATAATCTCAGCATCTAATGCCTGGTCTCTAGTCTCTACTTTTTCATTTCTTGCTCACGAGTATTGTTCAAATTCTATTTTAACTTGAAAACTATTCCTCCGGTAAACAGACTCTTCACAAAAGTGGCAATGTTTGTGGTTAACAAACATATGGGGAAAGCTCAGCTTCAATAGGAATCAGAGAAAAAAAAATTAAAGCAATTAACATTTTCACCAATTATAAAGAAAAAAAGAGCATTTTTTGTTTGTTGTTGGTAAGGTAACTTGTTCAGGAAAATCAAGATATGGGGTGAAGGACCCCCCCCCCGACGTTCCTGATGGGAATGTAACCCAAAGGCAGGGTATCTTTGAAGCGATGTGCTGCTACCTACCAAGGTCTTGACAGTGAGCTTGCCCTGGCCCTGGGCTCCAGCTCCTGAGAGAACATCTTAGATGGGGGGTGGGGGGGAGGGGGAAGAAAGCACAGAGAACCAGGCTCCCTGTAGCATTCTATACAAGCCTCCCAAGTGGGCAGCAACCTGAACATCTACCCAAGGGAAAATGAGACATGAATTATGACTTCTCTATAGGCAAGAATATTACGAAGCCATTGGAATGTTTACAAAAATGAGTAACAACATGGAAACATAATTGTAACATAATAGTAATTGAAAAAAGACACAAAATTACATAGCAGATATGATGTAAAACTGTTTTTTAAAGGCAGCAAGCAAAGACTCCAAATAAACAATAAAAATATTTTTAAAAACCCTCTGGTTACACTGATGGAAACGTAAATTAATTAAGACATTTCATCTGTTTTGTTTAGTAGGGCATGGATTTCTATGTAGCCTTATCTTCTTTCTGAGAGTTAGGACTTTTTTGCCTTCCTCCATTTAGCCCCTTTCCTTATCGAGGTAAAGAGGTCGGTTGGTCGGTCTCTGGAATTGGACAGGCTGGGCTGAATCCCTGCTCCTCCATTCACTGGCCCTGTGACTTGGGGTAAATCTCCTTGGAGACTCTGTCTTCTCATCTGTAAAATGGGCTTAATCACACCTTGTGATGCTGTCATGGGGAAATTAGGACAAAACCAAGGCATAAGGTCCCCGGTGCCAACCTGAGCACCTAACAAATGGCCAGCAAGGTCACGGGCATTTGCACTGAAATTGGACATTTTTTTTATTGTTATTACTATTATTTCCCCAGGGGTACAGGTCTGTGAATCATCAGGCTTACACCTTTCACAGCATTCACCATAGCACAAACCCTCCCCAATGTCCATAACCCATCCACCCTATCCCTACCCTCCCACCCCCCAGTAACCCTCAGTTTGTTTTGTGAGATTAGGAGTCTCTTATGGTTTTTCTCCTTTCCGATCTCATATTGTTTCATTTTTTACCTCCCTAAGGACATTTGTTTTTAAATCAAAGTTCCATTCAGTTCTATACATACAAAATTACAAATTGAGAATTAAGTGTCCATCACGGCCCCTGAATCTGGGGCACAGACTAGGAAAAGAAGCCATACTTGAATCCCAGGGTCTCCCTCCCACCTTTGTGAGGGCTTCCCCCAGCCCTCCCAGAGAGTCCCTCCTTCCCTACAGACATTGGCCACCAGCATGGTGTCCATAAGTAGCCCCTTTGGAATGGGGGAGTCTGGAGCAGAGAGACAGGGAGCGTATGGAGAACCAGGTGGGGCTCTTGGAAAGTCAGAGACCTGAGTCAAAACCCAGAGGCCAAAACCCCTTGGTTTCTGGACCCGTGAAATGGGGGAGGGAGGGTGTGTAGATTAGCTCCCAGTGAGCAGTCCCTGGATATGAGTGTGGTGTGCCCTGAGTAATAGAACACCCTCCTGAAATAAGTCAGTTTAATACTAAATGCATCTGACCATGGACTTCCCCCACGATGACACTTTAGTGTTGTTTTACTCACATAAGCAGACTGCAAACGCCACTGAGAGCTCCCTCATCTAGTAAAGACAATGCGTTCACTGTGTCTCCTGAGTCACAGGTGTGTGTGTGTCAGGCAGTGTGATGGGTGCTGAGGACACAACATGGAACCAGACAGAGACAACTCCCTGCTTTGGAGAGAGGGACAAAAATAATATCATAAAGAGGTAAAGTGTAGAGTCAGAAAAGGTGGGAAACACTACAAGGCGAGAAAAGCAGGAAAAAGTAGGGAAAATGCAGAGGGAGGGGTTAGAGTTTTCACTAGGTTGGTCTGGGGTGCCTCACTAAGAAAGTGACATTTGGGAAACAACTAGAAGGAGACAGGGAAGTTTGTAGGCAGATATGATGAGAGAGAGTGTTTGAGGCCAGGAGAAGAGCCAGTACAAAGGCCCTGGGGCAGGAATAAGCCTGGTTTGTAAGAGGTGAGGAGCCAAAGAAGAGTGAGCAAAGACAAAGGGCTATCAGGGCCACCATGAGGACTTCAGCTGGCATTCTATACATCCTATAGCTCATGGACTCATGGACTAGCAGTAATGCTCCCATCTACCTTTTTTTCTCACCCCATGCATATCCTCAAAACAAGACCATGCCGAAGCTGAGGTAGTCACAGAGGCTTCCCTCCCCTCTCCGCCCTCACACAACCCCTCCATGGAGGCATCCCGCAACCTGCAGGACCAGTTTCCTTGTGCCTCATTCACAGAGGGGCAAATCAAGGCTTGGGGAGGTGGGGTCTCCTGCCCACAGCCCCACACACAGGACCCAGGGGGAGAGCGCAGACTCGGATCTAAATGGCTCCATTGTTGGGTCACCTTGGTGGCTCAGTCATTAAGCATCTGTCTTTGGCTTGGATCATGATCCCGGGGTGCTGGGATCGAGCCCTACATCAGGCTCCCTGCTCGGTGGGAAGCCCGCTTCTCCCTCTTCCACTCCCCTTGCTTGTGTTCCCTCTCTCGCTGTGTCTCTCTCTGTCAAATAAATAAATAAAATCTTTTAAAAATATATATAAATAAAAGAAATAAATAGCTCCATTGCAGGGCCAGCCCTCGGAGAGACTGAGGCTCCATGGTGGGCAAAAAGCCAAAGAAACTTCTCCTCTCCTGTCACCTACATTTCCTAGGGACACTCAAAGGCATTTTAGGAAAAATTAAAGTGCTGTAGTGCTTTACTCAGTGGGAAGTAAACATATGAGACTCATTATCCCAAGAGGAGGTGCAGCTAAAAATACACGTCAGTTCACCGAGGGTTCGGATTAAAAGTCAGAACGGTGGATTTTGAGAGTGCCGTGAAGGAAAAGCTGGGCGAGGAGGCAGGCTTGGAAGGAGGGGAGGTCACAGCAGGGGGCAGGGGGGCAGGGGGCATCTCCAAACCCCAGGCTTCTGAGAGTAATCGGGAGCAGGGGGGCTTAGAGAAAGGGCTTATGAGACTGAAGCCATACAAGCCATGCACACACCTGCTGGGCAAGGCTTCCCACCTGTCTGACCCCAGACTCCTCTTCTGTGAAGTGGGGTGAGCCTTAAGCCTCACCTTACTGAACTGATGTGCTGGTTGAATAAGAGAATGCACACAAGCAACAGCATGGTGCTGCTTAGCAGCCTGGGAATTTGTCTGATATCTGTCTCCCCACAAACACCGGGGATTATCAGAGCCCCTGCCTGCCCGGTGCATCTGGCCCAGTGCACCGCACATTGGAGGCTCTCAGGATGTATCTGTTGCCCTATCTATCAGCGTCCCGCCTGCCGAGGCTAACCATCTGGGTGCTAGGTCAGACCCTTCTTTTTCCCCAGGGTGCTACAATGGTCCCAGCAGAGAAACCAGCCCAAGGAACCGAGAGGTAAAACCCTCTCTCTACCAAGGCTTTTATCCAACTAGCTCTCTGAGGACGAGCCACCAACTGACAGAGGAAGAGGCTCAAAACCTCAAAGTCTAAAAATGACTCCCTGTCCAGACAGACATCACCCTCAGCTGGTCCCCACAGAGCAGCAGGAATAGAGCGGGGTGTAGACGGGCGGACGCCTTGAAACTGTCATTCCCTACCTGAAGTTTCATGAACCCCTCCATTCTAAAAATTGTGAAATTCACTGGGATGCCACGTTTTCTTCTTTTCGACAGCAAGAGAACAGTCAAAGGTTAAAAGCAACCACACGCAAGGTGGCTTCCTATCTCGGTGCAAGGAGACTAGTGGAATATTTCTTTGGTTACAGGGACAGTCCTTAAGTCCTAGATTCCTAGTCCAAGAGAAAGATAACGCAAGCCACATAGGCCATTTTTAACTTCCTAGGAGCCATTTTTTTAAAGATTTTATTTATTTATTTGACGGAGAAGCACAAGCAGGGGGAACAGTAGAAGGAGAGGGAGAAGCAGGCTCCCCACCGAGCAGGGAGCCTGATGCGGGGCTCGATCCCAGGTCCCCAGGACGATGACCTGAACTAAAGGCAGACGCTTAACCATCTGAGCCACTCAGGTGCCCCTAGAAGTCATATTCTAAAAAGCAAAATGAAACTGAGATGTGAGTTTTGATACTACACTTTCTTGAAAACAATATACCAGAAACATCATCATTCCTACCTGCAGACAGCATCAAACATTTTCAATCAGGTGGTTTACACATTTTCCAATAAGTGAAGAGCATATCAGTTTTTCAATTTAAATAATTAAAATGGAATTAAATTTAAAATTCAGTTTCTCTGTCCCACCAGCAAGGTGCCCAATAGCCATACAGGGCAAGTGATTATCCAAGAGAATTCTCGGGAGCAGTGGCGGTCTTGGCCACCACACCCCAGATCCTGCTTTCCTTGTCCCCAGGTGTCACCTGCTGTAGCTCCCCCAAAGGCCACCGTCCTGGAGAGGTGCACAGCCCCAGGAGAGCCTCTGGCAGAAGGAGACAGGTTCCCTGTCCCCCTGGGAAGTGCCTCCGCCGTGGATGGACCCCCCACTCAGGGACCGCACGCACACACACAGGCACACACACGCATCTCTCCCTGGCAAGGCAGGGAAAAGAGCCAAGCGGGAGAGCAGGCCTGTGCTCGGAACCCAGCAGCATTTAGCCATTGTCTCTGCAGATCTGGAGAATGCGGGTCCTTCCCCACCTGCAAGCGCCCTCCCTCTTCCCAAGCTGGCTAGCATCTCCCCTGGCTCCCCTCATTCCTGCCGGCCTGGCCTCCATCTCTGGATGTGGCCGCCTAGCCCCTCCGCAGATGCAAACACACTGCTTTTCTTGACGAAGAGTAGAAGGTGGAGAGTGTGGCAGAACAGAAAGGAGTGAAGCTGGGCAAGCGGGGCTGGCTAAGAGAAAGGAGGATGGTACAGAAGCAGACAGACAGACCAACTGACGGACAGATGGACACAGATCGGGAGACAGAAACAGAAAGAGGACTAGAGAATCCTTGAGAGAAAAACGCTCAGGATATAGGGTGACACACTGGCCTGGCTTCCCTGGGACCCAGAGGGGACATGGGATGTGGGAGTCTGAGTGCTAATACTGGGTAAATTTGGGGTCACCTCATCAAGAACCACAGACACCAAGAGGTAAAGGCTGGGAGACGCAGAGGGGTGGTGGGCAGAGGGAAGGGGAGGGTCAGAAAGGGGCTGGCGGGTTGACCTTCATCACCTGCACTGGGCAGCCCTGGGGGTTGCTTTGGGGACACAGGGCCCCAATCCCTCAGGCTTCAGTGAAACTCAAAGCATCCTCCCCCCAATACCCATGTACTTGACATTTCTCTTTGGACAGCGCCAGGAAGGGCTACCTGATGCTGTGGACAGAAGGTGGACAGAAGAGACTGTGGGTCCCATGTGATGGGATTAGGAGGTGGGCCTTGGAGGGTTAAGTAGGATGGCACGAGGTCACATGGTAGGGCCCTCCTGAATGGGATTAGTGTCCTGTAAGGATCAGGAGAGGGCTTGCTTCCTCTCTCTGCCACTGAGGACAAGAAGTCAGCTGCCTGCCAACCAGGAAGAGGACACTCGGCAGCACAGCCCCAGCTCGGTACCTTGATCTCCGGCCACCAGCTGCCAGAACTGTGAGAAATAAATTTCTGTTGTTTGAAAACCACCCAGCCTGTGGGATTTTTGTCATACTAGCTCCAGCTAAGGACCTGTCCCTCCTTGATGCCACCTGCCGGGACCCCTCAAGGCACTTTCAACGAAGGAACCCAGAGACATTTCTCCTCCACGGTCCAGTGAGCGTGGGGACCTAACCTCCCGCCTTGCCTACCCCTGCCCTCCCCCATCAGAGTCTCTGTCTCTCACACACCTTCCCAGGCAGTCTCGAAGCTTTACAGACTGTTTGCAGAACACCAGCCACCCAGGTAGAATCAGAAGGGGCACTGGAATGATGTGATCGGCCCCCCTCTGGGGAGCTGTGTGACCCCGGGGTGGGAGACTTGACCTCTCTGGGCTTTAGTTCAGCTTCCCATCATACCACATGAGCAGAGCTCATACGATGGCATGTCAACCCTCACAGCAACCCCAGGAAGAGAGAACCATTATTAACCACATTGGCTAGATGAGGGAACTAGAGAGGCTAGTTGGTGTGCCCTAGTCACGCAGCTCAAAGTTGGCAGAGGCAGTATGCAAACCCATGTGTCCCTGGGTCTCAGGCTATAGCTTTGACCCATGATTCTACAGGGATCTCTCAAGAGTGCTCCTGTGGGGATGACTGCCTTTCTAACCACTGACATTAATCCTAAATTCCAAGACACGTTGGGACCCCAGGCTCTGGCTATAGGAGTGTGGCCTCTGAATCATCTATTGCAAAATGGAATCTTAGTGGAGTCCCCAGCTGGGCACCCCCACAAATCTCCCATCCCCTCCCCCCTCTTTTACCCCCCAACCCCCGTCATCCCCACTGCTCCCCGCCACCACTGCTGCATCTTTAGCTGGCTGAGCTGTCGTACAATCCCCAGCCTGAAATATCCCCGCACCTAGGTGCCTGGTGATCTCCCCCCCCCCCCCCCGCCTTTTCCCTGTGCTTTAAAATGTTAACCGTGAATGGATTTATTTCAAACCAAATCACCTTTCCCCGTTTTCCGGGGGAAAGTGTGACAGTCTGCAAGGCCTGTAATTCTTTTCTCTGGAGTTAAGATTTGCTGGAAAGAAATGGATTTCCCCACATCGCACAAAGAATTCAGAGAAGAGAGGAGGAGGTATTAAAAAAAGAGAGAGAGAGAGAGAAAAGCATTTGTCAGATTTGGAGTGTGCGTGTGTGCAAGTGTGCGTGTGTTAGTGTGCATGTGTGTGTGAGAATGTCCATGCTTCCTGCCGTCCATCAGCATTTCACATAACTTTGTTTCCACTAGTTAGTACAATTAAAATCATGAGGAGAAGTCAGGTATAAATCAAAGTTCCTTTAAATTTCACCAGAAACATGTACATATGACTGTCTTTACTCAGCATGCACCAATAAAAGATATGTGGTCGCCTTTGGCGGGAGAGGCAGAAATAAGCAATTTAGGATCTTCAAAGATAAAAGATAATAAAAGTAATTAAGATAATTAACCACCCTGAAGAGAGAAGAATTTACTGCTGTAAATTTTGTATTTTGTTTCGCTTGGCAATATCACAGATGCCACTCTGCTTAATATACGGCCCATCAAGTATCTGAGAGTCTTGTGCTGTCAAAAAAACATATATAATAAAAAATTTTTAAGAGAAGAGGATGGAGGGGGAGAAGGACTGGTGCTGCAGTTACAATTTTTAAAAATCTGGTTAATTGACTTCGGAGCCAGGTGCTTGGGCTCTCTTTGCGGCTCGCGGGTTCGGGAAGGATGGGATTTTTGTCTCTCCGAGGACAATCTCTGCAGCCATGTAGGAATCCCTTCTGCAGTGCCCTGGCAGGTCTCCAAAGTCACCAGCTCGGACCAGCCCTTTTTCTCCCTTCCTATGCTTTCTGGCTCCTAAACTGTCTCCTCAGACACCAAAGAGATGGTTCTAAAATCCCTATAGACTCTGCCCCTCTCCCGCGTACATCCATCTGGGGTGTCCCCAGGGCCCTCAGGATGAAATCTGAATTCCTACTCTGACATTCAGATTTCTCCAAGCGGGGACCCTTGCCTCGGCCCTGGGTCCCTGACCCTTTTGGCGATATCCACGCGGATACTGTCAGATCTTCCTAAGTGATGTGATGTTTCTCTCCCCGGGGTCCTTTCCTCCATGAACCATCTGCCGAACTCTTGTTCATCCTCCACTAGTCAGCTCAAGTGTCGTTAGCTCTTGGCAAATGCCCCTGACACATTTCCCCACCCACCCCCAGGAGCCTCGTGGGTGCCCCCACACCCTGTGGCTCTTGGGTCATCTGTGGAGAATGACACTTATTCTATGTCCTCATATTTTCTATTCACTTGTCCCCACTTTTAGTTCAACAACTATTTAGCCCCCAGTGTGCACCATCAACTGCATGAGTTGTTGTAGATTAAAAGGTATGTGCGTTCACTTCTAATATTTATTGAGCCCCTATTACATCCCAGCCCCTGTTCCAGGTCCTGAAAATGTAGCAGTGAGTAACAAGACAAATACATCTGCTCTCATGAAGCTGAGATCCTAAGGGGAGAGAGGGAGGTGACAGACAACAAGGAACGAATAGATACGTATCATGAGAGTCAGGACCGGAGCTAAGAAGACAAAGCAGAGAAGGGATGGAGTGGTCAGCATCAAGCAGAGACTTGAGGGTATGGGATGAGGCAGGCATTTAACTAGGGGTGTGGCACTTCTAGCAGAGGGTTCAAGGAGGACGGAAACCTAGAAACAGGACTGAGTCCCAAGGGTGAGAGAAGTGGCAAGGAGACCCATTCTGGTGGCTGGAGCAGGAGGACACTGAGGGTGGATAGTAGGAGGCTGAATCATGCAGGACCTTGTAGACCATTTCAGGACTCTGGCTTCTGCCCTGGATGGGGTCGCTACAGGGTTAGGGCAGAGGGTGACACAATGTGACTTACTTTCAGCTGCCCATCCTGGGCTGTGTGGGGCATGGAATCAAGTGGGAAAGGTGAGGCAGCAGGAGGGAGCTGTCCCAGCCTTCCAGGCCAGGGTAGCCGTGACCACCTGGGGACACTGATTGCCCTGAGGATCTAGGATCCACCCGATGCATGAGAGCCTCATAGTTTTGGTGTGTGCCTAAGTGTGGGTACGCATGCGCACATGCACACACACACACACACACACACACACGCAATCTACACCTGTACAGCCTGTAATTCAGGTGATGAGCGGGGCAAGGTGTGTTAGGTCATTGAAACAGCACGCTGGCATTCTTACAACAGATCTGTATTTTGCACCAACCGTTTGTCGAGCGTACAGTTTAATGAGCCTCTCTCATGTCTCAAAGCTTTATATCAAAGCCTTTGTGATGGCTGCCCTGATCTCTTTACTGAGTGAATGAATGAGTGAGTGAATGAAGGAAGACTACTCAGGATGTAAGACTTGTGAACAAGTAGGTAATCAGGGTGACCTTGAACCAGAGGCACAAAGAGGCAGTGGAGCCCACCTAGGGCTGTAGGAACCTTCTGGAAGGATGATGATGGCTCCCCAAGGAAGCTCAGCTGCCCTAGCTCAGACACACCCCATTCTAGGTGTCCCTCTGGGCTTTTCCCTCTAAGTACACCCTCCTTGAGACCAGCCAGGCGCTTCTATGTCTGCACCCCTGAGGAGACGCCTACCCGCAGAGCCTTCCCAGCCCCATGTAAATAAATATGAACCCAAATGAGGCAGGCACCTCAGATCTCTCAATAATTAGACTTCAAGTGGCCCCCATAACTCAGTGGCTAATTACCTCACCAGCTCCCTCAGCTCGGCTCTCCGAGGCAACTGGCCCATTTACCTGGCAGGCTGGCCCATAAAAATCCCTGAAAGCACATGAATTTACTGTATTTATTTATTGGGATTTGGAGAAATATACCTGGAACCCAGAGGCCTTGGGACAGTGGGACATCATTTTAAAATGCAGATCGTTAAAATAAGGAAGAATTATAAGAAAGAATTAGCAGGCTCCTGCTCTCCCAGGTAGCAGAAAAGATGCCCCTGGTAATTTGTTACTGGACCATTGCGATGCAAGCAACACGAAGATGCCCTGCATGGAAGGTTGGCAAGGTCACTGATACCCCGTTCAAGTTCCCCAGCAGGCTACTCCTACTGCAGGGCCTTTGCACTTGCTGTTCCCTCTGCCTGAAACCATGTTCCCTATACACCTTGAAGGGTCTTTCCTCTTATCACTCAGTTAGTTCTCAGCTCAAAGAGGACCTCCTCATGCAGGTTTTCCCCCATCACCATTCTAATGCTGCCCACACCCAGGCTATCCATTAACCTGTTCTAAGTTCTTCCCCAAATTCATCTCCTCCTGAAAGTAATTTGTTCGTCTACTTGTGGGCTTGGTTATTTTGTTTCCTTCCAGCAGAAAGTAGCTCCTTGTTCATCTCAGTCACCTCTGCATTCCTAGTGCTTAGCCCAGGACCAGGCACACAGTAGGGGCTCAGTAAATGTTAACTGAGTGAATTAATGATCTTACAGATGGGGGATGGTGGCCCCTAGCTTTTGCTTACTCCCCTCCTTCTGCCTGTAGCATCCTTTCCAATAAGTTTATAAGCATTGTCTTGCTGGATTTCATGGCATCCTGACAAGGCGAGAGCCCTTATTGTCCCATGTTATAGGTTAGGAAACCGAGTTTCATGAGTTGACACTATTTCCAGCCCCCTTCATGGTTGCTCAAGTAGGGAGGGAGAGTGATGATAATTAAACCAGGTACAGCCATCTCCATAACCTCTCCAGTGAGCCATTGCTCCAGGGGGTGGGGAGAGTAGAGAGCTGAGCCTCAAAGGCCACAACTCCTCCTTGGTATGGGGTCAGCCACAGATCTGTGCTGAATGGAGGTCATTCTCACTCTAAGCAGAGCAAGGCCCTAGAAATCTTTTAGTCTACCCCTTCATAGTACATATGGGGAAAAGGTTCAGGGACTTGTGTGAGGCCGTACCATGTACTTATGGCAGAGCAAGAACCAGCATCCAAGCAGTAGAGTAGAAGAAAAGTGGAATTTGGAGACCCATGACCTGGTTTGGGTCCTGGGCTCCATTCTTCCCCTTAACCTCTCAGAGACTCAGTCTCCTCCTCTGTAGATGAGGGGAGACTTATATCAGCCCTAAGGTAACCAGATGAGAGAGTACATGTAAAGCATCCCTTGGAACACAGTACGTGCGCAACATATCTCTCAAGAAAGCATATATTGAGCACATTCCCCATGCTGGACCTCATGCATGGCACTTTACACATGACATCTCATGTCTTCCTTGTACCAAGTATAGAGAGGTGGGTACAATTACTAGTTACATATCAAAGCAAGCTCAGAGACATTAGTCACTTGCCTGAGCCAATGGCAATGGCAGCCAATGGCAGAGCCAGAATTTAAATCCAGTTCCATCTGACCTCAGATTCTGAGTTCTCTCTAGCTCTACTTGGAGGGTGGTTTCTTCATTTATAAAATGGGAAAATCCATACCAATGGTCATCTTGCAAACCCTGGTATGTACTAAGCAAATTGGGGTAGGGGTATAGATGAGTGGATAGAAGGGTAGACAGAGAGGAGAATGGGTGGGCGGGCAGATGAGTGGATGGGTGGAATGAAGGAAAGGTAGATTGATGAAGATGGTAGGCAAATGGGTGTATAGATGGACAAATGGATGGACAGAAGGATGGATGGATGAGTAGATAGTGGATGGAAGGATAGATGGGTGGATGGTGGGTGAATGGTGGGTGGATGGATGGATGGGTGGATGGAAGGATGGATGGGTGGAAGGGTAGATGGGTAGAAGGGTAGATGGGTGGATGGTGGATGAAAGGATGATGGGTAGGTGGATGGAGGATGGATGGATGGGTGGATGGTGGATGGATGGATGGATGAGTTGGATGGGTGGCAGATGGTAGCAAACCTGTAGTTTGAGGGGTGCGTGGATGAACAGGTGAGTGAGTAGGAGAGCAGCTAGCTAAGTAGATGGAAAGGGATATAGACCCTGTATGCCACAAGTGGTTTTTCTCCCACTGAAAGCACATTCTTATCTTTGAAAGACAACTGTTTCTCTCCCATCCCTTGATCCCCTACAGGCGTATCACATACAGTCAGGTTCTCAGGACTCCTGCAAGGAGTGGGGAGCGCCTGTATGTGGCTCTCTGCTAGTGCACTCTCTCCCTGTCTCTCTCTGTCACACACACGCAGAGAACACACAGAACAGCACAAAGACGCCTCCACAAATGCTCCAGGAGCAAAGAGACCCAGGAGGTCATCCCTTGGGCTTCTCACATTAGCATATCAATGCAGGCCCCAGAGCAGAGGGACTTGGAGGCTTGGATTTTGCAAAGCAAATTATTCATTCCATAGTAGGTCCTCCCCAAAACCAATCTAAAGGGGGAAATGGCATTTTTTTGTTTGTGCTTTATGTAAAAATAAAGGTCTGCCTTGAGCTCCCTCTTGTTTTTTTGTTAAAGTTCCTCCCCTTTGTGAAGAGTGCTCATGGAGGCCACCCCTTCTCACCTCCAAGGTCCTGGGTGTCTGGATGTCCCCAGCCTGGGAGACCTCACTGGAATTTTCTCTGGTGTCAGACACACCTGGAACCAGCTGTGTGCCTCATATCCCTGAGCCTCAGTCTCCAGCTTGCACGCCGGGGCTCAGGGGGTCTTCAGGGTGGGGGCTATTTGTCAACAGGTTCTTGTGCTGAGCTTGGATGCTCAGCGGAGGACATGGGGTCAGATTCCAGCAGATGCCACCGTGGGATTAAATGAGACAGTGCGAGCAAGGTGCTCCACGTGGGGCCTGACATGCAACACTCAATGAGGACGCCTCCAAAATCACTAGGAAGATGATAGGCCTGTAAGAGCACTCAGGCTAAACTAGGTCTTGGGCTGGACGCACTTGCTTCCCAAAGCCTCTGTGGTACTTAGGGCAACATGAGATCTGGTAGAAACGACTCCAGACCTGCCCTGGGTCTTAGCTCCCACCTTCCCCTTCCCTTGCTCTGTGACCTGGAACAAGTCACTCGCCCTCTCTGGGTTACCATTACCAGACCTACAAATGCCTAGGTTGGCTTAGGCTGGTATTCTCCACCTTCACTGACAAGTGCATTCTTTCACTTTTTATTCTTTTTAAATAAAGTGACTGAACTAAACATTTATATACATTACCACAGATAAGCACAGCCAACTGTGAGGGGCGGCACCCACAACATTCCCATTTTACAGGTCACAAAACTGAGGAGGCTGAAGAGGAGAAAGTCAGTGGCTCATGGGCAGAGTCCACACTCATGGCCTGTCTACCTGACCCCGAGGCCTGTCTGTGTCCCTAACCGAGTTTCTGTGCCACATGTCAGCCCATGAATCCAAGCCGGCTACAGTTCCCAGAAAACTGGCATCCATATTCTCTAACAAGCATCAGCTTCTCTCCAGATCATTCAGCCTTCTCATCTCCCCACGTCCCCAGAAGCGCTGTGTCTCCGTGTGCAGGGGGCCCCAAGCCAAGCCCCTCTCCATGGGCATTTAGGCTGACCCTGAAAGAAAATGGTTTTAAGGTCAAAAACACGACGCAGTCCCTCCCAGGGGAAGAGCTGTCTTTTTAGAGCCTGTGTTTGGAGGATGTAACTTATGATACAAGAAGTTAGGTATTTGTGAAGTGGTGCCAAGAACGTGTGTTCCAAGCATCCCAGTTGCACCTGCTTCCCTCAGTGGGGGATTACTCAGATAATATGGGTGCGGGGAGATGGTTAGTCCATGGAAGAAACTGGAAAGCAGCCAGGAGCATCCTGATCATCCTTCTGCAACTCCTGCTCCCCTCTCCTGCTCCTGGAAGCCTGGCCTGGCATTCCCGCCACCCGTACCCCAGCTTGGGAGGGCTCAGCTGGCCTCTGGGTGGAGAGGGGGCGGGGACTCAGCCAGCTTCCATGAC
This sequence comes from Ailurus styani, assembly GCA_002007465.1. Taxonomy (NCBI): domain Eukaryota; kingdom Metazoa; phylum Chordata; class Mammalia; order Carnivora; family Ailuridae; genus Ailurus; species Ailurus styani. The sequence goes on from LNAC01000410.1 coordinate 915,152, forward strand.
AGGCGTTTCTGGAGTACTCACCTCTGAGTCCTCTGGCAGAGAGGCAGGGGCAAAGAAAACTGGCCCCAGTCCTAAGAGCAGGATTCTAGTGCCCACCTGCCATTATTTTACTCCTTGGAGGACCTTGAGCAAAATCATTTTGCCCCTGCAAGGCCTCGGTCTCCCTATCTGTAAAATGCAGGTAACAATCCTTCCCTGAGGTCCCGGGGCTGAATAACTTATCTTCTTTAAGCCTCAGTTGACTCACCTCTAAAATGGGTCAGTAAGAATAACCAAGCTTCACAGAGTGACTTTGAGCCTTCAGGGCAGGGATAGACACCAGAAGTCAGCCAACTTTTTTAGTGAAAGGCCAGATAGTGAGTATTTCCAGATCTGCTGGCCAGGTGATCTCTGTCACAGACACTCAGCTCTGTGGACGGAGCCCAAAGCAGCCATAGACAAAATGTAAATGAATGGGCGTGGCTGTATTCCAATAAAACTTTATATATGGACACTGAAATTTGAATTTCATACAATCTTTATGTGTCATAGAGTACTATTCTTCTTTTGATTTTTTTTCAATGACTTAGAAATGCAAAATTTATTTTTAGCTCCTAGATCCTACAAAAGCAGACAGGTGGTTTGCAACCCGTGGTATGCACTCAAGTCACTCTCCACCTGACACACGGGCCCTACAGTAAATGTCCATTTTGTCTATTTCCAGGAAACTCAAGTTTTAGAAAGACACTTTGAGTTCCGATACTATTTCCACTTCCAGAAGCTCATCCATCAGACCGGGGAGAGCTGGCTGTTGGCTTTCTGAATATAAATCTTCCAAGAGACGGGATACTTGCTTTCAACCCTAAAGCCTTTCTTCCATCTGCAGCCAGTCTCTGCGAACGTGGCTTTACAATTAAATAAAAATACTCACATGGAACACAGTTCGATGCTCAGTTTACGACCTCCATCACCGTAAGTGCTCCCAACATCTGAGGAGGTAATTGTGATCCTTCTCTGCCATTTTTCAGAGGAGAAGACTGAGGCCAGCTAGAGCCAGGGAGTCTGTGGGCCAAGGCAGGGTCCGGATTTGAACCCAGGCTGTGTGGTCAAGGGCAAGGTCTTTCTGCTTTTGCCAGGATGGAGGCGATGTTTCCACCGGCTGTCAGTCCCCACCTCTTGACCCCCGCCCCAGACACCGCACCTCACTGCCTCCCCATCGCTAAACCTACTCCCATGATTCAGCAAAGCTGAGCTCCTTTCTCCCCGTCTTCCTCCCCAGCAAGAACGTCATTTTCGCAGAGAAGCAAGTTCGGGTGTTGGGGTGGGGATGGGGGAGGTGGCAAGAAATCAGCACATAAGCAATTAAAACAAATACGAAGAGAATGGTCTATATTGCACACGCGAGCTGCAGTTCACGGCGGAAGGTCGCGCAGATGCTGGGCGCTGTTCCGTCGCGGGACGCGGGGACAGATTCCGCTAATTGCACCCCCATGCAGTGCGGGCTGTCGGGGGACCTCAGAAGTGATCCATCTCCCGTGGCAGGCTCGTTCCGGGAGGCGCGAGCGAGGGAGGCCTTGTCGAGCGCCTCGCAAGACTAATATCCCACAGCACCGGGAACCGCTAGCAGGAACACCCTCATTTGTTTTTCGGGATTTTTTTTCTTTTTTTATAGGACTGACGTGGCAGTTTTCCTCCTGATTTTTCGAGCACTTATTTACTGCTCTTTGTGCATCTTCAGAGAAACGTGACCCCAAATCTCTTCTTCACAGAGCCGAATGTGCCAGGAAGATCAGAAAATGAAATTAGCTCATCTTTAAAAAAAAAAATTCTATGTTTTATTCACATGTGATTAAAACGAATATAACTGCGCTGAAGGGCATAAAAGTAAACAGTCAAATTCCTCTCCTTAAAAATAATTTGTGGGGCGCCTGGGTGGCTCAGTTGGTTAAGCCACTGTCTTCGGCTCAGGTCATGGTCCTGGAGTCCCCGGATGGAGTCCTGGGATGGAGTCCCGCATCGGGCTCCCAGCTCCGCGGGGAGTCGGCTTCTCCCTCTGACCGTCTCCCCTCTCATGCTCTCTCTCACTCTCTCTCTCTCAAGTAAATAAATTTTAAAAATCTTTAAAAATATATTAATTTGTCCATCTGACAAATTTTTTTGAACACCTTCTATGTGCAGGGCTCTGGGGATACAGAATAAAACAGAAGAGCAAAGTCCCTGCTCCATCCCTCTATCTTTCCAGGATTTGTGCATTATATATATATGGAGAGAGAGAGAGATGTTTATCATGCATACTATATATATCTTATACATATATACTTATCTTTTTAAAATAAATTGGATCACTCCAGGCACTATCTTCTGCACCTTGAAGGGACTTTTTCTTTAAATTTAAATTTCTTTTTCTTTAAGCAATATATTGGGAACATTTTTTACCCATTTTAACAAATAAAAAACCTGTTTCAATTTTTTCTAAATAGCTGTGTGATATCTCAAAGTGCACCTGTAGGAACATTTAATGGATCCCCCATTGATAGACACATTGGTCATTTGCAACTTTAGACTATTGCCACCAATGGTGCAGAGAATAACCCCAAGCAAAAAAAAATTATGTTTCCATGAGTGTGGAAGGAGCACAGAGAGGACCCACACAGTGGTCACTCATGTCAGCCACCTCAGATGTCTTGCCATCCCCCAGGCAGGGCTCACGGAAGAACTGCCCTTCCTTATGGACTTGGAGATTTGTGTGGCCACGGGGCTGGCTCCGCTGTTATGTGGCCTATCCTTCATGCATGGAAGCTTTAGGACTGTGATCCTCTGCTCTTTTTTCCCTCTGTCTTAGTGACCCACCAATACTGTAAGTGACAAGTAACAGAAATGTGTCGCAGACCCCCCCAGCCAACCTGCAGCGAACATGCAGTGTGAGCTGGAAACAAAACATGCTGTTTCGTGTCACTGAGATGAGGGGATATTTGTTACTGTAGGATACCCTCATTTATCCTGACTGATACAAGCTACTCCATGTCTTCCATTTTATAGACAGAGAAATAAAGCCTACGCTTATCACCTCTAATCACTCAGATTTCAATCTTTTAATGGCTCCCTGCCACCCACAGGTAAGAACTCAGATTCCTTAGCACATTATTAATAAGCTTTGATTATTTTATAACACTGTACCAACCATTTAAGTATTATTTCCACCTGATTTACCTTATACTCTAGCTATACCTAGGACTCACCATAACTGCAGATCCCCCAACTTGGTTCATGTTGTTTCCTAGGTCCTGGAGTATCCCTCCCTGCTTTTGCTTCAGGAAGAACTATTCATCCTTCAATACCCTGCTCAAAGAGATGGCCATCTGTCAAGCCTCGCCTTGTTTCTTCCTCCTCAGTGCTTCTGCAGCACCTTAAACAGACTCCATGTGGTACTATATCACACTCTTTCCTAGGTGCTTATTTATGTGACTGTTTACCCCACCCCCAAATTGTTAGCCCCTTGAGAGTATGGACTCTACTTTATTCATCTCTCTCCAAAATGCCCAGCACAGAGCCTGGCATGGTGGGTGCTGGGTAAATGTTGAATCAATGAATTAGTCAATGGATCGTTGGATCAATAGATGGATGGATGGATGGTTGGATGGATGAATGGTTCAATGAATCTGGACCTTCCAGACCTTCCTATTGCTATAGAATACCATTGGAATAAATGTGCAGGACACTGATGGTGGACAGGAAGTTTCAGGATACTAATGTGATCCCTTTAAAACATCCCTATCAAGGTCTGCACGTAGAACAGTAAGGCAGTGCGGCATTTCCTCGAAAAGTTAAACATGAAATTGACATATGACCCTACAATTCCTCTCCTAGATATATTACCAAAAGAAGGGAAGACAGGTGTTCAAACAAATCCTTGTGCACATGTGTTCATAGCAACACCCAACAGTCAATGGATCCATGTCGATCCATGGATGAGTGGGAATCCATACAAGGGAATACTAGCCAGCCATGCAAAGGGAATGAAGGAGTGGCACCTGCTACAATACGGGTGACTCTTGCAAACATGATGCTGAGTGAGAGAAGCCAGATGCCAAAGGTCACATACGGTATGGTTCCATTTCCATGAAATGTGCTAAATAGGGAAATCCAAACAAAAAGCACGGAGGTTAGTGGATAGCAGGGGTGGAAAGTGACCGCTAATGGATAACAGAGTGATGGGAACACTTTGGAAGGAGGTAGAGGTAGTGGTTGTGCAACATTGTGAATCCCCTAAAAGCCACTGAGGTATTCACTTTCAAATAGTAAGTTTAATGTCATGTGAATCTCCCATCAATTTAAAAAAAATGTTTTTTTAAAATATTTTTTTGAGAGGGGAGGGGATGCAGATGGAGAGGGAGAGAAAGAATCCTAACCAGACTCCACAACCTCCATAGTGCCTAACACGGGTCTCAATCTCATGACCCTGAGATCATGACCTGAGCCAAAATCAAGAGTCTGACACTCAACCTGAGCCCCCAAAGCATCTTTTTTTTTTTTAAATAAACCAGGAAGGTGGCTGACATGTTCCTTCCCAGCTTCCTTCTTGAAGGCTGCAGGCTGGGTTGAAACCTGGGGCAGGTCAGGCATCCTGAGCAAACATGTCCAGGCACTAAGCAGCCAGTTTCCCCTAAGGGTGATGCCTTTGAGGGGGCAGAAATGAAATGCAAGGTGTCAGTGGCGGGGGTGGGGGGAAGGCGGGGTATGAATATTAGACGCAGGTGGAGGAGGAAGATGGAGGGACGCAGCATCAGGGAGAGAGAGGGAGAGACAAAGAGAACCAGGAGAAACTATGGGAGGGGACCTAAGGGAGAGGGGAGAGGAGGGAGAGAAGAGGAGGCAGGGTCTTGGATGAATGAACAAGCCAGGAGGGCCACTGAGCCCTGATGACTCCCCGGGCAACATGTGAATAAGGAGCTGAGGAAAAAACGAGCTGAAAATCAGCTACTTTCCTCCCAGTGACAAACCTACTCCACAAGCTAGATGGAGGCTCAGCCACAGGCCTTGGTGTGGGGCTGGGGGTAGGACAGCCACCTTGCTGCCCCTCCCCTCCGGGACTGGATGCATTCCAAGGGGCTCTCCAGGATGATAAGGGATGGCCATCCCGTGCTATGTGGCCTGGGCAGACGAAGCCTTTCCCTCTCTGAGTCTTACCTGCTTTATCTGTAACTGGTGCAAACCCTCTTTCCCAAAAACGACAGGAGCAACATTTTCAGAAGCTTGCCAATATGGGGTGCAGACTAATTCCCCTCCCTTTGCAACTACACAGGCTTGAATGAGAGCTACCTTGTGACTTCCAAGGCGGGATCATGAAGGAGGGGGTGGCTTCATCCTGGTGCCCCTTTCTGGTTATTCACCCTGAGAACCTGGCTGCCCTGTTGTGAGGAAGCCCAGATCCCACAGAGAGCCCATGGCCACGTACATGCGGTTCCCCCAGCTCACAAAATGCATCCATGGGCAAACTGAGAATCATTGTTTTAAGCTCCTAAGTGTTGGGTCAGTCCGTTCTGTAGGGACAGACAACGGCAAGACCAGCACAGTGCCTGACACACCCCCATCACTCCTAAGATGTTGGCCGCGGATGGACAGACAGTTCTCAAAGGACCTCCACCTCAACTACAAGGTGAATGCTCCATCACTGGTATGGGCCAAATCGTGTCCCCCGTCCCCCACTCAATTCATACTGCTTCCTCCCAAAACTCATTGTCCTATTATGCTTCAATCCTAAGCCCTGGAACCTCAGAATGTGACGACTGTATCTGGAGATTGGGTTTTTAAAGAGGTAATGAAGGTATGGTGATGTCATTAGGGTGACCCTAATCCAATTAGGCTAGTGTCCTTACAAGGTGAGGAGACTGGGACACACCCTCAGGGGAAAGACCATGTGAAGACAGAAGGAGAAGCTGGCCATCTATGAGCCAAGGGGAGAGACCTCAGAAGAAACCAACCCTGCTGATACCTTGATCTTGGACTTCCAACCTCCTGACTGTGAGAAATACATTTCTGGTTGTTCAAGCCCCTCCCCCCCCCAACTGTGGTACTTTGTTAAGGCAGCTGCAGCAGACTAATATAATCATCAAAACCACTTTACAGATGGGAACATGACATGCTAAGAATTAGTGCCTTACCGTACCACATAACTAGCAAGGGATGGATCGGGCTTGTGTTAGGCCCGAATGTAGGTAGCATAAACCAGTGGCCAGTACTCAGAGTCCCCAGGCTGCAGCCAGGGCAGACATTGCTAATCCATCCCAGCACTCTCTCTCCCCAACCCCGACTTGGCCTGAATCCCGTTCCCCAGCAAGGCAATCCCCTAGGGGCCAGCAATGGCCAGAGGAAGATGTTCCTGGACCCAGCTCAGAGGGGCCTACCTAAGGCTGCCTTATTTGGGGAGAACTTTGGGGAATTTTTTCAGGTTTGGGGGGGTTATTATGGTATAATAATACCCCCAGAGGCCCTACGGTTGGCTTATTTGTACCGTTGTCACATGGGTTCTGTGAGATAAGCCAGGACTCCACATGCAGACCTGTTCAGGGGGCAGAGCTGAGCCCACGAAAGGGAAAATTATTAATAAATGTTATCTTCAAAAGGTACACTCTTCCCCCACACAGATCCTAGCCTTTGAGTCAGGAAAGTTTAGCAAGACCCTGCCCTTGGAGTCTAAGGAACCCCACCACCCAGTCTTCCCATTGGAAAATTCCAGAACATTAAAATAGTTACCTGAGCCAGCCCCACCTCCAAAAGGCTTGATGGAATTACCCAGGGACAGGCCCATGCATAGATTTTTCTTCAAAGCTCCCTGGAGATCTTCTCAGAGTCTGAGAACTTCTGATATAAACTTCAATGCCCACTGGAATCTGGGATTGTGAACAGGGTCCTGGGTTTGAGAATCATCATAGGCCTCCTATAGGTTTCTCAATGGGATGAGCTTGTGGCTACCGCAGGACCTTTGCACAGACTATTCTTTTGGCCTCCATGCTTTGTGAGCTCCTAATCCTCCCTTGGACCTCAGCTTAAACATCTCCTTCTCCATGTTGTCTTCCTTGATTACCCTGCCTTCCTCCCTCTTCCCCCTCACAGCTCCCTATTGTTTCCCTTGAGATCTCTTATGTTTCCCAATTTTGTATTCAGTGGTGTCCTCTCCCTTACTGTATGTTTCCCCGGTAAAGTGTAAACCCACACAAGATGCAACTGTATTAGTCCTGTTCACCCTGGGCCTCAGCACTGAACGAGTGCCCGGCACATATTACGTGCTCAACAAATACATAGTGAGTGAATTTAATGACCAAAAAAATCAATTCTCTCTGAGCCCCACTTTGCTGTGAGGATTCAACGAGTTGATTTCCATAAAGTGCTTAGAAAGTTCTGCCCCATGTTCATTACATCAGCTGGAGCAGATCAAATAATTCACACAAGGCCTGAGGCCTGATCTAGAATAAACTCTCATCACCGATGATCAGTTACTGTGATCATCGTCACTGTTGTAGGTGCCTCAGAAAATTGTGAACAATGAAGGTAATGTAGCCTTGGACCAGCCAAGGATGGAGGACAGGTCTGCTGGAGGAGGCCTCAGTGCTGGTCCGGTGTAGGGCGGAAGGTATGGCTCAGAGATGGGAAGGCACCGACCCAAGGTCACCCAGCAAGTCTGAGGCAGGACCACAGCCCAGAACTCTGGATTTGCCCTCTGCAGTCCTGGCCCTGTACCCTTAGGCAGATCTCCTCTCCTATGTGTACTGGGCCTGGGGCTCAGGCAAGGTCACAGAGGTCAGGCCCACCTTTGCCCTCTGCCTCCAGCCCTGGATCCCGAGCTTGCCCCAGGGTGGCCTGGTGACCACTTGGTGGCACTGTGGAGTCGCCACCAACCAGCAGCCACCCACCCCGGAACCTCTAGTTTAGTTTGGCCCAGAGACCTCAGAAGAGACAAAACCAAGATTGAAAAGATGGCTCTGTGCTGATCTCATCCCAGGTGAGAAACTGAGGCCCAGAGAGGGGTTGGCATGCCTTGCCAGCCACACATCTAAGCCTGACAAGGAAGACAAAAATAGACCTCTTGCAGAGCACCTACTATGTGCCAAGTGGGCAACTGTTTCATCCAGTTGTCCCCATGATATGAGAAATATTCTCCCCATTTTCCAAATGAGGACACTGAGGCACAGCAAGTTTAAGTGGAAATACAGGAACGATGGTAATCCTAACAGTGGTAAATAATAGTCGCCAAGCACAGCATTGGGCTTCAGGCCAGGGCCACAAGTTAAGGCTTGGACACCAGGATCAACCCATTTTAAAGAGTGGAAAATAGAGACGCAGAGAGGAAGTCATTTGCAGAGGTCACGCGGCCACACCGTGTCTGCTGTCAGGACATATGCCTGCCCAGAGAGGATGTGGCTGATGGTTGCTCTGTCTCTCCAGCACCCTGGCCGGCACCACCAGACCCAGGCCAGACCTAGCCTTCCAGGGATCTGGGAGGACCCAGCTCCTTCTCTAAACCCACAACTAGCTGGACTGGGCTGCAATTGGGGACCTGGGTGCCCACTGAAATGTTGGGGGTGTAGAGGGCTCCCAGAAACCTCTCCACACAGCCCAGTAGCCCCCAGTCTAGACCTGAGCAAGGGAGGATGCTGCTGCATGTTCCAGAATGGTCTCCAGGATCCCCTGAAGGCAGAGGGTGCAGGAGAGAGGCCAGGATGAGGGGGGAGGCTTGCAGTAAGGGACAACAGAGAAAAAACAACCAAAAGGTAATGAAGTGAGAGACCAAGGGCCATGCAGAAGCAGTGACAGAAAAGGACAAGAGACAGAGAGAGACGAATGAAAAAAAAAACAACAAAAAAAAACAAAACAAAGAGGGACCCACAGAGCCAGAAAGACAAGGGCAAGGGAAGACGCATATCCAGAGACAGACAGAGGGGAGACAGATGGAGAGACAGAGACTAGGAGACTCTTGAGGTCTCAGAGGACAGACAGGGACAGAGGGACATGGAGTCACAGAGACACAGAGAGATGCGTTGCAGATGGAAACTCAGCGTAAGACAGGCACCAAGAGAACCACTCGATTCTCTGGGGAGCAGGACCGGGAGGTCGGGCAGACAGAAGCCACGAAGAAGGAAGGGCTGGAGGCAGCTGAGATGAGAAAAAAAGAACCAGAAAGATCAGAGAGAAGCAAAGAAGAAGGCGGGATTGTAGAGAAATCGGAGGAGGAGGAAGAAGGGAGTGTGGAGGATGAGCCAGTCAGAGGGTGGAGGCCATGGGGTGGGGGTCCTTCCACCTGGAGACCCTCCCTGGCCCCTGGACACTGGGTGGCCTGGGCCCTGCTCCACCCATTGGAGCCCTCCTCAGGCCTCAGGGGCCTGACCAGTTCGCTGGAGCTCCCAGCCCAGCACCTTCTTTTTCCGCCCACTCAGCAGGCCCGGAGCACGTCGTTTGCATAAAACAATATTCCTGTGGGAGATGCTAATGTGCCCTGCTATTTTTGCCTCTCTTGGATTGTGGTTTGCATACATTTGCATACCCTGGGAGAATTAAGCTGGGATCATGTAAATGAGCCCACCAGCTCCGGGGTGAGGGGGCCTCCCATCTCCCTGCCTCCCAATAGGCCGGGCAGGCTCTGGCCTTCCCTTGGGGGTGCCCTAAGCAGAGCCACTTGACAAGGAAGGATGAGCTGTATGCATCCTGCATCCAGAAGCCACTGTCCACCCAGGTTTGGGGAAGCCAGAGGGAGATTTCCAAAACCCAGATCTGAGTCTGTTTTATCCCTTTTTAAATCTTTCATGGCTTCTGGGATCTTAGAATAAAAGGTCAAAACCCCCAACTGGAGCCATAAGGGCTTGCCCCTGCCAGCTTCCCTTTTCCACACCACTCCTCCTTCCAGACACATGGAATACCCCCTCCCAGGAGTTGCCCTTTCCAGGTTTCCAGCCACCACAGGGCCTTTGCACCTGCTGTTCCTACTGGCTTCAATGCTTTTCCTGTCCCCTCCTCACTTACTGAGATCCGATTCAACCTTCAGACTCAGGCAGAGCACCATTTCCTCAGGGAAAACCTGCTTTCTCATCGTCTGCAACCTCATCCCCCCATCAGATATTCTCAGATCCCCCCAGACCAACACCTGTGTGGCTGAATTACTACTGATGCAGTATGTTGTTAGCTCATGCCTGTCTCCTCCATGAGAACATGAGCTTCATGAGTGCAGGGACCCTGTCTTTTTTCATCACTGCCCCCATCCCCATCCACTGCCAAACAGCACTGGCTACATGTAAGTTCCCAATTAATACCTGTTGCATGAATGAACAGAGCAGACTTGCATATTCATTTTCTAACCTGGAGCCTTGAGGGGCCCAGTCCCAAACTTGGGTGGTAAACAGGGCTTTTTTTTTTTTAAGATTTTATTTATTTATTTGAAAGAGAAAGAGAGAGAGAGAGAGAATGAGCTTGGGTGGGAAGGAAAGGCAGAAGGAGGGTCCCCGCTGAGCTGGTAGCCAAAGTGGGGCTCGATCCCAGGAGTCCGAGATCATGACCTGAGCTGAAGGCAGACACTTAACCGACTGAGCCACCTAACATCCTCAAACAGGACTTATAAAAACATCTGTGAATTGAGCTCCTACTGTGTACCCCATACCGGGTGACATATTCTATAGATATTTTTTCTGTGACTCCCCAGCATCTGTGGGAGGTATGGAGATTACACACGTGTTATAAAAGAGGAATCAAAGGCTCAGAGAGGGAAAGTCAAGGGTCGAGGTCACACAGCAAGCACGTGGCAGAGCTGGGAGCCTAACTCAGATCCACAGGACCGCACAGCCTGCAGCCCCTACACCTACACATTTTCCCCTGACCCTTCCAGGGGATACTCACCCAGCTCACACCGAGGTGGAGAGCACTTCCCTTGGACTCGTGGGAGGGTTGTATAGAAACACACGAGCAGGTGAAAGTCACGCAAGAATGGGAGCTCACCAGTGCGCATGCCAGCGGAGTGGCCTGGCCACTCACACCTCAGACCCCACGTCTGTGTCCCTGCTACACGCATGCGTGTGCCTACATCTGCCCGCATGGGCTCACGGGAACAGACACACTCAGGCCTGTGCAGACAGTCCCTCAGTCATTCAAGAAACACTTTGTGCAGACCCACTGTGTGCTAGGCACCGTGCCGGGAGCTCGGCCTTCTTATCTAGTGGCTGGGGGAGAGTCCCACGTGCATGACTCCCACACACATTTGAATATTCATTCACACACGAGCCTGCCCTATTGGCACAAAAGTGGAACGCCCACAGGGTGTGAATGTGTGGAGGTAAACTGAGGCACACAGAAAGCACACATACCCCCTACATGCCCCCACAAAGGGTGCTGCCCTGAGGCACAGGTTTGCTCCAGCACACTTACCCTCAGTGTTCAAGGAGGAAACCAGAGAGGGAAGTGACTTGCCCAAGGTCACTCCGTCCTCGCCAAAGCCTGACATAGACCAAGGTCGGGCAACAACATGGCTGAAAACTGTGGACTTGACCCAGACAGGCCTGGGCTCTGATGGCTGCTACGCTTCTGTGGGGTTGGGGGACCTGTCACACACGTCCTACTTTCCTAAGTAAGCCTAATTTCCCCTTCTGCAAAATGGGCACAGTAGAGAATTCCTTCTTCAAAGGGCTGTGTCCCAGAGGCTTGTGTCATGCCTGACACCGAGCGAAAACTTGAGCACAGACAGGCGTTCTTTTATTTTTATTACCATTATTCTCTCTTATTCGGGTCTCAGGACTCTCCGTCCAGTGCTCCTTGAGCCGTCCCACTGTGCGGACCCAGAAGCTGGACACACCCACACGACCACCTTCTCCCGGGGGTGTCGCCCTGCAGGCCCCCCGCAGACAGCGAGGTGGAGCACATGTCTAACTCTCTGCCCAGCTGAGCAACACGTGTCCTGGAAATGCAGAGCCTTCCCCCAAGAACATTCTATGCCTGACGTCAAGGGTCCCTCTTGCTCAATAAACCAATGCCTGTTCAGTGATTCAGAGACGTTCATCTGCCGAGGCTGGGATTTACAGAGGGGTCAATGTGACCCAGATGCGGGCGTCTGGGCTTGAGGGATGGGAAGGGAGAGGTGTGGACAGCAGAGCTGGAGGAGGGACGGTGGGCATGAGGATCCCTCGCCTGCGTCCAGGCACTCCCAACAGAAGTTGAAATATCATGGAAACCGCAGAAACTGATCTTCGCAACCGCAGTCCTCTCTCTGGGGGACAGTCTGCTCCACCCCAACACACGCCCAGCATCCTGCTCTGAAACCTAATGGCGGAGGCAACACCCATCGTTCTTAAGGGCCCAGTTGGTGCAAAGGCCCTGCCCCGGGCGTGTTGCGGGTCACAGTTGGGGGGAACCGGGAAATCCTTCAGCACGAGGCTGGCAAACGGAAATCTGCCACCGGAGCGTCTGGGCTGCGGACGCACCTTGAGTGGTACAGAAACTCCCGGGGGTCCGGCACATGCTGGAGGGGCGGGGAGCTCCCCGGCTGGTCAGGAGAGACCCCTGCAAGCAGCAGAGCTCTCCCTGGGGACAGAGACGCTGTCCTTGCTGAAGGTTGTAATTTCTACCTGGTTGTGGTCTCAGCTCCACATATCAGGAGTCCCCATAGAGTAACCTGAAGGAAGCAAAGAGTTTCCTGGAGAATTGGAAAAAAAAAAAAAAAAGCATTCCGGCCTCACCCCGTGTCTCCAAGCCCCCATTAGAGATCAAAGGGGATATGACACACTGGGGTTCCAATCCTGGCCCCACACTCGCAGTCCCACCCAGGCCCTCAGAGACTCCATTTCCTCATCTGAGAAATGGGGACGGTCCTCAGACTAACTTCATTCACAAAGGCTGTGGCCAGGATTAAATGAAATGGGGCAAAGGGACATGCTCCACACATAGTAAGTGCTCAATAGACATATCTCCTTTGTTATGACAATTTTCATTAAGCCTTGGGTTTCTACTGATTTTACCACCATCCCATGTGACCTTGGGCAAGTTCTTACCCTGCTCGGGGTCTCAGGTTTCCCCGTCTGAAAAGCCCAGATGATTTCCTGGGGCCCTTGCTGCTTCACCATTTCTTTCTTTCTTTTTTTTTTTTAAGATTTTATTTATTCATTTGACACAGAGAGAGAGAGAGATTACAAATAGGCAGAGAGGCAGGCAGAGAGAGAGGAGAGAGGAGGAAGCAGGCTCCCTGCTGAGCAGAGAGCCTGATGTGGGCCTCAATCCCAGGACCCTGGGATCATGACCTGAGCCGAAGGCAGCGGCTTTAACCCACTGAGCCACCCAGGCGCCCCTGCTTCACCATTTCTGATCATAGAAAGTTCTGTCTCTTGAACTCTGAAGTTTCTCTGCAGTGACGATTGGATTCATCCATTTCCCAGGAGCATCAGCCGGAAAGGTCGTAAGGTTAACTTAAAATGTGACTCCCAAATGAGATGGAGTCCATGCTCCTCCTCCATGAAACCACCCCACCCCGTTCATGGGACCCCCGTCACCAAAAAGGACAGTGGTGTGCCAACCACCGTTCCACCCACAACCCACGAGACAACCAGTGCCCCCATTGTACATATGAGCCATCCAGGAAACTGAGGCACAGAGAAGGTAAGCCACTTGCCCAGAATCACACAGCTCAAAAGTGGCCCAGCTGGGGTTTGCACCCAGGCAATCAGGAGCCTCAAGCCCAATGCCCCCCTCAACCCAAAGATGCAACAAGTGGTGGAATGTCCTGCATTCCTGCATGACGATCCAATAGCAGGTGATGTGCGGGCGAGCAGAGACCTCCGCAGACATAGACGCTGCCCCTTCTTGGCAGGTGCCCTGGACTGGTCTTGTGGAAACACAGCTCAGCCCAGGGGAGCCCAGATGCCTCCTTCCAGCCTGTTGGTTTAAAGAAGATATTCAATTATCTCAGCTGCAATGCTCGCACGTGCTCTGATGAGCTGAAAAGGCAGAATAAGGAGGCTGCATCACGTCCTGTCGGAGATAATTAGAGGTAACATCACTTTTAAGGAAACAAGCCTGTGGCCAATTGTTCAAGATTGATTAAGTTGGTGGCCCGCACCAAGCAACCGGGGAAAGAGGACGGCAGTCCATCCTGATCACAGCGCCAGAGCGCTATGCCAAGGTGACCTCCATCAGGGGCCACCGGCTGGGTTGGGAGGCCAGGGTGCATGACTGGCAAGCCCACAGCTGACATCTTGCCTTCCTGGGGAGCTGCTCTAATGGGAATTTGGGGGTGGATGCATGGGAGGGACTGCCTGGCCCCTCGAGGCAGGACAAGGGCAGGTGTCAGTGCTAGTGTAGGCATTGTTTCATTGAGCATCTGCTATGCGCCATGAGGCTATGTAGCCTGAAAGTGTGTCCCAGGCAGGAAGGGCCGTGTGTGCAAAAGCCCTGAGGCAGAGGCAGGCCTGGCACATTGAGGCCAGCCTGGAAGATGGGCCTGGAGTGAGCATGCACAGGAGAACCCAGCACTCGATGAGGCCTTCGAAACGCTGTCATGAGCCACTGGCATGTCTCAAGCATTTTCTCTCCATCAAGCCTCAGACTCCAGCTGCCCTGTGGGGAAGGCACTGAGATGAATCACAGAGCATAGATGAAGAGTCTGATGGTCAGAGAGATGAAGTCATTGCCAAGGTCCTGTTGGTAGTAAATATGTGACAGAGCGGGATTCCTTTCTTCCTTCCTTCCTTCCTTCCTTCCTTCCTTCCTTCCTTCCTTCCTTCCTTCCTTTCTTTCTTTCTTTCTTTCTCTTTCTCTATTTCTTCTTCCTTCCTTCCTTCCTTCCTTCCTTCTTTCTTTCTTTCTTCTTCCTTCCTTCTTTCTTTCTTTCTTTCTTTCTTTCTTTCTTTCTTTCTTTCTTTCTTTCTTTCTTCTTTCTTCCTTCCTTCTTTCTTTCTTCTTCCTTCCTTCCTTCTTTCTTTCTTTCTTTCTTCTTTCTTCCTTCCTTCTTTCTTTCTTTCTTTCTTTCTTCTTTCTTTCTTTCTCTCTCTCTCTCCTTTCTTTCTTTCTTCTCTTAAGATTTTATTTATTTGAGAGAGAGGGAGCAAAAGCAGGGAAAATGACAGGGAGAGGGAAAGGGAGAAGCAGACTCCCCACTGAGCAGCAAGCCCAACGTGGGGCTCAATCCAAGGACCCCGGGATCATGACCTGAGCCGAAGGCAGACAGTTAACCGGCTCAGCCACACAGGGGCCCCCGGAATTGCTTTCTAACGTGACCATCCCATGACCCAAATCCATCTGCCCCAATCCATAGCTTCCCAGAAGGACAGGTGACCTTGAAAGGCTATCAGATTCACCTTGTTCTTTGTACATAATGAGAAACTGAGCCCAGAGGAGGAGACCAAGCACACACCGGCATGCTGAGAATCCAGGGACAAACATATACTTGTGTCAGACTCCAAAGCACCATTATGAGACGCCCATGATGAGCAGAACCCACAATGGGGAACAACTAAGGCAGGACCAACACTGGTTTTCTATGAGCTAATAGGCATTATCCACCCCCTAGAACTATGCCAAAACAGCATTTCCAAACGGTTTTGGGTACACATACTCTCTGGGTACACATGCTCTTTGAAAACCCATGGTTCCAGTCACTTGAGTCACTTGAGTTTGTAAAATGTTGCTTCCTCAAGCCGCTTTGGAAAGTCACAGGGCACATTAATCATGTCAAGGCTCTGATAAGTCCTGCTGCAAAGAAACCTACTTATGTTTCCTTACCCCGATGTTTCCAAAGTCCATGTGAGTACAAAATCCTTACAGTCAATACCAGAATGGGGATCTCCCAGGAGTGCTAGTGGGAAATACTGGTCTTGGTAACTAAGAGAAGCTAAAATTTTCTCTGACCTTGGTAAAAATGAATACATTTTGGAGGGTGGGTGAAATAAGCAAGTGATGGAAAAATATTTAAAGAACCACAGGGCTATTTCATGCAGTGAAATGAAAACCCAGGACTTCACGGTGGCTGCCTTCAAATCTCTGGGAGTCTCCCAAGGTGCATGGGATGGTCTCCTCTCTAGGTACAGAGAGCAGAGTTAAGACCAATCAGTGGATGTTAGTGTAAGAAAAGAGTTGGCACTTTTCACTGGAGACCCACTGGCCTGCTAGGGAGTGAGTTCCCCATCACCAAAAGTATGTAAGTAGCCTCTGAAAGACTAATGGATGAGTACGGCCAAAGAACAGATTTCCTCTACAGTTGCGGAGTTTCCAGGGTGAAGAAATGCAATCCAGGCCAGGCCGGGCTCAGTTCCCCTCCTCTCTCAAGACTGGGCAGAAAGAAACCAGGCATGTCACATCCATCTGACATTAGGAAAATTCTTATAAATAAAATAGTTCCTATAAAAGCTGTATGAGCTCTCTCCAGTCCATCTCATCTCGACGGTAATAAAACCAAGCCCGTAACTCCAGCATCGTCTTGCCATCTACAAGAGGAAACGCTTATTTTAAGAAGTATAAAAAGAAAAGTAATTTACAGTCTATTAACATTTTAAAAAGTGTGTTAGCAAGAAGGGGGAATACATTACTGGCTCGACAAGGGGATCTAGAGAGATGAGAAAAGTGGAATCATATAAATTTCCCTTGGTCTCCATTTTTAACCTGGAGGCGCACAGACTCGTCCTGAATCTTCTAGCAGACCCCCTTTCCCAAAGAAGATGGTCTGATCCAGAAAGGCAGGCGGGGAAGGATGTAGGTCCATGGGTGTGGTAGGCAGGATGGGGCATGGGTCCGGAAGTCAGGTCTGGGTTCCCGATTGCTCTGTAAGCTGCTCACTTTCTGGAAGCCTTCGGCAAGTTGTCTGCTCTGTGGACAGTAATAAATCCCCGGGTCCTCTTGCTTCTACCACGGTGTAAAAGTCTTAGCTTTCAAGCAAGAGGGCGGCTGGAGGGGCGGTCGGTGACCCCATCGGGTGCCTGGTGCATGGTAGGTGTCCACCCCCCCCAATCCTGGCCCCCTTGCCCGGTGGCTCGTTCCTCCCTGTGCATTCCCAGAACGGAGCTAGGCCCCGGGCTGGGAGCTGAGTGGGGCGGGGATGGATTTCTAACTACAAGTCAAAGGAAATACATGGAAACAATTATGGAAGGATGGACTCGAAGGAAAAACAAACCATTCCTTCCGAGGAACGCAGCCACGTAGGACTAGCCAGAGGGAGGAACTGGGGCCTTGGGGAAGATGCCGGGCAGCTGCGCAGAGGCAGCAGACAAGGGGCACCCCACGACATGGGCAGCCGCCATGTGGCTGTCACCTGGGGGCCGGGGCAAGGGCTGAGCCCTGACTCGATCTTCCCTCACCACAACCTCACACGTGAGCCCCTCCTCAATGCATCTCGTACACACACGTGCGCACACACACACACACACAACCATATATACGTACACAGTTACAGGCCAGCACAATGTTACACGTGTGCACACATGCACCCATACTTTATACACACACGCAGAACACACAATCAGCCACACGTGTGCACACACACCTAGATGTTCCACACACATGGGCCAACGCAATCACACGCATGCACATGAGTTCACACACACATTGTACAACACACGTTGTCATTGTCACACACACGTTCACACGCACACGGCCTTAAACACGTGTGTCAGTTCCTTAAACCTGTGTGCCAACACAACTGTGTGTGCAAACGTGTCACACCTCACACGTGTTCTCATGTGTCTCGGAGCGATTGCCCATTTGTACACACACAAGTGCACGTGCATTCATCATGTATAGGCATGTGCTCCCAGGAAAGTGTCCACGGGGTGCAGGCATGGGGCGCCGGGCCACTGGACAGACGGCCTCTCACATCTCAGCTGCCTCCCTGCTCCGGCCTGTGTTTGTGCAGCTGTTCCCTCCCACTCCCCCCCCCAAGTGTGGGGAAGGGGCAGGAAAAGCAACATCAGGGAGAGGGCAGGCCACTGCCGGCCCTAATCAAGAATTTCACACCCCCAACGGGCCCAGGCTCCTCTGCAAAGCCCCCACATCCAGCTGCGTAGAAGCCCAAAGCTGGCTTTGTTCACGGGCTGCGGGGGACCCCAGGGGCCCCGCTCCCACCAGAAGCCCCGGGCCCCACACTTGCCCATGGCCTGAGCCCCACTGCCCGCAGCTGGGTACCCCACCAAGGGCCAGCAGGCACCAAATGGGCCTACACAGCCCATTGCCCTGACCCAGGCCTTAGCAGGTCGGGGAGGGGTTGCAGACCCCGACATGTTGGCTCCCAGGAGGCTGGGACTCCACGTGAGGCTGAGGATGGCAGTGGTTTTAAGATTTGAATCTGGAGAGGCCCATTGTCAGAACTCCATGCCAGCCCTGCGTCCCATAATTTTTCTTGCCCACCATCTCAAAAACACCCCCAAGTCATACCTCTGGCCAAGCTGTTTTCCCCACCACCCATCTCCAATGACTTTCCTCTCTTCTTAGCCCAGACAGCTATTCCCCATCACCACTCGAGACCAATGCAGATGCCACCTCCTCCTCCGGGAAGCCCTCCCTGACTACCTCTCTGCCCCCCACTTCCCTCCCCCTGCTGCCCGAACTTCCTTTCGTCCTACACCTCTGGCTCCATGCTTTCGACTTCTTGCTCTATTTGTGTCCTGGACCGTGAGCTGCCAAGGGCAGGGGCTGGGCTTCCATTGCCATAGCAACCCCCAAACTGGCACAAGGCCTGGCACACACAGTAGATGTCTGTAGAAGGAAGGCAGGATCCCCCAGAGAAGAGATATGATGAAGTTCGGCATTGGTGCCTCACATCCACAGGCCTTGTGGAATGAATTAGATCCCTGATCTTAATTTAAGAGTTAAATAATACCACACATATATTACAAAAGTTAGGTAAATTTCCCCTTCCCTCCTGTCATTACCTAGAAAGCTGCCAACTTCTAGATTGTAATTATGTACATGAATAATGAAATTAGCATATCTATCAGCTCACTCCCTGCTCATTACATACCGGGAAGAGCCATGTGTTCCGATTCCAAATCACCCACCTCTGGAGGCTGCCTGGGCTCCGGGCTCAGGAACAGCCTCTGGGGAGGGGCTGCAGGCCCCCTCCCAGTACATCTGCAGCCTGGGGTTTCTGGGAGCCCCCTAGAGACCCTCCTGGCTGGGGAGTTCATGTCTGATCAGCCTTTAACTGCAATCTGATGGGTGGGTGGGAACCTCCCATGACAAGGGGGTTGGCGCTGTGGGATGGTGGCTGGAGGCAGAGGACCTGAGTCCCGGGTCCACTCCACACCACTGGGGACCTGTAGACAGGCCTCCCCGGGGCCTCTTCTCCCATGTGTGACACCTGTGAAGCAGGGATGGCCATGCATGTCTGCTCAGAAGAGAGTGTCTGTATGCAACCATGCTTGGTTCAAGCTCCGGCTTTACACTCACTCGCTACACGACTTTTCTTTGACCCTCAGTTTCTCCATCTGTAGAATAGGAACAATAGGGCAAGGGTAAGGATCCGAGGACATTCCGTTATGTTCAGCACATAATAAACGCTCAATAAACATAAGTTATTGTGTTTATCATTGTCAAGATTTGTGTTCAGCCCAGGCCCAAGGCAAGCTCCCTCCATCATGGACCAAATGTTTGTGTGTCCCCCCTCCCCAGAAATCATATGGTAACCCCCCCAGCTAGTGTGATGTTATGAGGAGCTTAGGCCTTTGGGATTACTGTCCTTATAAGACTCAGGAGAGAGTTTGCTTCCTCTCCCAGCTCTCTGCCACGTGGTGATACAAGAAATTGGTGATCGGTGACCCAGGAGAGGGTTCTCCCCAGAACCTGACCTTGCTGGCGCCCTGACCTCAGACGTCCAGCCTCCAGAATGCTGAGAAATGCTTTTGTGTTTATAAGCTACCCAGTTCGTGGTGTCATTACACCAGCCCTGGCTGGTGAGGTCACTGTCCTCATACAGTATCTTGTCACAAAATGAGACCAGAAATAAAACCAAGGATGAAGCACTCAGGTCTATCTGGCTTCCTTCCTGGGCACCCCCAACTCCTGGATGTCCCCAGAATTCTGTTGGAATGCCAAGTTCCAGACTGTCTCTGCCTACCCTCGCCCACACTGCCCTCCATGTGGAACCGAAGCCCGGCCGGGTGGATGGGTGAGGACTGGCCCAGTGCCTGTATGGTGCTCACTTGGTCACACATACTCAGTCCCTAGACCCTTGACCCAGGGCTCACTGTGGGTTGTGTAGGAGGCAAGGGGGAGCCAGCACATACTTGAGAGTGGGGGAGGACTAGATTCACAGTGAGGCTCTGCAAACTATAAATGGCAGGTTGCTCTGGGGATCTTTGTCCAAACGCCTCTGACCCCACAGAGAAGGACCCGGGACACAAGCTGATGCCATTCTTGCACCCCGGCACTGTCTCCCTTGTCCTGCGGGGCTGGCTGACTTCTCCCCAAGTCTACCAGAGCTGAATTGGCTGGACACCTTTGCAAGCATCACGGTTGTCCCTAGGGGGACAGAGATGATCAAACCCTTCTCCGAGTGCTCACCATCTAGAGCGTTGCCATGATGAGCTGAGATTTTCTGTCCAGTGACTCTGAGCTGAGCCACACTGCTGCTCATTTCACAAACTGGGGATGGGAAGGGTAATCTCAGGGTCATGGCGAGAGTCCATGGAAGCTTCTAGCTGAGGCCCACGAGGCTGGGCATCATTAAAAGGAGAAGCTACACATTACTCATATTTTTACCATCTCCCTCCTCCCCGACCTCTCCATGGCCCTTGCAGGACACAGGCCATGTAGTAGGTGTGTGCTGGGAATAAAACCATCATAATAACGGGAGGCAACACCTGAACACCTACTCCACGCTCTGGGCATGTCACGTATTTTCCCTCATTTCCTCCTTGCAGTGCACTTAGCTCAGTGCCTGGCACATGAAAAGAGCTCCATAAATGTCTGTTCCTATAGGAATGAGTTAGTTAAACAACCGAAACAGAAGAAATATCTTGACTTCAACCCCGTGCTAGGAGTCAGACAGAGCTGCGATCGAATCCTTGCTCTGCCACTTAGTAACAGGGTGACCTCAGTCAAGTTGCATCCCTTCTCTGAGACTTGAGTTTTCCCATCTGTAAAGTGGGCTGAGGTGAGGATTCCACGAAGCTCTGTGGATGAAGCGTTTGGCAGCACCCCCAGGTCAGCCCGGAGCACAGACAGAAGGTTTTTGTTATTGCTTTTGTTGTTCTAGATGCTGTTTTTTCCAGCTGTCCACTCAGCGAGCAGTCATGGGTTAGGAAATTAGAGACCAGAGGTCACACATGCGTGGTTGGGAGGCCTCATCCGACTCCCAGATGTGTTTTGTTTGGCTAAAGTCGTGCTTTGTCCATTTTTTTAATTGAATTAATTGCCAACATCTAAATATTGGGAGATTTCACAGAGTTTTGGTCTCTCTTGGAACTTCAGAAGTTTGAGCCACATCAGAACAACCTTCACCCAGCGCCAAGGTCAGCTGGAGCCAGGAAGCATCCACTATTCAGATGAAGCATGGTGTCCCCAGACTGCCCCAGTCCCCACCCCTCCCTGTTGCCTCCCTCCCAGCAGACCGATTGTACTCACTGAGGTAGTTCCCTGGCCGCTGGGGGGGATTTTGCCTTTAAAAGCCCTGTTCTAGATTTTCTCTTCTGTGAGATCCACTGGGAAAGGTCCAAGTCTCCGAGTGAACCAAGAGGAGTTCAACCAGAAGGAAAACATACACCTCACAGTGGTAACATGGGCTCTTGGCCCAATCTCACGGCTGGGGTCTGGAATGGAGTTCACACATCTCCCCCACTTCACCAAAGCTCCATCACCCTGTGGATGCTGAAAGCCACCCTCCCAACCATGCCCACTTGAGGCGCCCACAGAGAGCCCCCGGGGAAAAACCTCAGTCCTCCAGGAAGAAGGAGGGCAAACAGGGAGACCTGCTCCCCTCTGACTGGTCCGAGCCTCCTCTTCTTGACGGTAGTTGGAGACCAAGAAATGAGATGCTGACGATGGCACCATGTACGCAGGGCCCAGTCTTCAGACTGAGGTCGCACCGACAGACCATCCCATTTGGAAAGTTCTCCTGACATTCTTGAGCCCGGCCGCCTTGCCAAAGAAAACTCGAGCGAGGCTTGTCTTGGCACTGACTCAACCCCCAGCCTCAGCAGGAAAACCAAAAACATTTACACAGCTGGGCCGCGACGCCCGCTCCCCTCAAGAGTTTGTCAGGGTTCGGGCGGCTCGACCAACTCGGGGGGCACCTCTGAAGGGGCCTGTGTTCCCGACCACGGCCAGGCAGGGCCGGCCAGACAGAAAACACCACAGCCATCCCCAGGAGGCGTGAGAGAAAGTACTAGAAAATGAAGGCCAGCAGCGGCCTGGGGGTTGGGGTCGGGTCCGTCCACAAGTGTGGCTCCCAATTGCAACCACGTCTGCATAGACCAGGCCAGCCAGCCCACCACCCCCACTTGTGCACACTGACCAAGAAAAAGGTCCCAAGAAGGGACCAATGCAACGCTGGGCTCCCGGGACTCCCATGCTGACAGCTTGGAGGGACAGCCTCTTCGCCATTTCTCTGTATGCTCAATTCCCATGTCTCTTATCCCAGCTCTTTCCAGGGGGTTCTCTGATGTTCTCCACATCCTCTCTCCTGCTGGGCACCCTCAGTGATGTCCATCTGGCCTCCCGTTCTCATGACCAAGGATTATGGCGAAGAAGTCCCAGAGGGTGTGGTTAAAAGGTAGAAGGCCAAACACATCAATGAGCATGCTGGGGGCGGGAGGGGGGTGCAAATTACCCACAAAGCCCCTCTTGAATCCTCCACTTGCCCCACCGCCCCCCATACTCCCTCCCCAACCACCAGGAGATTTCTTCACTCGCCCCATGTTGGTGATCATCATTTCCCTTGGTTTTCTTTAGACCTGAAAACAACATGGTTTCGTTTCCCTTCTTCCTAGATTTTATAGAAATGGAATAATAATATTAATAATATTAATTATCCATGGACAGACCCAACCCCAGTCATAATAATTATTATTTTGTCTGGCTTCTTCCCTTCAATATTATTTGGTGAAATTTCCCCCATATTGTCGCATATTTATTTTCACTGCTGTATTCCATGGTGCAGCCATGTCATTGTTCCTTTATTTTACTACTGATGAATTTGGGGTCATTTCCAGTTTGGGGCTATTTTAAGACATAAATAATCTTATCTTATGGTGTCCCAATGCATGGCACATAGCAAGTTTTGCAGTCACAAACAAGTTCTGTAATCAAGCACAAGTTCAAGAAAAGCTGTATTACGCGAAACTGAAATGGCGTGTTTTCCTACAGGACTTGTCAGAACCTTTCATGTTTTAATGCCTTGATGTGCCCTGTGACTCTTTACAAGCGCTACCACTGTGCCAGGCTCAGATGAGGCAAGGGTGAATAACTCTGCCCTAGGGAGTAAGTGGGGTGGTTGGAAAGTATTAACCTTAAAATCTGGCTGTGGTTTCTACCTCTTCCTGACTTGTTGTGCAGGCTTGGGCAAGTCCCTTGCCCTCTCTGGGCTTCCATTTGGTCATCTGCAAAGTGCAAGATGAGGAACTGTGGCTCCCTAAGAGGCTTTCCCCTCTGACACTACAGTACACATATATGGTTGTTTTCGTCAGTCTGGAAGATTTGGGGGAGGGGAGGGCATTTGACCTGAGTCTTGAGGGTTTAGGCATTCCTGGCGGGGGTGGGGAGGAGGAAGGACAGCATACACAGGAGTGCAAGCTGGAATGCCTAGCGCTAGTTTAAGGGAAAGTAAGGAAGCAGTAACATACAGAGGATTTATGTAGCAGAAGATAAAAGACCAATGCTGGGGTGTCTGGGTGGCTCAGTCGTTTAAGTGTCTGACTCTTGATTTCAGCTCAGGTCATGATCTCAGTGTCCTAGGATCAAGCCCGGCATCCAGCTCCCTGCACAGGGAGGAGTCTGCTTGTCTCCCTCTCCCTCTCCCTCTGTGACTCTGTCTCTCTCTGTCTCTCTCTGTCTCTCTGTCTCTCTCTCTCTCTCTCTCTCTCAAATAAATAAATCTTTAAAATAATAGAAAGAAAGAGAGAGAGGAAGGGAGGGAGGGAGGAAGGAAGGAAATGCTTATACATTGCCAACCCCATTCCTATCCCTGCCCCACCATAGGAACCACCAGAGGCAGGCAGAGACCTTATAACCTAGAGCACAATTCTCAAACAGTGAAGTTTGCTCCTTGGGGGACAAAAAATCTTAGTTATACATGTGGTCCATACACAGATACCCAAGATATCTGTGGTATGAAAATTTTGCAGGTGGAGGTGGGGGAAAGTAAGAAAAAATGCCTAAAAGTGTTCCTTAGGCGGTTGAAAATTTTTAAAAGGCTGATCTATACCAATTCAAATGAGCACAGGGCCCAGGCCAGAAACTTGAGGAGTGAGGTTGTGATGGTGTGGGAGGCAATACGGGGAAGTGGGGACTGCGGCAAAACTGGAATGCCCAGACTTAAGTACGGTATAACCATTTTTCTCTTTCCGAATCATGGCTGAGGCCAAATAAAATGTTTCAGCAGGCTGGGTCAGTCCTGCTTTCCACCAGTTTGCAACCTCAGGTTTCAATAAAGAACCAGACCAGCTTCTGCGGCCAATGCAATGGCAGCATGCACTCCAGCTCAATGCCAATTGGCACCATGTGAGGTGTGACTCCCCCACACCCCCCTCACACACACACACAGCCCATTCCAGGGGCTTCTTCAGGCATCCTCCCAGACAGGACTCAAAGCCTTGTCCCACAGTGTGCACACATGCATATTATGGGGATTAGTGCTGCATGATGCATAATTAATGATACTGAATAAATATGCAGATTGGCAATCACCGATTGACTGCTAGGATCAGATTCCCCAACATGGGCTGATTGATTGGTTGCCTATAATTACCATATTCAACACTGCTTTCTCCAGCCCATGTGCAAACGGATCCCAGCGAGGGGGGCCCATGGCCTCATCAGTTCTAAGAGACACAGACCTTGTGTTGGAAACTTTGCTCATTGTTCCGTGTGAGGCGCCCTTGGCCCATGGGCTCTGCTCATCAATGGGAAGCAGGTATTTTGCAATCACCTAGGGAAGTATAATTACTGCCATTTTGCCGATGCAGGAAGAGTGGTGCAGAGAGGGTATTTTGCCCAGGGACCCACAGCGACTAGAGGGATCCAGAGTTCCAGATCAATCTACTGATTCCAGAATCTAGCCCTTTCCTTTTCTAACAAGTTCCTGACCTCTTGAAGCTGATGGTACAGCAGGGGAAAGAGGGATTTGCTCCCCCATTCATCCAACATCATGTGGGGGCCACCTCTTTACTTTCCTAGGTGCCCCTAAAGACTCCCCGACCCCCCCCTCTGTCTCTACAGGCTTCTCCTCCTCCATCCTTTCCTTGTTGTTGGGTCTCCCTTACAACATGGCAGCTCAGCTCCTAGAGCAAGAGTTCCATGAGGCCCAGGTGCAGGCTCCCTAACTTTATGACCTAGCTCCAAAATTTCCTGAATGCTACTTTTCAAACTTTTTATACGCAAGTTGTAAGTCCAGCCTGGAATCAGAAGGAGGCACGTGGATCCCATCTCGTGATGGAAGGATGGACAAAGAATTTGCTGGGACCTTCGGCCCACCACCTCACCTACCCTCTTAAAAATACCTGTGAGAACAAGATGGTAGGGCTTAGCGCCATGCTGGCCCCTGGAGAGTCTGCATGTATGAATCTAATCATGTTGTCACTATCCCCAAGCCATGACTTCCTCTAACGCCCTCACCAAGCTTTCTAAGGTCCCATGTCATCAGGCACAGCCTGTCCCATCACTAGCTCTGCCCCAGAAGCCCTGTGCTGCAGTCTGTTTTATTCCTACAACACACCTCCGCTCCTCCTGCCCCAGGGCCTTTGCACACACAATCTCCTCTGCCTGGGTTGCTCTTTTGCCCATCTCAATCTGGTTACCTCCTCGTCATGAAGCATCACCTCCTCCAGGAAAGCCTCCCTGACTGCCAGAGGAAATTGGTTCCTTTGTCAAATGTTCTCTCTCCACTATCCCCTTACAGCATGGATCACAGTTTAGAATTGCACAATTATGTCACAACTGAATTATAATCCTGTCTCCCCTAGAGACTCAGAGTGTCGTGTTTCTTGCCATGTCCCCTCATGCTGAGCACACAGCCTGGCACCAAAACCCCATAAATGCCCCATAAATTCCCTCCAGGGAAAGAAGTGGGGAGGGAAGACCAAGCAGCAGGGTTTACCCTCATCATCCCACCATCACCAACATTGCCCCCAGCAGCGGCAGCCACAGACTCTGCTGTCACCTTGGGCCAGCACCCGGAGGACCTCGCTCAGACATCCAGGACCGCTCCCCACCGATCTCCAGACAGCCTGGCCAGCACTACTACCCAATGCACACACTTCCTTCGGGGGCAGGTCTGCCTGCAGCTCAACGTGGATCCGTGAAGGGCACAGTGACTGGGCAGGAGCTGCTTCATTTCAGTGGGGACGGCTGCTGAGTCAGTCCTCCTGTTCCAAGAGCAGCTGGGAACACTAGGGCTAAGTCCGAAAGAGGCCCGAGGGCCAAGTGACCCCTTGGACCCTAGATCCCTCTCCACTGCCACCATCCCTGACCCCCAGGAGCCCAGATGCCTTAGAAGAAAGCCTGTTCACCTTGTTCAGGCAGCAAGTGGGCTTATGCTCCGTGCATCCCCAGGAGCTCCGAGCTCATCCTAACACACACAAAGCTCTCCGTGCGGCAGCCGGGAGCTCGCGCGTGGCAGCAGCCACCATCTAAGGGGTGCCTGCTCTCTCCCGGCTCCCCAGCACCTGCCATGAGGGGGGACACATGGAGAAGCCTGTGTTACAGACGAGGAGGCTGAGGTTCAGGCAGGGGAGGTGACCCGCCCTAAGTCACCCAGGTCGTGGGTCGTGGAGCCGGGGGATGGACCGTGGTGTCCACCCACATGGTCAAGGGCCTTTGAGGGCCAGGGGAGGGGCACCGATCTGGCCTCATTATGGGTTAGGGATGGGAACAACAATGACAGGAAAAGCAGTGCGCCCCCTTCAAATCACACTGACACACTCATACACACTCACACCCTGGTGCATACATGCACACGCAGCACACACCCCCACACACTTACAGGCTCGTCCGCACGTGTCCAATCTGCACACACACACAGGCGTCCATGCCCACTCACGTGCTCGGGCATGCGTTCACACTCCCTCTGACACATCCCAGTGCTCAGACACACTCACATCTGTACACAAAGCTACATCGCACCCACAGCTCCACACACGCTCCCACGCACACGTTCACACACATTCACACCGCGTTCACATTCCATCCCACGTTCACGCTCACACGGTATGGGGCTTCCAGAAGCATCTGTCTGAGTCGGAAGCCTGACGGTGCCCAAGAGCCTGGGGCGCCCAGCACACAAAGTGGCGGCCGACAGCACCCAGAGAGAGGGCGGGCGCGATGACTGACCGGCCCTGGCCCCAGGAGCCAGGAAGGATGCCCTCCTGGCCCCTCAGCCCCGCATCCGCGTAATGGGCACATACAGAATGAACCTCTGCATTCCTCCCCTCTCCCCCACCCCCGGCTCCCTCGCTCGCCTGCTCTGGCCCTCGAAGCAGATAGCAGGGATCCAGTCGGAGAGCTCAGGCTCTAGAGCCAACCCCAGCCTGGTTCCCCCACGTCTCTGGGCAAGTTCCTCGCCTCCCCTTGGCCTCGAAGAATGCACCTCGAGGCGATGAGTCCAAATAAGATGATTCATTTAAGGCACTTGGCGTGTGTCTACCCCAAAGCTCTCAATGAATGTCAGCTCTTAGGAGTAGTGAATCCCGATTATCATGTGTATTATTATTTGGGAAGATGCCTGCTGTTTTGTAGTGAGCTTTGTGGAAGTGTGGCAGGCACTGGTTGCAAGTTTGCTTGCTCTGGATGGCAAGTTTGGCATCCATGCAAGGTGGACGGGGAAGGAGCCAAAGTAACCAGAAAACTCAGAGGTCAGGAGTCATTTAGCCATGAGGCTGCCAAGCAGCCTCGTGACACCCCCAGTGACACCCTAGGGCCACCTCATGTCACCAAGGAGCGGTGATGCCAGGCTCCCTTCCGCTGCCTTCCACTCCCTCCCCCGAGGCCCGGCTCACATCTCTGCCCTTGCAGGAGCAGCAAAAGTCCATACGCTCCCAAAAGTGAGCCTTGCCTGATTCCAACAGGTTGCAAAGCAGGAATAAACAGAAACATCGCCCAGAGCCTCTGCCGCCTCAGACAATTTCCTTGGGTCGTCCTTCAACTATGTAGAATAGGAAAGGGACAGAAGACACGATTAAAGCAATGTATGATCCACCATAAATAATAAATCAATAACCATCGGTGATTCGCCCATCTCTCTTCGACTGGGTTTAAAACAAAAAATTAAATATAGAACAAAGGGAACTCTAAAGGAAATATGAGAAATAGCAAGAGAGAGATTTTCCTGCTGTTTCTTGCCTTTAAAAAAAAAAAAAGCACCCTCCAAGGGAATCAGTCTTGGCTGAGGGGGAGGGCCGGGTGGCTCTGTGGGGGGTCATCATCCAGGCATACCCCCTGACTAAATGCTCCCTCCAACCCCCCAAACCATGGTTTTCATGCTGCACAACAAAGGAGAAAACCACCCAGAGCAGGGGCTGGGAGCTGAGATGCACAAGCCAGGGTCTGGGCATGTCGGACTGGACTCCGCCCTTGGCCATGTTACTGGCCTTGGAGCTTTGCTGCACCTCCAGGCTCCCCATCCGCAAAATGGGGAAAAATGTCCATTCTCCTGGGGCCATTGGGACAATGGAATAAGATCTAACAGAAGGGTCTGGAACCATGGAGACAACTAGTGAGCTCATCCAGGTCACATGCTATTCTGGGTCTGAAAATATGCCGCCATTTTTGTTCAAAGCAGGGCCTGGGGTAGGCATCTCCTCAGTGGGTCCTACCGCTTTCCATGGCCTTCCACAGTGCACCAGAGTTCACCTGCTGACCCCCAAAGGGTGAACACCCAGGCTGTTTTGCTGTGCTCCTGTCACTGGCATTTTGTTAAATGCCTACTATGTGCATAGCAGGTGAGGCTTCCATCTGTCCCCTGGGCTCTGGGATTTTCTCTCTCACAAGATGGCAGAGGAAAGCTGGCAAATCAAGGGGAAGGACAAGGTGGACCAGATGTCTGGCTCCTCAGCCACACCACTGGTCTGGAGACCACTTCCCCGACTATGGCTTCCAGGACTGTCCCTGGTCACCAGCTTCCAGTCTCTAGTGCTGGATGCCCAACAGCTCACTGGCTTGTCTACAGGCCTGGTCTGCCTCTGCCACTCCCAATTGTATCCTCCTCCCTAGAGCCATGCCCTTGACCAAGTGACCTCACAGTGCCCTCTCCCTGATTCTGGGCTTAGCTACTTGCTTCAGCCAACGGGATACCAATAACGTGTTGCAAGCAGTGGCTTTAAAAGCATGTGTGTGACTGGGCTTGCTCTTGATTTCACACCTCAGTCGAGGCCATGAATGCATACTTGGGCTAGCCTGCTGGAGGATGGGATGTGTGGAACTGACCCAAGCTCCCCAGTCAGGCCAGATGATGCCAGCCCACTCTAGGACATTGAGCACACCCAGCCAAGATCAGACAAGCCCAGCCCAGGACAGCCAAACCCCTTGGGCACGTGAGCTGTGTGAATGTTGATCACAGACGTCCACTGAGCCTTAGGGGCTGCTTGTTACACAGCATTAGTGTGATCATATACAACCAATACACTCACCAACTCCTCAGACTTGACAGGTGCCCACCCCTAAACTCACTTTCTTTGTCCCCAACTGCTCCCCAAAACCCCCTCTCACTGAATGCTCCTCCCTTCTACCCAGAAGCCCATGCCAGAAATCTGGGCATCACCCTCAACTTTTTCTCTCCATAACCTTCCCACGTATGGCTGCTGTGCCATAAATTCCACCCCTGAACTTCTCTGGACTTGGACACATCTCTCCTGAAGACCTGGCTCTCACACTCAGATTAATTTCCATAGCCACCCACCTCTGAACTACTCTCCCCAATTCAGACCTATCCCTGCCAATTATGTATCCATCCAGCTCCCCCAGAAGAATTTTCTAGAAGGGAATCTACTGAAAACCATCCACCGACCACCAGAAATGCACTCCAGCCTGGCTTGCCTCCCCAGACACAGACTCCTAGTCTACTCCTTTAAGGATCTTTCCCTCCAGCACACAAAATTACCACACCCTTCTCTGCAAACACCATCCTTTTTCATGATTCTGTGCCTTTGTCTATGCTGTTCCCACTGCCAAAAATGCTTTTCCCTGCCTCTCTCACGTTGGTAATTTCTATAGAACTCCTTCATAAATGATCACAAGCACCAACTCCTCTAGAAAGGTGTGAGCTGCCCCAGGAAGAGGTGCAGCAGCCCAGACAAGAGCCCCCGCTTCT
Organism: Ailurus styani; assembly: GCA_002007465.1. NCBI lineage: Eukaryota > Metazoa > Chordata > Mammalia > Carnivora > Ailuridae > Ailurus > Ailurus styani. The sequence goes on from LNAC01000410.1 coordinate 945,597, forward strand.
GTGAGTGGGAGATAATTCACCCTCTTCCTGGAACTAAGGGAAAGCTTGGTCTGGGACTTTGACTTTGACTTCCGCTGGTCTGCTACAGAAAGCACACGACCAGGGAGGACTGGTCTTAAATCCTGGCTTGTCCTCTCCCTAGCTGGGACTTGAATTCTCTGGGTCTCAGCAGTCACCAGACTTGCCGATAACATGTGAGAACCGAGGACCCATCCAGCCTCACGTGGAATACAAGGGCTCATTGGATCCTCTCCAGATCCCACTGTGCAGAGGAGAAAACTGAGGGTGCGGGAGGCCAAATGATTTGCCCAAGACCACAAGACTTGGGTACAGACAGATATAGAGTTAGAGGTGCACTCCCAGGGGGTCCTCAGAGAGCCAAGAGGGAGGGCCCCAGACTCTTCCCTTCTACCCCAGCACGGTTCCCTTCCCCCACCTCCGTCTTCTCCAAATTGCTCGCCTCCTGTTTCATTCCAGCAAAGCCCCTGACCCTTGTCCCTGGGGCCAGCATTGGATTACAGACAAAGCTCCACCAGGCGGGCAGGAGAGGCCCCGCCCCCACCCGTGACCTCTGCCAAGGGATGAATGAGGGCGGCGTGAGGCAGAGACAAGCCTGCCCAAGGAGGGAGGAGATGAGAACATAAAAGACCGGCTGGGGTGCTGGGGCCAGAGTCGGGAGCCAGTGGGAGACGGGGAGATGGTCCAGTCACAAATGGGAAACCGGCCAGCCCAGCACCCGGCTGACTCTTAGGGGCCAGTCCCGGCAGAACCCCTGACCTCCAGACTCCTGGTCCAGTGCTCCTCTGAGCACTAAGCACAAGCCCCCCCACCCTCAGTTGGAGTTTCACCTTTCCCCTCTCCTGTCTACGATCCAGAAAGACGGGCAACCCAGGCACACTAAACCCCACTTATGTGGGAGAAACTGAGGCCCCAGGGGCTGCACTGCCACACGCACAGACACACAGCAGAGGGGCTGGACTTGAGGCCCAGCCTCGCACATCCAGGTCAGGGTAGACACAAGCGCTCCCGAATCCTGGAGGGGGAGCTAGGCACTGCAGACATTGTTGTCTACTGTGTGCACAGGTTACAAGGTGGGCAGGACAGGTGTGGGCCGGGGCTCGCGGCCCGAGGTGGGAGACACCACCAGCAGGTCACCGCAGTGGGTCGGGCAGGGATAGGGGACCCAGGCGTGCGGAGGCCAGAGAAGGGCAACATTCCTTCTGGTGGCAGCCTGAGGGGCATGGCTGGGGAAAAGCAGCTCGTGGCTGAAATGGCCACTGAGCCCTGAGCTTGGACTCCCTTTTCCACGGTCTCCCTGCCCTCCGCATCCCTGGAACCATCCCAGCTTGGATTCTTTATGTCCTAAAGGCTGTCCCCGTGGACAGAGGACAGAGGCCTGGCAGGGCCCCAGCAGGCCACCGGCATCAACCAGGGTCCCCAGGAGTCTTGAGATGCGGGAGAGGGCCTGAACCCAGTCCCCTGGGATGACGGGGGTGCCCAGGGTGCCATAGAGTCCTGGAACGGGGCTGTCACTCACGGTGAGCGTCCCACTCACACGTGTGCACACACAAACACACACACACACACAATCTCCTTGGTTTTGGAAGCAGCCCATCTGTAGCTGCTAGAGGTCAGGACGGACCCAAAGAGAATCCAGAAATCAAACTTCTCCCAAAGGCACTTGCAACACGCTCCTGTGGGGGTGGGGAACTCCTTCCGTTTCCTGGGCCATGAAAGGTGCCGGCTCTGTGACAAAATCACGCACTTTATTCTGCCAACGTGGCGCGTTCTTGCGCAGTCGGCCGTCTGCCCACCCGTTCCTCTCCCTCCTCCGCATTCCCTAGAGAAGCCTCGAAACCACTGGCACGCTCACACATTGCAAAGCAGGGACTGAGGGCTGGGCAGGGAGGGGACCTGCCCAAGGTCACACAGCTGGGAAGGGAGTCGGGCCAGCACCAGCGGACTGAGGCCAGGCCCCCCTCCCACTGGACCTGTGGAAAATGAGCTCAGGGTCTTTTCCACTTTTCTTTTGTGTCTTGGCCTTATTTGCTCTTCTGTCTTTGTTCCTCTGTGTGTTTATATTTTCTCCTTCAGTCCTTCCTCTGGTCATGCCTTCTCCTGAGATTCTCCTTTTCTCTCCCCCCTCTCCTGCCCTCTCTGTTGGTCTGTCTGACCGACCCTCTCCATTTCTCTACCTCCTCTCCCCTTCCACTTCCCTCCGTCCCCTCACCTCTCTCCCTGCCCTCCCTTTGTCTCCTGAGACCCCCCACTCCTCTCTTGCAGACCTGGCCCCCTCCCCACCCTCTTCAGAGGCTTTGTGAGGTCCTGCAGCCCTAGCTCCAGGGCGCCCTGGCCCAGCAGAGGGGCCTGGAGCAGCCAGGAAGCTCCCTCCCCGCCGGGATCATCAGGTGCTATATCTGCAGCCACGAAGGAGCCCCCACCCCAAAGGAAAGAGCAGCTTGATGGAAGGCGGCTTGGGGCTGGGCGGACATGAGCCCTGATTAAAGAATGTGCTTCCCGCAGCCTGGTTTGCATTACCTCCGGCCAGGCCGGCTCCAGGCTGACAGCAGGACACACTTTTCCAGGGTGCAGGGAAGGGAGTTGGACCGTCTGGGCGCACACATGCGTGGGCTCCGTCCCGGACAGCCCGGTAATGGGTTTCGCATGGAGGAGGAAACAAACTTCTCCAACCTCAAGCACCGATTTTCCTGTCAAGAGATTTTTGGATTCAAAAAAAAAAAAATTATAATCACAAAGAAAAGGGCTTTGCAGTTTGCACAAAAGGGCCAGGCTGTGTGAAGTCAGACTCTGAAATGAAACCAGAATCTGGAGACAATGGGGCAGGAAGAAAGAGGAGGGGAGAGGAACCAGGGCGTCTGTCCCAGGCCCCAGGACAGAGGGGAGCTCCTGCATGAAGGAGCCGCTCAGGCAGGCCATGCCTTCAGCGCCCCCTCCCACCGCCACCCCCTCCACCTGTGCACCCCCTCCTCCGCAGGGGGGAGAGGCCAAGGTCCTGAGCCCAGATTCCGGCATTTGGCTCCTGGTCTGAATCCCAACACCTTCATGGACAGCTGCCATGGACCCACCCAGCCCCAGCTGCGTCCTCTGTTAAAGGGACCCTGGGCCTCGCTCCTGAGGTGGCTGAGGGAATTCTCTGGGCTGAGACCATTTCCGGGCTGGAGTGAACTCTTCATCCTTAGAGGAGAGACTCAAGCCGGAAAGTGACAAACCCGGGATCCATCCCAGCTCCCGCTCTTGTCTTTGTGCCAGGTGACTTGGGGTCTCCGCTTGCCCGTCTGCAAAATGGGCAGGCAGGCCCTGAGCCCTCTCAGATCTTCCGAGCTTTGTGATCTGCTCCGGAACCTGGCTTGCAGAGGGGGGATCCCAGGACAGGCCCCTGCTCGTCCCACCTCCCCTGCCGCTACACGACCATCGTGCCTGCAGCTCCCCCTCTCCACGGTCCTTCCCCTCACCCATGGGCCCTGCAGGAGAGGGCTCCTCCTAGGGAAGTCCTCTCTGACCCTCAGCAGCCCAGGGGCCTCAGATTTCACTAGCGCAGCCTGGAATATCGCCTTTATTACCTTGTGTGATGTTTATTATTTGCATGAGGGCTTGTTCAATATCTTCCTGAGTCTTTCTAAGCCATAGCCCCTGAGGTGTCAGGGACCCCGAACTCCTGTGTCTCCCCTACCCCTTCCCCCCACAACACAGGGCACCACAGTGGCATGCCTAATTATAGGAAATTAAATATATATAGAATACCAATTATTGCCAGGCATTGTGGCTACAGCAATAGATGAATGGATGGTTGGATGGATGGGTGGGTGGATGCAGAGATTAAAGTACATGTTTACAAGGCACCCATGCCAGGTCTGTACCAAACCCTCTACATGAATTACCTCGCTTGATTCTCACATTAACCCTAGGAGGCAGGTACTGTTACAATCCCCATTTTGCAGAGGAGGAAGCCAAAGCCCAGAGAAGTTAGGTAACTTGTCCAAGGCCACACAGCCATTGCGGTGGAGATGTGATTCGGTTCCAGGCAGTCTGGTTTCAGAATCCACGGACTCAATCCCTCAGCTAGACTGAAGCCAACACGAAGCGATCATGAGGACAGACGTGTCCCCCCCACCCACCCACCTTCCCTGGGCTGTGGGTTCCTGGGAGCAGGGCCCAGGGATGGCTTATCTCTGCAAGGAGTAGCCTAGGGGTGGTTCCATGGGGGGTGGTTTGGGCCTGTTTTATAGCTTTGAGGACTCGTGGTTACACCTGGCTCCAAATCCCCCTTCTCTCCCACCCTACACACACAAGGGCAGTTTACCAGCTGTCTGATCTTGGGCAGGACACCTCACCCCTCTGAGCCTCAGCCTGCTCCTCTGGGCAATTGGAATAATGAAATCTGCCCTGCAAATGAATGCTCTCACCTTGCAGACACGTACCCAGATAGCTCGGAGCTGGGCACACCTAGCAACTCAGCCCAGAAGACCATTTCAGGGGGCAGCTGGGGCCTCTGCCTAGGAAGGACTCGCGCCTCCGGGACCCAGCTGGCTTCTGGCCTGGGTCCAGCCTGGCCGCAGCCGCCAGTCCTCCGGGCTTAATATCCTTGGCGGCCAGGCTGGAATAAGCTGCCTTTCAAGAGGGGAACTTTATTTATACGCCGATGCCAGTCGCGCTCCTGCTATTAGAAATTTCATCGGCTGCTCTGATTTAGGGCTTGCCACGAGCTGCCAATCGCGGCCGCCTCCCGGCCCGGCCTGCAGCTCGGCCAGCCTTGTTCCGGCTCACAGCGGCAGAAATGAACATTATTTAATTTCCCGCCAGCGGGCAGTGAAAGCCAGGGCTCCCCCTCCCGCTGGACGATGTATTTATTCAATCCTTTTTGGAAACAGCGTCTGGGGAGGGATCTGCCGGGCGGCTCTAGGAACAGCGCTAATCCTCTGCTCCCTGGCCTGGGGAGGAGCCCTCCCCACCCCTGGGACCAAGGAGGGATACCTGAGCTGGGAGCCCAGAGTGACCTGCGCCCCTTGACCGTACACCCCAGCCCCCCACGAGGTGTCTTTGCTTGAGAGGTGTCAGGAACAGACCCTGGATAAGCACTCCAGGGCCAGTTTATCTGGGAGCAGATCCCAGGAAGCACCCCCAGAGGACTAAGGAAATGCAGCCGGAAGGGGATAGCAGCCAATTCAGGCTGCACAAACGAACAGGTTCCACTGGGGGCCCCTCGGGCTCAGATGAGCCAGGACCTCTGGGAGACCATGGAGAACGTGCATCTCAGGGTCATGCACCCAGGGGGCAAGGGAGGCAGAAGAATTATACCCCAACATCCATCTGTCATTGGATAAGGGCTCCCCCTACCCAGAGGAGGGGTGTTAACTCCCCAGCACTTCTCCCCTGCCCCACATTCAGACCAAACACGCGCCTACAGCCATCTGGTCATCTTGCAGGGGGCGGGCACCAACCCCATGAGGCTGTCCGTCCTCCTTGCACCTACTCAGAGGACGCCTCCTTCAGGAAGCCCTCCCTCAACCATCCCAAGAAAGAAATCTTACCCACCACCTTTTGTCATCCAACTGTTTCTTTCCTGGTATATATCATGAGCCAGGATTAGCCACATCATTGTTTGTTTGTGCCTTTATTGTTCATCACCCCCCACTGGGCTGGAAGCCGGGCGTCATGTCTATCTTAATGTCCAGTATACCCCTTGCACAAAGTAGGTGTTCAACAAATGTTCTTGCAATGGGTTGGGGTTTGTGTAATATTCCTGGTCCTGGGTCATTTACCCCAGTAGCTGGCATCAGGCGGGGCTGTTTACATGTGATGACAGGTCCTTCAACACACAGGCCAAGCTTTCGAGGAAGGTATTGGCATGCCCATTTGACAGATGGAAAGATGAATGCACAAAGACGCTGCACTAAACTCAGCTGCAGACTTGCTCAACACCCACATCTTGCTCCATCCTGCCTGCAGCCCCAAAGAGCAGGTGAAAAAGATTTCTGGACCTCATTTCACAGCTGCGAGAGCCGAGGCCCTCTGGGACATCCCAGAGGATGGGGACAAATGGGGTCCCCAAGCTTGTAGGGCCTTGTAGGGCCCTTGTAGGGCCTTAAATGATAGAGGATGCCAGTGGAAAAGATTATCCAAAAGGGCTGGAGCAATCAGGGGGTGCTCCCTGGAAGAGGTGACTTTTTCCCCTTATCTTATAAAACAGTTAAACAAGAAAGAAAATGAGTCCCTGGAGATTTGGGGAGGCAGGAAATTAAAAATATTTGATGACCCACTCGACCCTGCAGCATGTCACTTACAAACTTTTATGTATAAGGCACCTCCAAAACAGAAATTTTTAATATGTGACATATTAACTAATTAACATTTTATACGTAATACATTTTAATTATGTCATGACTCCAGATTACCCAAACTGGGAGATTAGATAGAGAACAGTTAAAAACCAAATGGGGAAGAGAGCAGAAGAAACAAAATTATAACTACGTGAGGCGACGGATTTAGTAACTAAGCTTATCACGGTGATCAATTTGCAATATAGACATACATGAAACCATCATGTCATACACCTTAATCTTACATGATTTTATGTCTCAGTAAGGCTGGAGAAAATAAAATAAGTAAAACATAAATAGAAGGAAGGGAGGAAGGGAGGGAGGAAGGAAGGAAGAAAATGGTGAGCCCCAAGGGAAAGAGACAGGTGCACAGAACACGGTGGAGAGAGGCATTTCCCTGGACAATGGATTCAGCACAGGGGTGATCCTGGAGCCTTTGTCTGCGGGACATGGTGGCACCAGAGGCCCGGAGTGTTAATTGTCTGTGAGTTCTAATAGGTGTAATATTCTCAAGTGTTACATGTACATTAATTAAGTAACACTGCATTTAGCTCCAAATCATGCAGAAGGCGTGTGTGGTGTTTGCACAGGCATAAATATCCGCTGAGTTAGCGAGTGGCTGGCACGATCTTCTCCCTGCCCATGGTGGTCTGAGAAGGCATCTCGGGAGAGACGGAGAGTAGTGGAGCCGGCGGAGGGCGGGTACGGGGGGGCTGCAGAGGATGAGGGAAACCTCCCCCACCCCCCAGGACAGGGCAGGGGACGAGGAACTGAAGAGAAGCTCCATATATAAAGCACAGCTAGTGGGCGATGAGGTCCTGAAGATGCGAATCCTGGCACTGGTTCTGACTTGCTGTGTGGCCTTGGACCAGTGGCATGGCATCTCTGAGCCTCAGCTCTCTTATCTGGAAAACAGTGAAGATGACGGGACCCAAATTAGGGAGTCATTGTGAGAGGCCCATGTGGGAGGCTGATGCCTGTAAAGTGCATGGTGCACAGTGCTTCATGGTGTGTGGGGATGATAGTGGCCACGGTGATGAAGGTGATTCTGGCCTCCTTTCATGGTAAGATCTGGAAATTCTCTAAACTGGGGCCTGATGCCAGAGGATGGTCTGTGTTCAGGATGCTCCCTGCAGAGCTGAGACCACAGGAAGGGAGATCTTCATCCTGCTCCAGGCAGCACTGAGCTCTCCACGTGAGCGGGAAGCAAGCTGCAGCCGCTGACCAGGAGAGGTAGCTCGGGGAGCGGGGGGGGGGGGGGGGGCAGGTGAGGGTACACATATGCCGTCTATTCCTCCTGCTGTTTCCCACACGGTGTGATTTCTGCTTTGGTGCCTCTCTTGCTCTGAGCAACAGTCTGGGAAATGGGATGATAATTTCAGGCCATCCAGAGAGGAGCTGATGGCACAAAGACCCTATTGAAATAAGAGGGCTGTTCCCCTCGACAATGGCACAGAATCTGCAAAGCAAGGGGACGTCCCAGAGGCCCTCCCTGTCCCCACAGAGCCCTGCTGCGCCCATCTGATCATGATGAGCCCTACCTGCAGCTCAGTGGGTTCCCCTACCACACTTCCAGCCACGTTTTAAGACACAACGTTACTAGCCCTCTTGTTGAATCCCCTTCTGCAGACGGGGAAACTGAGGCTGCAAGAAGAGAAGTGACTTGCTCAAGGACGCCTGGTGATCTGATGGCAGCCTGAAACCCAGAAGCCTTGACTCCTGCCTAGGACCCTCTGCTCCATCCCCTGTCAAAACTCTGCACTGTAACCCCCCAGCCAGGGCAGCGACCCCCCGCACCCCCCTCAGGTGGCCAAAGCCATGGGGTTGTTTTTCTGTTTGATCCTCTCTCATCGCGCCGTTTTTGCTTTTCCTTTCAAGGGCTCAGGATGCAGGAAAACCAACTCAACGTGCATAATTTGGTAATTATTTCTTGCGTTCATCCTCACGGCCGCGCCTGCATACAGATACCGGAATTTGCATAAAACAATCTTGCTACCAGTCCCACGGCTTCCCTGGAAGAAGATGCCCAAGCGGGGGAGGGGAGGTTCAGGTTGGGCCCACCTGTCCCCTCTCTGTCCTCGGCCACAAAGAGAAATAAAGGTAGCACAAGAGGTGGGGGAAGGGGAAGGGTGGCTCAGCCCTGAGCACCTACACCCAGGGGAGACAGAGAAAGGCAAGGACCCAGTGGGGTCTCCGTGGGTAGGAAAAGCCACCCCATGGCAGCCCAGAACCCTCCCAATTAGTATTCAGCAAGCATCTCGCTCAGAAAGGATTAATGGAGTCTGATGCTTAATATCCTGGAGAACAATTAATTTGCCCACAGTTTTGTCATGGTTGAAAGTCAAATGCTGGAACAGATCGATGCTCGCGCAGCGAGCTGGAGCCCAGAAACGTTCGGCAGGAGCAGAATTTTAATTTTCCCGTCCTGGGCGCCCCCTCCTCCCCATTCCCAGCACACCCACTTTCTGATAGTTCTAAAAGCCACTTTATCCGTGTACAGCACTTGTTGTCTTCACGACAAAAGTCCACTGGGAGCCTTCGAAGGCCAAATCCTGCCCGATTTTCATTATGGGATTAAAATCAGACAGCCCTTCTTGGGGGTCTGACCTCCATTTTATACCAATTGGTCCTCCACCAGCCCCCCCTCCTCCCCGGCAGGGCCCCTGATGTCTCGACATTGTCACCAGGACACTTGTTCTGAAAAGATGGCCGAGAGAGGTGGGACGTGGTGGAGTGTGATGGGTATTTGCTTATCTATTTGCTTGCCAGGGTTTCGCTATTTGTTTATCCCAAAGAGTCAGCTTGGCAAGGAAATCGCAGGCGGGCTGGTGGTAGGCTTGGGAACAGGGGAAATCGACAGGCTCAGGAGGAATGTGGGCTTTGTTTAAAAAAATCACTTCCAGCTGGGCTGGGCGGACGAGGCGACTTGGACAATTTGGTCCTGGCCAGGGGTTTGGAGGCCACGGGTTGGGGGCTTCACGGGCGTGGGGACAGGATGCCAGAGGGGAAGTGTCTTAGAGGTCATTTTGTCTGACCCCCCCCCATCTTCCAGCTGGGGCACCCGAGGCCCAGAGAGGACAAGGTGGTCATCCAAGTTCACACAGCAGAGGACCGCGTGCTGTCTCTCCTGACACCAGCAGAGCATTTCACGTTTCCCGCCGCTGCCGCGGAAACCCCAATCCACCTCCTCAAAGTGTGGCCTGGGGCCAGCACCATCAGCCCCACCAAGAGTTTGTTGGAAATGCAGAGTCTCAGACCTGCTTCACGGGCGCGAGACATGGGCAGCCTCGAGGGCCCCCGAGCCCAGAAGGGCGCCAGGCTTGATTCAGTGCTCTCCTGCTGATGCCTTGAGATGCCTTTGAACCGTTTTTGAACACGGGTCCTGCCGATCACCAGAGCCAGGCCTGCTGAATCAGAATCTGAATTTCAGCTCGGTGTCCAGGAGAATCCGGAGAACACTGACATTTAACAAAGTGACTGATTTAAACCAACCCCCCCCCACCCCGCCGCCAGCCCCAGATTCGGAGGGCCACACAATGCCTTCACTGTCCAAGAATCACAAGAGAGACAACGGATGCCACCCACCCTCTCTCTTTCAGGAAAAAAAGAGCTGGACGCCCATGGCCACCAGGGCTGGATCATGGCTGTGCCTGCCTTCTGGGCTTTGGGGCTGCTGGGGGTTGCGTGGCTTTGGGGGATTAAAGGTTTGCCTCAATAGAAGCGTCTAAATAATAAATAGGGGCTTCAGGCTGGAAAAGGCTATCACCTCGTAGCCCCCCACCGCTCCTCAGAACATCACCCTCAGCACTGCCCCCCACCTCTGATAAGCCCCCGTGCCAAGTGAATCTCAGGGGTCCCCCCTACACCCCCGAGATCCCTGGGGGCCCCCTCACACCCAACTTGATCTCAGTCACCGGTGACAAGAGTCCTCCTCCACTCCCCAAGGCAAATTTCACTCTCCTCATTTCTCAGGTGGGAAAACGGAGGCCCAGACAGGTGAAGGGACAGGCTCCAGGTGTGACCTCCATGGTTCCCCACAGTGAAGCCTGCAGTGACAGGTGAGTCACCAACCCTTGGTGAGGGGCATCTCGGTCTGTTGGAAAGTAGGCACGTGGGGTGGGAAGGGGTCGGGGAGCTTGTGGGTGAGGGGTAACTCAGGCAGCTCTTCTCAGAATCCCCCTGCGTTGAGCCGCCCACCCGTGGGCCCAAGAAAGTGCTGACACCACCCCCGTCCTCTTCCCTGGCGTCTGGGCACTACTGGGGAGGGGGAGATGGGGACAGTGAAAGAGGGAAGGGGAGGGGGAGGTGAAGGGAGAAGAAGGAGCAAGAGAAGAGGGAGGAGGGGGAAGAAGAAAGGGGGAAGAAAGAGGAAGGTATTTTGTAAACTTAAACATCTATTCTGCCATATTTCCACCTCCTCACAGAATCCATGAGTTTTCCTGGCCCCACTCCACAGAGCTGTAAACTGAGGCCATCTGCTGGAAACTGGCACCGTGGGGATTTGACCTGCTGCCTGGCTGGCCGGCCAGGGACCCTCAGTTGGCAGATTGCCTGTGATGTGGCATTTCCGCATTGTCAGTGTGGACCGCGGACCAAGATCCCTGCCAAGAGTCACGAATAACCCACGAGAGGGGCACTGGATGTACCCATTTTACAGGTACAGACTCTATGGTACAAAGAGGGGAAATCCTTTGCACCCAGTCTGCAGGCTGGAAAGGATGGGGAGAGGTTGAGGTAGGAATAGGTTTCTTTTTCTGGGCTGGTTTCCAGGTCCTCAGGGCCAGACAAGCTGTGAGAGACAAATGATCCAGCCAGTCTGACCCCTCCTGACTGAGGAGGCAGTTGAGGCCCAGAGAGGGTGAGCGACCTTCCCTGGCCACACAGCCAGCCAGATGGAGCCTCCTATTTGCCCTAAGAAGACCAGCTGCAGGGTGACCCCAACATGCATGGGTGTCAGAAAACTGGAGAACTGGGGTCAGTGGATCTTTCCAGCCAGAAGGTTCCCGCAAACCTTCACCCCTGCACTAGTGATTCCCCAGCCCACGCCCGACCTCGGGCTGAACCCCGCTGCGAGAGTTCCCCTCCCAGCCCCGTGGGGTCAGCCAAGGAGGTCCTCGGCCACAGCTGGAGCCTTCTCCGTGGACACCAAACATCTGGCTGCCGGCTTCTGGAAGCAGAGAAGCCCCTTGAGAAGGCCTCTGTCCGGTCTCCCCCAGGAGGCCCCAAGCCAGGGGTCTGCCCAGACACACAGAGGAAGAGAATGTAAGTGAACGCAGGAGAAAGCGTGTGCTTCTCTGGGAGGCAAGGTGGGCTGACCCTGCTCTCCCCCGAGGTGTGGGCTTGGCAGGACAGGGCTCACCTTCATTGTCTCATCAGCAGTTTGGGGACACTTCAGATCAGACGATGCTGAGGATACCTGGCACAGCTAAGGGCTCAGTAAAGGGTGACTGGCAGTATTATTACTTTATCCGGAAACACTCACCCCGCTGAGCAGGCTCTGAGCTCCGCTTGGAGCACAGAGAGTTCAAGGTCAAGGAGATCGGTGGGAGAGAGGCACGGTGTAGAAAATCAAAGTACCAAGGCCCCCTGCTCAGTGGGGCCTGAGCTCGAATCCAAACTCCACCTCTTAAAATCTTGAACCTTCGAGTAAATATTCATGGGATTGAGCCTCAGCTTTCCCATCTGCAAAATGGAATCATGTAAAATCTGGATCAGGAAGGTGCTTCTGAGCTGAGGCTTATACTCGGGGAAGGCCATGACAGTTTAGCCCGGACTCGGTTTCCTCGCTGTACATGGGTAGAACGCTCTGGCCGAGGACAGGCTGCCCCGGCGCTGGCCTGTGGTCTCCAGATATGGCCAAGGAGCCAGAGGCAGCCTCCTGGCAAGGGCCACATTCCCGGAGGAAGGTCGGAGACAGGGCTGGGTGTGGTGGGGAGGCTGGAGACACCATCCACCTTCTGGGCCTTCTCCATGTGCCTGCACAGCTATTAGCATCGTGAAGCCCCAGCTAGGGTACTCTGCAGTTTCGAAGGCACATCCCTTCCCAGCTGCCTCCCATCACAGCCCTCCCAGATCTCAGTAAGGGAAGAATCAGGGAGCAGGCAGTCACTGTTCTCTGTGGTCCTGGGGGTGGGTTGTCCTCACCGAGGTTGTCCCAGAAAAACACAGAGGAGCAGGGGTGTAGGTTCAGATCCTGCCTTCGCCGCCTCCTGGCTGTGTGGTTTCCTGTCCCTGAGCCTTGATGTCCTCATCCACAAAAGAATGATCAAGGTAAGCACTGGTACAGTAGTCCAGGTTGTGCAGGGCTGAGAAGAGCACCCAAGAGATAAGAGGTGCGTTGTGCTTATTATGGAATCTGGAGGTTGTGAACCACTGCCTCAGTCCCCAGACCCATGATGACATTCTATTTATCCATTGTATTTTTAGCGTGGCTCATTTAGAGACTCAGCAGTGTTTGGGGAGCCCCAGGCTGAGCAGCTTGGGACAGGGGGCAGAAACGGAAAAAAATGTGGTCCCCATATCCAAGCAGACCTGGCTTCATGTCCCAGCCCTGTCACTCCAGTAATATAAACTCAACTAACCTCTCTGAGCCTCCTTCCCTGTCTGGGAAATGCACAGCGCCTCCCCACCTCATAGAGTTTGGGGAACACAAAGAAGGACCAGTCATCATTAAGTTAGCAAGGAAACCATCATGGCATACAGCAGGAGCTGCATAAATGCTCATTTTCATACTTTCATGCTCAAGTCAAGGAATTTTTTTCTTTATTAAAGCAAATTACCAGCTTCTGTTGGATAGAAAAAGATATATTTTCCTCACAGAACTACAGTTTTTATTGTACCCGTTTCATAGATGTTACAGATGGGACTGAACAAGGAGGGAAAGGATCTGGTTGGATGAAAGAGATTGAAATTAGCCCTGGTATCTGGCCAGACCCAGAAGAATCCCACTCCAGAAAGGACAGGTGTTCTGGATTACCTCCCTCACAGTCATACAAGGCAAGACCTGGAAGAGCAAAGAAGTTTCATCTCACATGCAAATTTTGGTAATCGATTGGTAATGTCTACCGAGAACACTGGGCTGAAATAGGTTTTTAAACAGGATGTCCGAACACCCTGGTCTTTCCAGGACTATCTCAGTGCACAGCTGTTGTTCAGCTGTCATTTTTAATCATACCCCTTTTCACTCTGAAAGTGTCCTGGTTTGCACCGCACATCACATGCTCACCCTAGTTTTGAGACCATGTCCAGCTCAGTGAAAAGAATTCTGTGATCAATTAGCGATGTCTGCAAGGATCACAGAAAAGAAAGCAGGGGTACTGAATGTCATGCAGCCACCTCGCTGATCCCCAAAGTCAGAGCCCACTCTGAGAAATATTCCACAGGTATGTGCCCTTGGAGGCAGATGCCCCACCCACTCGATTTCACACTACTAGAAAAGACCCCTTGAAATGAAGCAGTAAGAAAGAAAAAGGGAGAAATAGGGTTAAAAAAAAGAAAGAGAGAGAGAAAGAGATAACCTAACCTTAGCTTATATCATCTGGCTCAGGTTGAGGAAAAAAAATCCCAACTCAGGTCCATTTATAAGACTATGGATGGGAGTAGGTCTTTTTCCCTTGTAAATGGCCACAAACTGGGCAGGGGATACACACCCCAACAAAGTCTCTATAGGTGATAGGCTGTGGGATTTCCCCCAGAAATCTCAAAGAACTCGTGAGGCTCCTTGGTGTCCCTTGGGTCTTCCTCACCCAGGCCCAGAGACAGCACCCCCACTTGGGCCCACAGCCTCTTCCCTTCCCTGACTTCGACCCAACCCCTGGACCCATCTTTTCTTGTCCTAAGAATGCACCATGCTGTGCATTGACTCTGTCCCCATCCTTTTTGGGGTCATGCTTTCCATGAATTAAGAATTCAGCCTGGCAGGGCCACGAAGGCAGGCCCCTTCCTGAGACACATGGGAAGCCTCTGTTGAAGGACTTTGGTGCAAGGAGTCTCCATTGGTCTGGCTGAAACTTCTCTAGAACTGTGCAGCCACCTGAGACCCATCCTACCCAATCCTCCCTACATGGGAGATAAGACCCACTTCACCACCCAGAGACCCTCCCCACCTCCTTCTTCTGCTCCCTCCTCTTTCTAAGCCCATCTTGGCCCATGAGTGGCCAGATAGGTTGGAGGATGAGTGGGTGGGTCATCAGAAAGATGCATGGATAGATGGATGGGTGGATGGATGAATGGGTAGAAAGTCAGGAGGATGGCTGGGTGGATAGTTGGATGGGTAGATGGGTAAACAATGGGTAGATGAACAAACAAACAGGTGAGGGAAGTAATGGTAGAGGGGAGATCAAAGAAACTGCCAAGGGAGTGAATGAACACTTCAAGGACTTGCCGCTGAGAAAGAACTCCTTCTCTCCAAATCAATCAGTGTCTCTGGAGCCCCAGCACTTCTGTGGGGGCTTCCACAGGTGGCTGAAGCATGAACACTCCTGCTTTCCCTTCACCTTTTACATCTCTCATTCCCATCCCCATGGTCCAACAGGACAGGAAGCCCTTGTCGCAACCCCTGTACCTGATGACCTGCTTCTCTGTCATAGAATTCACAGCCATTAAAGACAGCAGCCGGGACAAAGAACAATCTAAAAGGGGTTCCTTCAGGCACTTCGGAGGCAAATAGAGGTATACTACACATGCTGGGCCTGGGGAATCCTCCCGGGAAACAGGCTACAAACACAAAAACATCCTGGCCCTAGGCTGTGAGATGCAAACCACCAACCCAAATGGGTTTTACCAAGTCTGATCAGTGATACTCTTGATGGAGCCTCTCATTCAACCATTGACTTGTTCAATCGCTCATCCATCCAACCATCCAACCATCCATCCATCTATCCAAGCATCAATCCGTCTGATGCTCACTCAGTGCCTGCTATACGCCAGGTACCATACTCGGTGCTGGGGGCCACAGAGATCCCATCTGGAACTCCAAGATATTCTTAGGGGCTCACAGCTCAACTTGCCAGTTATACAACATGGGGAAGGAGGTCAGGAGAGGGGGAGGAAACAGGATCTCTGGTTCTCGCACCCCCTCACCTCCAGCATCCTTCTGCCTCCCAGCCTCATAGGGGGCAGCCCAGCTCACAGGCAGCTTGGCCACTTGCCTAAAGCGTTTAGCACATTCACAGCCCTGCAACCTAGTTCACACCAAGGTGTGAATGACTGAGTCCTCCTAACCCCTGGGCTGTTTTCCCTTGAAAATGAAAGCTGCAGAACTCCAGGGCTTCTCTGGCAGAGCCCTCTTGGATTTCAGAAAGAGAAACCTAATTAAGGAAGAATTTGAGACAAGATCTCAGTGGGGGTGACATAGTGGAGGTGGAGGGGGTAGACTCTGGACAGTCTCCTTTGTCAAACAGCTGATTTGGAAGAGCTCTGCGGGGTAAGAAGTCTGCCATCCTGGGTTGGAAACGTCCAGTTAGTGCTCCTGTGCACAGTACTCACCAGTTTATACAGTGTGCTGGGATGGACACCCGCATCCCCTCCTGCAGTGAGGGGACAGCTCCAAAGCCAAGGCCAGCAACTGTCCTTCTATTATTGCCACAGATCAGTAACAAATGTGTGAGGCCCTTCCTCCCAGAAATACCTTAGACCTGGCAGAAACTGGCCTCTAAAGTCCAAAGTCGGGGGAAGAGGAAGAGGAAGGAAGCAGCAAAGAGCTTGGAGGGCCACCACAGACGTGATCATCTTTACTCTTCGTGGCAGCTCTGGGGTGTGTTGACTGTGAGGCTGTGAGGAGACTGGGGATCTAGAGAGAGAAGTCACTTAGTCCAGGTACTGAGGGGAGTCTGCAGTTCCCAGCCACAGGGCTTCTGTCCATCCTCAAAAGCACCATACCCCTTTCTTGCCTCTGGGCCTTTGCATCTGCTGTTCACTCTTCCTGAAATGCCTTTTCCACCTAATTCCACTCCACCCTATTGCTTGTTTAACTGCTTCCCAGCTGTCCAATTTCATCTCATGTGTCACTTCCTCCAGGGAGCCCACCCTAATTATCCACTGGACATGTGTAGGAGCCATTCGGGGGGTACCATGCCACACCCTCTTGACCCACTGATTTCAGTACATCCAAGTGGACACTACCTTGCCGGCAGTCAGCATCCCATAAACGGGTGTCTCCCTGCTTTCCTGACTCAGGATTTTCTCAGAACTGAGATATATTCCACACTGCCCCTCAGAAGCTCCCCAGCGGTGTTGCACCCCATTCACCCACAGTGGTAACCAGACCAATGTTACCCCCTTCACTGGGATCATCTTCCTTCTCTGATGCCCTGTCTCTGAGCCCTTGCTGCTGCTTCTGGCAACCACTTCCTAATAAATGTCCAGCCCTGAGGCCTGTGCCTCAGGTCCTGCTCTCATGGACCCCAAACTAAGACATATTGTGGTCCCGCTTTTTCTCCCTGGTTATACTCACCAGTTCCTTGAAGGCAGAGTCCGGACACATTTGGGTCTTTACAGAATCCCAGTGCCTAGCACTGGGCCAACAAATATTCTTGGAAGGAAGAGAGGGCAAAAGAGGGGAAGAAAGGGGAAAAAGAGGGAGGAAGAGAGGAGGGGAGAGATAGGGAGGGAGAGAAAAAAGACCAGGAGGGAGGGACAGAGGGAGAAAGGGAGGAAGAGGTTGCTGGTCTTGAGTCCAGGTGTGTCCTGCTTCATACCCCAGACATGCCGTCTCTACCACCCCCCCCTCCAGATACAGGTGGTGTAGACCAAAGGTGCCCCTTTGTGGATGACCCCCCTCACTCTCATGTAGTCACCATTCTGGCTCCTACTTCCCCCACTCTCTACCCTCCCACACATACATGCAATGAATTATATCTTCGGGAGGTCCTGCCTGGGTATAGGGAAAAAAAAGAAGAAAAAAAAAGCCAGAGATAGAAAACTCCATCAGCCATTTTTTTTCCCTTTTTGTCCCCATGAGCAGGTGCACAATGTAATGCCCCTGATTTTCAAGATCTGATTAAACTGTCATAGACATGGCACAATCACAATAACTCCTCCGCCTCAGTGAGGCCCAAATTATTACAGGCCTGCGTGCACCCTGAGCTGCTGTAGATAAGGGTCTGTCAGCATTTCCATTACCGGGCCCTGTTTCAGGGATTTGTTTATTTAAATTGGATGGATTGGGTGCTCCAGGCGGCGATAGATGGCCTGGCAGCATGGGTGGCGGCTGGGTGAGGAAAATGTCGCCTTCGTGCTGCCACTTGTTGACGTCATGCATGCATGTCTCGAGTTCTGCGGGACGTGGCCCGGTGACTTACGGCAGCTGGGGCAGAGAGTCAGAAGCTAGCGACGTTCGGCCTCCTAGAGTGGGCAGAGCAGCTGCAGAGAACTGGGGTAAGAGGGAGTCACGGGAAAGATGAGGTGAAGTAGGGGATGAAGGTAGATGTCAAATCCATTTCCAAGCTGGTGGTCATTTTGGAAGGGAGTCAGGATGAGGGGCTGAAAGATAAAGGGGAAAGGAACTAATGGAAAATACAGCATGAGTAAAATACCTCCACGCCAGGCCTTTCGGGTGTGATACACAAAAACTTGAGCTGGATCTCGCCAGTATCTTCCCAGCTCAGAGATTCTAATCCAAACTCTCGACCGCGACCTTTGAGGCATCCACTGTGTGATGGAGCCTCCGCTCTGCCACGCCCCCATCCCACTCACTCTGCTCCAGCCACATGTCCTTAAGCATGTCCTTAAGCATGCCCCACTTTTATACCACAGGGCTTTGGCACAGGCTTACCTCTTCACCCCAAATGCCCTTCCCCAGCGGACTCTGTCTCTGTCCTTGGAGTATAAATGGCTTCCTCTGAAGACCATTCTGATCACTGAGTTCAAGGCTCCATTCCCACTGCCCATTAGCCACTCCTACAAACACCCTGCCCTTTGCCAACAGAACATTTATCACCATGGGTAATTATGTGCTTGAGTGTTTGTTTATTTGTTTACTGTCTGGACAGGACATAGGTGGTGTTTGTCTTCCCGCCTCTCCTTCTTCAGAGGAAGCTTCGGCTGTCCTTGCACGTGGTTCCAGCCGGGCTGCCAGTGGTTGACTTGGCCCCCTTGCCTCTCCCATGTGCACACTGGCCCCAGGAAAGGAAGTCTGACCCAGGCCTAGGCAACCGAACGCCCCATCCCGCTGAACCAGAGACTGGCCCAGCGTGCACACAGGGGGCCCGAACAGGGACAATCAGTGTCTACAGAGCAGAGGGCATATGGTAATTTTACGACACGTCAGCCAATTCTTTATACAGCTTGCTCCCAACGAAAGATGGAATCCAAGTCTCCCCTTGAATGTGGGCAGCCTTTTGAGGTGGCCACAGTGAACAGAACGTGCTGGAAGACTCTGCATCACCTCTAAGGCTCAGTTACAGAAGGCAGCACCACGTCTACGTGGCTCTGTTGAGGGATACTCATCCTCGGAGCCTGGCCGCCGTGTTGTGAGGAAGCCCAAGGCCCAGGGTGAGGCACCATGGTCACCGTTCCAGTTCCCGCTCAGGTCCCAGCCATGAGCCAACAGGAGCTGTTAGGGGCGGGATTAAAGGAGGCTTCCAACAGTTCCAACCCCCGGCCTCTGGGTTGGTGTAAGAGATGTGAAGTGAAACAGGGACAGCCATCCCACTGAGCCTGGCCCAGGTAGCAGATTTGGGAACAAAAAAATACAGTGTTGTTTTAGGTCACTCAGTTTGGGGGTGGTTTGTGACCCAGCACTAGAAGGGGGTGTCATGGGGGACCCCCAGCAGCCACCCCGCCCCCCACCAGCAGAGAGCCTGTCTGTAGACCGACACCATGTGGGAATGAGGATCACCGGGGCTGGAGGGACAGAGGCAGGCGCTGAGTCTGTCCACCCTCTCCCTGCAGCTCCCTGAGGCCACCCCAGGACCTTCCCAGTAATGGCATCTATGTATCCCCTCTGTATAGGCCTCTTCTATCTCCGACATCCACAGCTTTCTGGACGAATTCACCATGTTCCCCCAGACATGCACATGCTCTGTGAGGCCAGGCCCACTTCCACAGCAGCCCCCGATGTACTCCCAACAACTACACAGGGTGGCAGGAGTTGGCATTAGAGATTGCTTCTAGGAGCAGTTGAACTCACTGAGTCTCTTCCCCATGCTGATTTGGGGCATCAGTTACCGGGAAGGCTCAGAAAGGTGAGGGGCTCCCGACAGCACCTGGGGACAAATCCATGTGGGGCATTTGAACCCAGGTGATACCGTGGAGTTCAGGATCCTGGAGCTGGCTCCTGGAGAAGACAGGAAGGATTTGGCAGAGCTGAGCTCACATTCCCAAGGTCAAGGTCGTAGTCATAAACTGCCCTATAGCAGAGCAGCTTGCAACGTTGCTTATCTTACAGTTGCCATAGGTCAGAAAGTCAAGTTTCCCTGAGTCCCCTCCTTTGCGCCTCTTCCAGGCTATAGCCACAGTCTCGGCTGAGGTGTCAACCTCATCTGAAGGCTCGACCAGAGCAAGATGTGCCTTCAAGCTCACTCATGGGGTCACTGGTAGAATACAGTTCTCACGGGTTATCAGACCAGGCAGTGGTTTCTCCTGCCTGGCTGTTGGCCCCAGGCCACCTTCAGTTCCTTGGGTTGGGGGCATCTCCAACATGGCGGCTTGCCTCATCAAAGTGTGGAAGCTGAGAAGGCCAGAGAGAAGGCAGAGCAAGCAAGAAGGAAGCTGTCGCCTCCCGGAGCCCGATCTCAGGAGTGACACCTTAACACAGGCCCAGTATTCTCTTCTTGAAAAGGGAGGCTCTGCGCACAGCTTACACTCAACAGGAGGATATTCCAGGGTCCAAATACCAGAAGGTGGGGACCCTTGGGAGCCACGTCAGAAGCTGGGTGCCTCGGTCCCCTGGAGGGAAGGATTTGAACCCAGGATTCAAACCCAGGCAATGCAGTGTTTCCCGGTGTCAGGCTATCTCCCTGAAGAAGGGGTGTAGGGACAGACCTCAAGCCACAAGGAGAAGGAAAAGCCATTACTTATCACCTGAGCTCTCCTTGCTGCACTGACACAGTGAGGGGGATAGAAAATTGGAAAGTACCAACTCCCCCCAACAAACAGCCCTGCAGACCAAGCGAGCCATGTGGGCTGGCAAGGGGCTATGCCTCTTGGTCCTAGAGAAATGTAAATAACAGTCAGCTGATCTGGGAATAGTTTCCTCACTTCTTCCAGCATCTACAAGCTGCTTATAGCCAAGAATGCTCCAGCTGGAGAAAGGGCTGTGTAGACCCGCCAGCGGCTGGCTGCCCCCACTCTTCCAGAACCATCCCCACCCGGCCTTCGGGAGGATTAACCATGTGCCCGTTAGGGAACAGGAGCAGATTGGATGGAGGCTAGAGAGACAGAAAGTTTGTGTTCACATAAGGACAGAGTAATCCAATTCCCCAATTGGGTCCTGAAGTCTCAGGGGGGGCAAGACCAGAGTAAAGGTTGNTCTGACGTTCTTGGGCACTTCTCAGGCCCCTCAGCACAGGGCGACGGGCGGGAACCCCCAGGGATAGGAGAGGGAGATAAGAGAGCGGGAGCAGTGTGGGGAAGGACAGATGTGGGAGAGGGACACACACCACCACCACCGGGGACGAAGGACAGGAACGGAGAGGGGGCANAGCAAGAAGGAAGCTGTCGCCTCCCGGAGCCCGATCTCAGGAGTGACACCTTAACACAGGCCCAGTATTCTCTTCTTGAAAAGGGAGGCTCTGCGCACAGCTTACACTCAACAGGAGGATATTCCAGGGTCCAAATACCAGAAGGCGGGGACCCTTGGGAGCCACGTCAGAAGCTGGGTGCCTCGGTCCCCTGGAGGGAAGGATTTGAACCCAGGATTCAAACCCAGGCAATGCAGTGTTTCCCGGTGTCAGGCTATCTCCCTGAAGAAGGGGTGTAGGGACAGACCTCAAGCCACAAGGAGAAGGAAAAGCCATTACTTATCACCTGAGCTCTCCTTGCTGCACTGACACAGTGAGGGGGATAGAAAATTGGAAAGTACCAACTCCCCCCAACAAACAGCCCTGCAGACCAAGCGAGCCATGTGGGCTGGCAAGGGGCTATGCCTCTTGGTCCTAGAGAAATGTAAATAACAGTCAGCTGATCTGGGAATAGTTTCCTCACTTCTTCCAGCATCTACAAGCTGCTTATAGCCAAGAATGCTCCAGCTGGAGAAAGGGCTGTGTAGACCCGCCAGCGGCTGGCTGCCCCCACTCTTCCAGAACCATCCCCACCCGGCCTTCGGGAGGATTAACCATGTGCCCGTTAGGGAACAGGAGCAGATTGGATGGAGGCTAGAGAGACAGAAAGTTTGTGTTCACATAAGGACAGAGTAATCCAATTCCCCAATTGGGTCCTGAAGTCTCAGGGGGGGCAAGACCAGAGTAAAGGTTGACATCAACCTATAGGCTTGACCCACTGTCTTTGTGACTTATAGTCATGACAAAGGCCTATTTCCCCTCTCTGGACTTCTTTCTCTTCCCCTATGAAATGACATTGACTCAACCTGGAGAGTCCTCTGTAACCTTAGCAAACTCCTGCTCATCCTCAAGATCCCAGCTGAAATATCCGCTCCCCCTCTGACCTCAAGTAACATGTGGGAGCTCTCATGTCTTGTAAGCCCCCTATGATAATAAGAAAAGCTCATCTTTATGGAATGCCTTCTATGTTCTAGGCAGTATTCTAAGGGCATTACAGAATTGAAATAATTTGATCTTCACATTGACCCCTGAGGCTCATTTTGCTGTGATCTCCATTTTGCAGATGAGAGATTAGCGAGATAACCCAACAGATAAGCTCCAATGCCACCAAAAGCCCTGAATCTTACCCTCCCCCTGCCCCCACCCCCACCCCTCCCGAGGCCCACCCTCACTCCCAGGAGTCTGGTCCCATTTGTCACATTCGCCAGAGCCCTGGGGTGGGGCATCCTGGACGTGGCTGTTCTGACGTTCTTGGGCACTTCTCAGGCCCCTCAGCACAGGGCGACGGGCGGGAACCCCCAGGGATAGGAGAGGGAGATAAGAGAGCGGGAGCAGTGTGGGGAAGGACAGATGTGGGAGAGGGACACACACCACCACCACCGGGGACGAAGGACAGGAACGGAGAGGGGGCACAGAGAGACAAGGAGGCAGAGAGACGTGGACGAGGGAAGGCAGACAAAGAGCTACGCAGCCATGAGGGACCCTGGAGGGAGGCCAGCGACTCAGGGGCCCTGCCGGAGGGGAGAGGGCCAAGGACAACGGGCGGGGGGGTGGGGGGTTGCAGGGCCTTGCGGACGCCCCCCACCCCGGCCGCCTCCTCGCCCTGGCTGTTCCTTCCTGCACAAACACGGGCTTTGTCGGCCAAACAAACCTGGGCGGAGTCTGGGCTGGGATCCCTTTCATGTGGCAACAGTTGCCATGTGGAGAGACACCCCGATCTAAATAATTCCACATTTTCCCTCCTCCCGCTGGCTCTTGGCAGGCTGGCGAGAACGTGAGCGGCTCCATCCTCTGTCCGGGGACGGGGGGTGCAGAGGGGGTGCACAACTCCCCGCCCCCCACGTCTGGAAAAATAAAATGTTCCTCTGCCTTTCCTTTTTTTTTTTTTCTTCTCTCTCTCCCTCTCTTTCTTTTTCCTATTACGGCCAGCCGCATCACACATCCCAAGCAATTTTTTTTTTTAAGGGAAACAGGTCTTTCAAGACAGAGGTGACCCCGGTGGTGATAAGTGACGGACAAAGTTCACCTGAGAGTGTTATCAGCTTTCCATGGCTGCCCGGGCCTCAGATTTCTCATTTCGATGAGGAGGCCGGGGAAATTGGATGCAACCCGACATTCCCCCTCTGATGAGCTTCCTGGAGCTGAGCCTACAAGGGCAGCAGCTGGGGAGGGGACGGGAGGGGAGGGGAGGGAGGCGGGCTGGGCTCCTCCCTCCCCCTCCACCTCCACCCCTTATCACTCTCACTACCCCTGCTCCCCTAGCTGGGGGCTGGCCATGAAGGACTCTTCCTGGTGACTCTGTCTTTTTGCTTCCTCCTCATCCTGAGGCTTTCGGCCCTGCCTGGCCCTACCTAGGTGAGGAGAAGATGCCCATTCAGGCCAGTCTGGCCCCTGGAACCATCTGGGCTACGGACACAGTGCTGCCTCAGGGCTCAGAGGCCTTCCATCTGTCCCCTCTTCCATCTTCCCAACGTCTCCTCTGAGGCCGGCAAATTCATGCTGTAAAGGGCCAGATCATACCTATTTTCAGTTCCGGGGGCCACAAGGTCTCTGTCGAGGCCAGCGACAACACGAAATTAAAGGTGCAGCTATGTTCTAACAGAAATTTGTGGACAGAGGCAGGCGGTGGGTGGGATTCGGCCGGGCCCTCAAGATGTAGTCTGCAAACCCCGACCTGGGCTGCCCTGCTATTCAAGGTGAAGTGCAGGGACCCAGGGAGCTTGTTAGAAAAGCTGAACCTCAGGCATCACCCTAGACCCATGTCCTCTGACAAATGAGGAAACTGAGGCTCACAGAGGGGTCAGTTGCCCAAGGTCATGGGCCAGGAGCAGCAGAGCCAGGATTTGCACCAAGTTCAGAGCCTTGACCTCCATGTTCTGTAAGGATCAAAGGGACACCGTTCTCTCAGAGATGCTCATTGACCCGGAGGCTCAGAGAACATGTGGTCAGAGCTGCAGACAGGGTCCCACTCTGCATCATGCCTTGTCCCCCTCCAGCTGGGTATGAGACCCTCTGGGCTAGCAACAGCCATGAACAAGAGCTTCTGTCTACACTCAAGGAACAGAGAGTCTGGTGAGGGAGGCTGATGTGCACCAAAGTGGTCTCTTGCAAGCTATACTGCTTGGGGTAGTATCAAGTGTTCAAAAAATAATACTACTGTTATTGCCATCACTGTGATTATAGTATTGTCATTATTGTTGATAGTATTTTTCTGCCAGACTAACTGTTTCAAGGGAAGTAGACTTTTCCATGTCTCTGCCAACACTGAGCGGCTCGGTTTCTCTCCTTCTAGAAGGGAAGTCCAGATAAGAGAAATTACCTTTTCCCCATCTTATCTGTCTGGATTAAGATTGACAGAGAGAGGTCAAATAACAGTAGCTTCAACAAGATTGAAGTTTTTTTCTCACTGACATAAGAGAAATCCGAAGGGAGGCAGTCCGCTTTCTGTATGGACCTTTTTTCTTATGGTCCAACATGGCTGCTTGAGCACCAGCCATCATGTTCGCCTTCCAGCCAGCATTGTGGCAGCAAGGAGGAAGAAGAGGCAAAGAGGTGCTCAGCAACTGTGTTTTAAAGAGGTTTCCTTGAAACTGTTCCACAGCACTCTGTTTACACCTCATTGACCAAAATTTAGTCACCCGGCCACACCTAGCTACAAGGGAGGTTGAGAAAGATAGTCTTTATTTTGAGAAGCCACGAACCCAGTGAAAAATTGGGAGTTTCATTAGTTAGAAGGAACAAACACATTCAGGGCCAGGCAATTCATGGTCTCTGCTGCCCCCATGATTTGGGGGGTGGTCTCCCTAGGTGGCCTGGGGCCCACCTACTGGAGGATTATCTTCACAGGGACCCAGACCTGATGAGGAGGACCCACACCCACATTCAGACCGTGCTCTGTGGTGTGCCAGGCACCCTCCCATCCCTCCATGCCTCCATGCTCCTGCTATGAAGGAAATGAAGAGGCCAGGTTCAGAGAAGAGAATTCCCCCAAGGTCACTCAGCTGGCCAGGGACAGTGCTGGGTTCTGGGTTCTGGGAGGCCGCACTCAGGCCGCTTTCCAATATAGCTCACGTTGAGCTGATGAGAATATGTTCATTCTCTGCTTCTCTCTGTCTCTCTCCCTCCTTTCTGCCTCTCCTCTTGAAAAACAATTCAAAACTTCAATTTACCAAGGCTCACCCTTCCCAAAAGGGGTGCTCTGAATGAGCCCAGGCACCCCTGCTTCCTCCCTCCCCAAATAGGACCCCACTGAGTCTGTGTCTCCCAACCCCCACCAAGGGAGACTTGGTGCCGTGTGGTTACAGCAGGGTGACAGGTGCGGGCCGGCTTGGCGCAGGGCCAGGGCTCTGCTGGGAGGAGTGGGGAACCGGATGTCTCCAGGCCTTAAGGAGCGTGTCCACACCTGTCCTGAGCATCTGGGGCTAGGCGGCCCTCCCTGGAACCATCAGGGCCTGTGGAAGCAAATGTCTTTAGGATGCCAGCCTGGAGAGGAGGTGGGGGGCCCCTGTAGACAGACATCACCAGACTTTGGCAACAGCCTGGCAGGTGCACACCAGTAACACCCCATCTCACTAATGAGGAAGTGAGATGTAGAGGCCCCTAGCCAGATCCCCTGGCTTGAACCCTGACAGGCAGGGGCAAAGCCAGGATTTGAACCAGGGTGGCTCCGGGGTTCTGACTCTTAACCAGTATCCTCCGCACAGGCCCATCCCAGCCCCGAGCCAGGGAGTTGCTGGGTCTTTGAATCCATAGTGACCCGAGGTCCCAGTAAAGGCTCAAGTGATCGGACAGGAGTGGGAGACAGAAGGGGTCGTTTTCACACAGCAAGGCATGCATGTGGACGCCTGAAAACACACATATGCAAGGCACTAGCATGTACACCTTTGCACACGTGCGTGCACACACAGGCATATGCAGATATCTGCACACACAGAGGCACACAGGCTTGCACACACACAGATGCAAACACATGCATGCTTATACACCCACAGGCACACACATGCACACACACATGCTCACTCTCTATGTTCCAAGGTCTCCCTGACCTTTGTTTGGGGCAGGGGACAGTTTCCAGCCATTTCCTTCTGGGGCCTGCCCCATGCTGGAGACTCCATGGAGGTCAGGGGGAAAAGCAAGGAGTCCCTTACAAAGTCAGTCCCCAAGATCTGATTCCCTGATCCAACCCTCCCTCTTCGGATCCCCCATGGAGGTCTCTGGGGGTATTTTGGAGTCATCCAGCTCAACCTCAACCTTACAGAACCTTTTCTGTACCACCTTTTCTGAACCACAGACTATGAGCTTGAATGCCTCCGGGGGCAGGGAGCTCATTACATCCCTGGGCACCCATCCCACTGCCGGGCAGTTCATGACATCAAAAGGATCCTCTCTTGCCAGCCATGTGGCTCGAAGAAAGCCCCTTCACCTCTCCGTGCCTCGGTTTATACAACCACGAGCGACCTTGTAGTTCCCGCCACCAACATGGCCTTCGCCACTGTGAGGCTCCAACACCACCGGGCACAGACAGCTCTTCCCCGAAGAGGCCAGCACATGAGAGTAATTAGTCCTCATCACAGCCTCATCCAAAGCCAGTGGGCCCTTCTCTGTCTGGAGCACAGTGTTCCCACTACAGAGAGGGGAGAAGCAGGGAACCCAGAGAGTCGTGGGGCATATGTGCTTGGAGGGACAGCTGCCCTATTCCCACTAGTGCAGGGCTCCAACCCTCGTAAGGCTGAGCTGCCCTCCCACAGGTGAATGGCCACTGGCCAGTGCGCCACCCCCGCCCCCATGAGGCTCAACTTCTCAGGGAACGCTGGGACGGGAGTCGCGGGGGCCTCACTGAGCGGGGCTAGCCGCCAGCGCACATGAGCCACAGCACGCAGGAATGTGACGGAAAAAAAACACTCTGGACAAGGAACTCAAGCGGATTTCTGCTATTGCCTTTTACTCCTGTGCTATCACCAGCAAGCCTCCATGCATTCCCGGGCCTCAGTTTCCCCATCTGTCCAGCGGACATAAGTGTGCCGAACTCAGCCAGGCTGCCATGATGGGTGAATCCAGAAGTATGTGCCTATCCCCAAAACAACATGATTATTCGTTTCAAGTAAACTATTCGATAGACCGCAAAGCAGAGACCCAGAGAGGGCACTTCACTGGCCCAAAGCCACACAGCATGCCAGACCCAGACCAGGTCATCCCACCTTCCTTCGGGGGAAGGAAGGAACCTGCTCCACGCACAGGGTCCCCCCGATCAGGAACACACCTCTTCCGTCCTTCAACAACGTACCCCGAGCCCACTGGGGCCTGATTAACTCCTCCTTTCGCAAATGATCCCCGACCGAAAACTCCTCTGGAGACAAGGAAAAATATTTCCCCCAAATCTATTTACTTTTCAAATTTCAGTTGCCATAACAACTCGGCACAACTATTTATGTGAAATCTTCCCCTTCCAAGTCTCCCTGAGCACCACACTCTACGGAGAGTGCAACTCAGCCCTTTCAATAACAACACATTTTTTCAATCAATTTGGGTCTGGGATCTTTTTTTTTTCTATAAACACACATAAAATATGTTGTGCAAAACTTTTCAAAGCTAACAGGGAAATGCCGGATTTTATCGACCTATTCCTCTCTAATTGCCCCCGATAGATACTTTCTGCAGCAGGATAGTGACAGAAATAACCAGCCAGCTTGTTTGTTTGTTTGCTTATTTGTTTAAACTCCTCTGAATTGTTTCCACTGAGGTCATCTGGGGAGCGCCCCATATCGCCGGGGGTCCCGGCGGAGTCCTGAGCACTGGTTCAGGCTCAGGCTCTGCCCCTCGCAAGCTGCGTGTCCTTGGAAGAACGGCCCAGGTCTCTGGCCTAGAAAGGGCCCCATCTGGGCCAACTGGGCCCCCACCCAAGGTCGGGGGTGGAGGATCCTCAAGCCGAGGACTCTGTGTCTGAGGCATCCTGCAAATGTCCTGGGATCTGGCAGTAGCAGGTTTGGGATCTTGGAGACTCCCCACTCCCCGTTACAGATTTTCAGCTCCAGGTTCCTTGGAAGCCTTCATACAAAGCTGTTACCTTTGCCTGGAATGTCCCCCTCTTCCCAACTTGTAGGATTGACATGAAGGAGTCCGGGCTTGGTTTCATGCTCTGCTGCTGCCATCTTGACATTCTTAATTGGTTTTGAACAAGAGGATCTGCGTTTTCATTTTGCAATTGGCCCCACGAAGCCCGTAGCCTGCCCAGCCAGTCCCTACTCTAGCACATTGTGTGCGTCAATTCATTTTGTCCCAGACAACAGTTTGAGGCAGGCATAGCTGTGATCTCTGTTTTCCAGGCAAGGAAACTGAGTCCAGAGAGGGCAAAGGTCATCACCCCCCAAAACAAGCTGTTATGCATTCGGCTCTGTTCCAAGCACTTTTCCCATGTTAGCTCAACTAAACCTCATGACAGTCATGTAGAATGGGAACTATTATGATCCCTATTTTCCAGAGGCACAGAGAGGTTAGGCAACTTGTTCCAGGTCACACAGCAAGTAAGCGGAGGAGCTACGCTTTCCTGAAAGGCCCATTCAATCTCCTCACTACATGCCAGCACCAGTTTCCTCAGTAGGTCTGGGCCTCAGGCTGACCTCTTCCAGCCCAGCCTTTGCATAGTAAGCAGAACTCTCTACCTCACTTAATCTGACCTCTAGTCAGTCGTGACAGTTTCTGGCTGCAAATCCCCCCATGGGCCCCAGTGTTCTCAAGAAGCATCTTATCTCCCTGGCCTGACCATTGAGACCTTCCATTCATATAACCTCCGCTGACCTCCGCAGCATCAGCATGCACCTCGCCCCACTGCACTTGGTGCCCCTGCCCTCCACACTGTCTGCGGTTAGATCTCTGTACACTCCTGAATTGTCAAGTTAGGGACCCCTGGTTCCTTAGACAGGTCCCAGCACAAGGCCTTGCTAGAAAGCTCGCCGATCTGAACAGTCCAGCATAGGCCATGTTGGGCATCCCTCCCTCTTCTTCACGTCCTTAGCCAGGATGCTAATTCTTCAATCCAGCTCCTTCTCCCTGTCCCCTGCCAGCACTCCTGCAAAGGCCACTGTTCCTGCTTACACAGATGCTTGCTCCACCTTCTCCCCAGATTCTCTGCCCCCAGCCACACCTCTTCCAGTCAGTCCGCCAAAGTCCAGCTAGAAACATGTTAAAAACACAAATCTAACCACTTCACCCTTTGCTTCACACTCATTCCCAAAACGAAATCTAAAAAGCGAACAAGGCTGAGAAGCCTCCGTATCTGACTATGCTGACCTCACCAGGCATGTCTCCACAACCCCAAGCACCCCATGACACACTAAGTCTTGGGCTCTGTAAGCCATTTCTTCCACCTTGGCTGCCCCAGCTCCTAGTCTACCCACTTCTGCCTCAGCTAAACAGCTCTTCTGGAAACTTTCCTGAGCACTACCTCTCTCCTCAAAGCAAAATCAACTTCCTCCTGGGCTCCCACAGCCCCTTGTCCTTCCCAATCAAGACATGTATCACAGTAGTATAAGCACTGGTCTGTATATCTGTCCCTTTACCTCACACTGAAGAGGAGCTTCCTGAGAACAGAGGACATATTTTGTTCTTTGATGTACTCTCCATGCTTAGAACATAGAAAGTGCTTAATAAATAGATGGACAAATAGTGGATAGGTAAATGTGTGGATGAGTGGATAATAGATGGGTGGATGGAGGGGATGATAGATGGATGGATGGATGGATGGATGGATGGATGGATGGGAGGATGGATGAGATGGTTGGATGGATGGATGAGATGGATGGATGGATGGATGGGATTATGGATGGATAGAATGGATGGATGGTTGGATAGATGGGTGGGTGGATGGGATGGATGGAATTGTGAATGGATGGAATGATAGATGGGTGGATGGGTGGATGGATGTTTGGGTGGATGAATGGGATGGATGGATGGATGAATGGATGGATGGATGGATGGATGGATGGATGGATGGATGGGATGGATGAATGGGATGGATGGATGGATGGACAAATTGAATGATGGATGGATAGATGGATGGATGTATAGATAGATGAAAGAAAACCCCAGCAATCACCCTATAATAGTTCATCTTTGGATGGTAAGGTACGCAAAGTTCTGAGTTTGTAGCAAGCAGGCAATAGATGTTTATTGAATTGTTGGTTAAATGAATGTCATAGGGCAGCCAGTCATCAACCCTCTGGGAGCACCTGTTTTTCCTCTTGTTTGTTCCATTCCCTCTCACATCCATCCTCATCAGTCACCCAGCCTCCTCTTGCTTCCCACAGTTGCCATGTGACTTAAAGTGGCCAAGTTCCCCAGATCCATGCCTGCACATTAATTATTGAGTGATATAATCCAAATTTATCTAATGAATTAATAATAGGTCATAGGGGTATTTTAATAATGAAATACTTGGTGTTATGTTTTGATAATTACAGCAGGCTTTCATAATTACACCACGACTGTGAAAATAAAATCAAAATCAATTAGGTGGTGTTCAATGACACCCCAGGAGTGCCCCCTCAAAGCTTCAGTGGATAGATCCACCAGGATCAAGAAGATCAATTTATCTCTGTGCCAGCTAGGGTCTGGGGGTCAACATTTTCACAGGATTGTAGAGCTGGGGAGGTATTCCAGGGAAGACAAGGGAAGGAATATCACTGGAAAACATCAAATGTTTGAGTCAGAAAGTGCCTTAAAGGCCAACAAAACAAGCCTCTGCTTTCACAGATGAGAAGACAGAGGCTCAGAGAGGAATGATGGCTCCCTAAGTCAGCCTTAAATTGTTGGAGTCTGGACTCCCAGTCCAGTGCTCTCTTGGCCCTAGCCCCCATGCCATAACAAACCCTCAGTGGTCTGCCTGAGTTCTGCCCATGCCTCCTGTCTCAACCCCTGTGACTCAACATATGTACAACCAAACCACCTATGGGTCATGAATGCAGACTTCTCTACACCTCTGCGTTGGCCTGTGCTGTGCCCTCTGCCTCGGATGCTTTCCCTGCCCCACCTCCAACCTCTGAGGTCTGCATGGCAAGTCCCTCCCAGTGGGGATGACCTCCCTTCCTCCTGCCGCTGAGGGCCCCCACTATGTGATGATGGCTCATCTGTCTCCTCTAAAGACCAGGAGCTCCGTTAAGGCAAGGACAAGTCCTGTTCATTTTCTCTCCTGGGAATGTTAACACAGGGCCTGACAAACAGAAAATGCAAAATACAGCCGTATTCAAGGCCAGATGGTGGAAGGAGAGGGAGAAGAGAGGAAAGAAGAGAAATAAACAAGGAAGGTTGGTTCTGGAGTTATTTCTAGAATGTACTTAACCAAGGCCACCCAAAGGACATTTGGGCTTAAAAGTGCTGGTTTAGGGACATCTCACTGGAAATTTAAGCTACAAAAAAATGACATGAAAGTGAAAGCCAGAGAAATCTTTCAGGACAACGAACGCTAATGATGGTAGATTGGCAGATTCTAAACCATCCCACACCCCCAACACCCACACTGAGAATCAGGAAGCCTGGGCTATTGACCCCAAGGACCATCTGTAAGATGTGTCCTCAAAAAGGCACTTGAACTTGTCACAGACACTGTCCCAAATGGGTCCCCCGTGCAGAGCTGACAAGCTGCAGCTGGGCTGGAAATGGCATGATCATAATGTTTCTTCAGACCTGGTGGTCGTCCCACCACTGGTAACCACAGATGTTCAGAGCTATGTGACCTTGGGCAAGTACCTTAGCCTCTCTGTCTCTAAGGGTCATTGAGGAGCAATTAATGAGCTAACTTCCTTAAAACCCTGGATCAGGGGATGTCTCTGTTCTTACCTCCTCTGCTAAACACCTGATTCACAAGGCCCTCTCTGATTCTCCATGTGGATTGGATGGTACAGGCCTCTCCCACCTTCAGGCAGTTCCAGGTGACGTGGGCGCTAGTTACTGGGAAATAACTGGCCAATCAGCAGAGTCCATTCAATGGTGAGGCTCAAACCCTGGACTCAAGCCAATAAATCAGAGCTCAGCAGGGCCATCATCAACAAATGCTCACTAATATTACTGTTACATTATTGTGACAAACGTTGACTCCCCGAGCTGAGGCTCACGGCGGGCAGGAGAGACAATGAAAGGAAAAAGTTTGGGATCCTGGGGAAGCAGAGACGGATGCCCTTGCCCCTGGCCTCCCGAGCACTGGCCAGGTTAAAGGGCTTCTCTCCTGGCTCCTTGAAGGCCTGCTGCTTGCTCCTGTTCTAACTTGAAATAAAACGAGGATTCTGAGCGTAGGCATGGAGCCCTGTTCAAACCCCCTTCAAACTCGCTTCCTGGCTAGCTGCCCCTCATGGCTTGCTCCTCCTTTTTTTTTACCTGGAAAACAGAAGACCGAGGACCTGACTCAGGGAAGGTTCTGGAATTTTAGTATAGTCTAGTGAGCCAGGGGCCTGACACACAGGAGGGTCTCTGGAAGAGAAGCCAACCATTAAGAGGGTTCATGGTACCTCCTTCTCTTGTAACTGGTTATTAAACGCCCTTCTGCTGCCAGACTGGACTCTGAAGGCAGGGCGGGTGTTGCTCGTTGTGTCCTCAGTGCACCGTGCAAGGCTAGGCATGATGTGGAAAGGAATGAAGGAAGGAGCAGAGGGAGAGACAGCAGGAGGAAGGGAGAGAGAAGGGGAAAAAACTTGTCTTCTTATGACACCAGAAGGCCAGCTGCCCTGGTCTCAAAGAGCATCCAGAATGGGAGACAGAAGACCCCCCCCCCAAGCCCTTCGCTTCATAGAGAGGGAGCCCAGAGAGAGGCTGTGACTCCCCCAGGTTCACACCACAGACGGTGACTCAACAGGCCCCAGCAGAGAGCGCCCCCCCAACCCCCAGCCTGTCCCCAGCCCCCCAGTATCCTGCCTCCTGCCACCAGCCCTCCCTTCTCCCCCTTCAGGCCAATCCCAACACGTGACACCTCCTCCTGCCAGAAGAAGACACCACCCCTGAGCCAGGTGCTCTCCTCAGGTGTCTCCTGCCCCCCCTCCACGGGCTGGGCCCCTTCAGAAAATATCCTGGGGCCTCCAGGCCGGAAGGAGTGAGGTGACTCAGGGCCAGGTGGGGGGAAGCTCAGAGAAGGAGGCTGGCGGTGCAGGTGGGGGAGTTCTTTGTCAGTGAGTCAGGAAGACAAGCTTCTCTCCCAATCACATCAAGAATCTCTTGGCCCGAACTCAAGTATGCAGGACACGAACGTTAGCTTCCTGGAACGCTGGCCACACGAACTAGGTCCGATCCCGCCCGCCTCGGCACTCACATCGCGGGGTGAGGCATGGGGCGCTGCTCTCCAGCCCGGGGGGGTGCAGGAGCCTCTGTCTAATTTGGGGTGCATGGTCATATTACAAGGGAGGAAGTCCAGGCCCCAGCCAGGGAAATTCCTCACCATGAAGAGCCAAAAAGGAGCCACACATCCAGGTCTTCGAGGCTTAAATCCAAGAGAACCTGTTCCAGAGTTAGCCCAGGGCCCGGGTTCGAATCCTGATCAGCCTCTTCTGGGCTTCGGGACGCTGAGCCAGAGACAGCACCTTTCCTTTAGCCTCAGTGACGTTATCTGCAATGTGGGCACAAGCTCCGCCCCTCTCGCAAAGCCGTCGTGAAGATCCAAGGAGGCAAGGTGAGCAGACCGGTGTCAGCGGGCAGCCGGCGCCTGTGAACTTTCTCCTCTGGGCCCCTCCTTACCACCAGCTCTCTCTAGGAGCGTGGGCTGAGTGAGAATTCAGTAACATGGGAGGGCCCACCCCCCAGAGTATGAGGCCAGGGAAGGCCCAGTGAGCTGCCCTGTAAGACGGCCCAGAAGACTGGAAGGTTTGGGGAGGTGTCAGGTCACGGGCAGCCAAGCGGGTGCTTGACTGGGGTCCTCACGGACACAGGGGGACAAATCACCAGGAGTCAAGGATGGATGGCTTTGGGGAGAACCTCAGCCCCTCCCTCGTCTGGGCTGCCCCCATACCCAAAGCTCCCCCCTGCTGTGGGCCCCCATCCCTGCCTTTCTCTAACTGTGGCCCACTGGCCTGTCCCCTTCCCTTGGCACCATGGTCACTAACCTGTTTGGGTCCCATGTGTTCCTTCCCCAGTCAACCAGACCCTTCTCCAGGACAAACGCTGACATGAGCTCCTGATGAAAGAGAGAAACTGAGGCCAGCAGAGTCAGCAGACCCACACGCCGAATCCAGGCCTGGCGGAAATATAAGTAATGGTGGAAAAGAGCTTTTTCCAAGATGCGCGCACCTAGCCCCCAGCTCTCTGTCACGCCCCGGGGCCAGCATCCTCTCTCTGACCCTCAGAGAGATCCCCCTGCCTGGCTGTGCCCTCCCTCCACCATGAGCAGGAGGGACTCTGAACTCACAAGCCAGGTCAGAGGCTTCTCAGCAGATCAACCGGGGACACATCGAGTGTGGAGTGTTCTCAGTCTGCAAGTGGCTCCAGCAAAGAAAAACGTCCACAGAATAAGGGCATTCAAAATAACTCTGCTTGCTTTTGTTGGGTTGTTTTGCTTTGGGTCTTTTTGCAGCTTTATCGGGAGGTAGGAAGCAAGGATTCCTTCATTTATGGCACTTTGCCGGGGGGGGGGTGGATTTTCCCAGGATGGGACCGCCCCGGCACCCGCCAGACGCCAGGGTGAAGCAAGGGCACCGCTCAAGGCCAGATGCTTTGCGAACCTATGAGGTCCTCTCCACCTGAGCCCAGGGCCGGGGATGACCGTGATGAGGCACCAAGTTCCCAGAGAGACACCAGAAGGCAGGCAGGAGCCCCAGATCCTGGGACAGCCCACAAGATGCCTGGAGAGATGGAGGAGGAGGAAGGGAGAAAAAAGAGCGACAGAGGGGTAAACTGAGGCCCATGGAGGGTAAGTGACAGCCAGGAACTCAGGTTATCCAGTTCTCAGCTTTTCCCTCCCATTCCTTCCTCTTGGTTATTTTCCTTCCTTCTCTCCCTCTCTCTCTCCTTCTTTTCTTTCTTGCTCTTCTTTCTTTCTCTCCCTTCCTTCCTTCCCTCCCTCCCTCCCTCCTTCCTTCCTTCCTCCCCTTCTTTCTTTCTTTCTTCCTTCCTTCCTCCTTCCTTCCTTCCTTCTTTCTTTCTTTCTTTCTTTCTTTCTTTCTTTCTTTCTTTATTCTCTTTCTTCCTTCCTTTCCTTCTTTCTTTCATCTTTCTTTCTTCCTTCTGCAGTAATTGATATACTACCATTGTTCCTCATTTAAAAGATACCAAAGGCTACACATTGGAAAGCCCCCCTCCTGGGTGCACAACTCTGACAGTATATTAAACCCATGGGATTGTACACTTTAAATCGGTGAATTACATGGTATGTGAGTTATACCTCAATAAAGCTGCTGAAAAAAGAAAAACCTCCTTCCCCTCTGCCCCACCCCCCACTGCCACTCTGTTGTCCTAGATGCCGCTCTGTGACCTGTGGCCTTCTGCCCCTCCCATTCCCCATTCCTTTTTAGACTTTGGGTGGAATCAGGGGTAAAAGGAAATCAATGCAGTCCAAGTAAAAATGGAAATATTCTCCCTCTCTCTTCTTTAATAAGCATCTACTAAATGTCAAGACCTCCATCACCTGCTTCACACCTGATGCCCGTTCAGTGACTCGGTGATGATTAAGTTCACTTTCCCAGCCAGGAGCGAGGCGGAGCGTGTTCAGGGGCACACCTCCCCCACCTCCACTCCCCACTTCCTTCTACCTCCTCTCTCTCTCTCTCTCCCTAGGTTTTCCTTCTGGTCTTGTCTGCCTGGATCCTCTCCCCAAGCTTTGTTTTTTAGATGACAGCTTCTTTGGAAAGCTTTTTTAAGAACCAGCTTTACTGATGATTGCACAAAGAAATAAATGAGAAAGAAGAGACAAGTCTCCCATACAGAGGAACTCCAAATAATTTCTGTAGCTACTCTGCCCTCAAGGAGGTGGAGCATAACTCCCCATTCCTTCATTGTGAGCGATGCTGAGTGACTTGCTTTCAAAGAGTACAGTGTGACAGGAGGAGGGAAGGATGTGGTCCTCCAGTGGAGAAGCCAGGCTGTGTTCCTTAGCCAGGCAACCGAAGTTGGCGCCATCAGCCATAGGACAGGGTGATAGCATGTATCTTG
The DNA here is from genome assembly GCA_002007465.1 of Ailurus styani. Classification (NCBI taxonomy): domain Eukaryota; kingdom Metazoa; phylum Chordata; class Mammalia; order Carnivora; family Ailuridae; genus Ailurus; species Ailurus styani. Next base: position 981,772 of record LNAC01000410.1, read on the forward strand.
GACACTATGTTTGGAGGAGAAAGCAGGAGAAGAATATCAGACAAACACAAATTGAGAGGCATTCTGCAAAACACCATACCTATGCTCTTCAAAGGCATCAAGATCATCAAGGACGGGGCAAGTCTAAGAAACTGTCACAGCCCAGGAGAGCCTAAGAAGACATGATGGTGATTACCGTGGTTCCCAGAGGGGATCCTGGAACAGAAAAAAGATATTGAGGATACCCAGTGAAGTTTGAAACAAGTCTGAACTTCAGTTAAGAATAATACGTCCAGGGCGCCTGGGTGGCTCAGTGGGTTAAAGCCTCTGCCTTCAGCTCAGGTCATGATCTCAGGGTCCTGGGATCGAGGACCTGCTCAGCAGGGAGCCTGCTTCCTCCTCTCCCTCTGTCTGCCCCTCTGCCTACGTGTGATCTCTCTCTCTCTGTTAAATAAATAAATAAAATCTTAAAANGCTCAGCAGGGAGCCTGCTTCCTCCTCTCCCTCTGTCTGCCCCTCTGCCTACGTGTGATCTCTCTCTCTCTGTTAAATAAATAAATAAAATCTTAAAAAAAAAAAGAATAATACGTCCAAATTGGTTCATTCGATCCTGCGCAAGAACCATATTAGTATAGCAGGTTAAAGTTGGGGAAGCAGGTGGAGAGTATGTTGAACTCTTCACACTCTATTTGCACCTTTTCTGTAAATCTTAAATTATTCTAAAACTAAAAATCTATTTAGAGGGAAACAAAATCAGATTAATGGAGATCGAATTCACATACCACGCAATGCACCCACTTACAAGGCACCGTGTGATGGCTTGTAGTGTATTTACAGATCTGAGCAGCCCTCAATACCACAGTCAATTTTAGAACATTTTTACCACCCTGTAAAGAAATTCTGGAGGTGCCTAGGTGGCTCAGTCCGTGAAGCATCTGCCTTCGACTCAGGTCATGATCCTGGGGTCCTGGGACCGAGTCCCTCATCGGGCCCCTTGCTCAGCGGGGAGTCTGCTTCTCCCTCTGCCCTTCTCCTTCCTTGTGCCAGCAATCAATCTCTCTCTCTCTCTCTCTCTCTCTCTCTCTCTCTCTCTCTCTCAAATACATAAATAAAATCTTTAAAAAGAAACTCTATCCTGTCATTATCACCCCCTGCCCATCCTTCCACCACTACCTCTGACTCCTGACAAACACTAACTGACTTTCTATCTCTATAGATTTCCCTATTCTGGACATTTTATATAAATAGAATGATCCAGTGCATGGTCTTCCGTGGTTTCTTCCAATCAGCACAATGATTTCATCCATGTTGTGTTAGTACTCCATCCCTCCTTTTCACCCCTGAATAATATTCTATAATATGGATAAAGCACAATTTGCTATACCATTCATCCGTTGATGGACATGCGAGTCATTGCCACTTCTTTTTGGCCAGCGTGAACGATGGTGCTGTGACCATTTGTGTTCACATCTTTGTGCAGGCATGCATTTTCGTTTCTCTAGGGTAAATATCTCAGAGTGGAATTGCTAGAGGACACGCTGACTCTAGATTTGAGAAACAGCTAGACTGTTTTCCAAAGTGGCTGCTCCTTTCCATTCCACTTCTTCCCCTCCAGTCAAACACACGGTTTAGGAACATTACACATCATCTCAAATCCTCACCAGAACCTACAGAGAGGGTAGGCACGACTATCGCCCCATCTTCCAGATGAAGAAACTGAGGCTCAGAGAGGGGGAGCCCCTGGGCCAGGTCCCTCAGCCCACGTCCCAGGATTCCAACCGAACTGCCTGGCCCAGAAGCACACCACCAGGGGGCTGACGTTTTGGAGGCAAAGATGAGAAATGGGGGCCCACAGCACCTCCGGCACCAAGGGGACCCTCCCCCAGGCCTGACAGGTGATCCTGGAAGAACATTTACCCTGGGGCTCTGTGGCTGATGGGGGAAAGCCCTCAGGGGCTGTAACTGGAGAGGCCAGTCTTGGGGCTCTGCTAGGGCCAGAGGAAAAGCACAAAGGGTCCTTTGTCCTGCCCATTGTTCTGACTCACAGCCCTCCTCGCTGTGCCCCTCGGACCAGCAAGGGGCACGCAGGGTCTGCTGAGCAGCTGGGCAGTCTCCAGTTCTCTGGGGGCCCCTGGAATGGGCCAGAGCATTCACCAGTGGGGGCTGGGAAATACTGGGGACTTAGTAGATACTCAGTGTCTAGGAAGCCATCCCCCTGATATTTTTCCCTAATCTTTTGTTCATGATTGTAAAGTCACCAAGACACACGCCCCAAGAAAAGGCAATGAAACAGCCCCAAGGGGCTGTGTATTCAACCTCCCACTCCGAGCACACAGCACGTCAAGAGCTTTTGTGCACCCATCCAGAAAGTTCTCCTTGCTTCCATCTGAGAGCATGCGCCCGTGCACCTGTGTTCCTTTTCCATGTACGAAGGGCAGTATCAATACCAACATTTTTCCTTTCCCTCTACAATGCACAGGGAGAACATTCCAGATCACCTCAAGGACCATGTTTTCCTTCTGCTTGGTGACTGTGTGGTAGCTTCCTTTAGTCACTTTGTCCAGCCGTATTGAAGTCGTTCCAGTCTTTTCTGCTGCTCCGTGGAACACCGAAATAAATGTCTCGCCCCAGGTCTTTGGACATGAGTTGGAGAACCTACAGCACAACTGGGTCATGGGAGAGGTACCTCAGTTTTGCTTCCCCGTGGGGGTGACCCCATTGCGCTCTCCCTAGGTAGACTTGGGAGTGCCTGGGCTCCTGGAATCTCACAAGCAGAAATGGACCATAATCTTGATTTTGCAAAAGTGCCAGGGGAGGCTAAAGACATTTATGTGTGACTTGCCAGCATGTAGGAGCCACAGCCCAAACACCAGCCCCCAAGTGGGCGCCCCCCAAAAGTCTCTCTAGATGGTCAGCCTCAACGCCTACTACTTTGTTGATGTAGAGAATTTTGCCCCAAAAAGTAAGTCTGCAGGCACAGCCGGAGGCGTTCCAGGGTTTGGGAGATGCCGGTTATGACTCTGAGTGATGCCACCTCAAACACTTATTGTCATAAAGGAAGTTATTCAAACACAATCAATTAGGCGCCCATATTAGCATATTTTTCATTGTAATACACCCGCAAAGAGGAGATTCGAGAGACTGTTTACTGCTGTTCTGAGCTAATATTTGTTAAAGTGATTAATATGTTTTTCAAATATCTGTGACAGGCGTGGCACGCATTATTTATCTTCACCGCCAGGAGCCTGAAAGGGTGAGGGCCGGGAGTCCCTCAGAGGGGGCACCAGGTGGGGGTCTCGGGGGCTGTTGGAGGCCGTGTCCCCCTCCTCCCGGCTCAAACCTCGTGCCTTCCATCGTCCCTGTCTCCTCCGCCTTCAACTTCCCCACTACTGACTGTTCCCGTCGGGTTTAAGGACACCTCTCACCATGACCAATGAAGACCTCCCCAGAGCCCCTTCGCCACCAGCTCCCCCCTTGGACCCCTCCCTCCTGCAGCCCCTCTCCCCTCTTCCTTTTCTCCTCCAAACCCACTTTTCAAAAGAAGCCTTCACCCAGCCTACTTCGTTTGATCACTTTCCAGCCCCTGCTTTTAAAAACTCATTGTGAAATATGAAGAGCATGTGGAAACTTCTAGAACAGCAGCACCCAAAAGAAGTCTCTGCAATAATGAAAGTGGTCTGTATATGTACTGTCCCTTCCGGGAGCCACTAGCTGCAAGGAACTCTTGAGCCCTTGAAGTGGGGTCCGTGTGACTGAGGAACCAAAATCTTAGTTGCATTTACTTTTCGTTAATTCGCCTTTAAATTTCAGTTAACCACATTTGGCTAATGGCTACCAGATTGAACCACTCAGCTCTAGAGAATAATATAATGAATACTTGCATAACCCAGCACCCATCAGCTTGATCAATTGTCTAGATTTTGTCATTCCTTGCTTCAGATTTTTTTAAGTCATTCAATGTTATGAATCTATTACCGTTTTTCCTCTGCAGAGTTAATCAGTGTCTTGAATATTTATGTCTTGGTATTTATCTTTCCCTTTCACATCTTTATGCTGTTATCATATGTGGATGAATCCATAAGCAATATATAGCAAAATTATTCACTTTTTAAAACTTTATATACATGGTAACCCATTCTACACATTATCCCACAACTTGGTTTTTGTCTTGTTTCGTTTTGTTTTGTTTTTCCTCCTTGTTGTTTTCCCAAGTGACATGGCGTTGGTTCTTCTTCACCAATGTATAGTATTCCACCATAAGCACACTTCCACTTCTTTCTCAAGCTTGTATTGAGGAACATCTGTTACTAACAACATGGTGGTGAACATCTTGGAATGTATCCCTCTGGGCAATGGGCTAAAATTTCTAGAAGACATTCACTGAGAAGCAATGGTTAGGTCAGTAAGAGCTTTAGTGGTCCCAGATGCTTCCAGATGGCTCTCCAACATGGTCCTGCCAACTTGTACTTCCAGCAGCTGCAGAGTAAAGCTTCTTCTCCACAGGCTCATTGACATTTTGTATTCTCAAGTTTTAAAGTTTCTGTTAAGCAGGTGGGTGATATCTTGTAGTTGTTTTAATTTATATTCCCTGATCACTAGCAAGGTTAAATATCTTTCATGACTATCAGTCATTTGGGTTTTCTCTCTTGATAACTATCTGGTTGTGCTCACTGCCTATTTTTCTACTGTATGGCTAGTGTTGTTCTTATTGATTTGTAAGCACTCTTTACATATGAGGGATTCAAGCCTGACTCAGTTATATATGTTCAGATATCTTTTTCTAGCTTTGTCTTCTTGTTTAACTTATTTAGGATGACTTTGATTGAAAAGAAGTATTTAATTTTAAGGTAGTCAGGCTAAGCAATCTTTCTCTTTAGCATTTAGGTATATTTGGGCTATGATAAAGAAATCATCCTTTAGCCCAGGATTATAAAGACAATCTATATTTCCATCTAGGACTTTAAAATGTTTCCTTTTTGTATTCAGAGCTCTAATGCATCCTGAATTTATTTGTTTGTGTGTATGTGTGCTGTTTGAGTTTGGAATATAATGTAATATAGTTTATATTAGTTGTATATGCTACATGACAAAGTTATTGTTTAAAATGACATACGCTTATTATCTTACAGTTTCTGTGTGTCAGGAGTCTGGGCATAGCTTGGTTGGAGCCTCTGTTTAGTATTTCCCAATGCTGGCGTCAAGGTGTTAGCTGGGGCTGGCTTCTCATCAGAGGCTTGACTGGGGAAGCATCCACTTTCAAGGTCCTCAGGTTGTTTGCAGAACTCATTTCTCTACAGCCATAAGATTCATGGAAGCTTTTTCCTTCAAAGCCTAGCAAAGTGGGGGAGTAAGGGGAAAGAGAGAGAGAGAGAAATGTTGAGCAAGACCGAGTTTTATACAATGTAAGATAATTAAGGGTGGACATTTCATCCCCTTTGCCATATTCTATTGGTTAGAAGTAAGCCACCAGCCCTGCCCACACTCAAGAGGGAGGGAGGACACAAAGATTTGACCATCAGGAGGTGAAATCAGAAGGACCTGTCTGTCACATTGTTACTTCAATCGCCATCTTTTTGGTATTCTTTTTTTTTTTAAGATTTTCTATTTTTGGAGCAGATTAGCTTCACAACGAAACTTAAAGGAAAGTACATAGATTCCCCATGTCACCCATGCCCCCACACACAGCCTCCCTCATGGTCAACCTCCCACATTAGAGCGGCCCGTTTGTTACAATTGATAAACCCACTACACAGCTGACACGTCATTATAACCCACCGTCCACCGTTTACCTTTAGCTTCAATCTTGGTGTTGTACGTTCTGTTGTTTGGACAAATGTATAATGACATGTATCTATCATTACGGTATCATGAGGAGTATTATCACTGCCTACAACACCCCTGCACTCCACCTGTCCTTCCCGCCCTCCCCCAGTTTCTTGCAACCATTAATCTTTTTACTGTCTCCATAGATTTGTCTTTCCAGAATGTCCTATAGTTGGGATCATACAGGATGTGGCCTTTTCAGACTGGCTTCTTGCACTTGGTACCATGCTCTTAAGCTTCCTCCATGCGTATTCATGACCTAATACTCATCTCATCTCAGTGCTGAGCAATACCCACCAGCACGCTCCTAGGAATGGCCCACCCCTTCTCTGCTCCCTGCCACTGTGTCCTCCACCAGGTTTGAAGTTCTCATAGGCACACAAGTCTGCTTCTGGGCTCTTCTGTGATTGTTGCTGTGCTAGTGGTCTTCCTGCCCCTACCATCCCTCTACATGTACCCCATTCAGGGTCAACAATGCCCGTCACGTTGTTGAATTCCATTGGGTCTTTCCAGAGCTCATCCCACTGTATGCCTCAGAGGGATTGGGAAGCATGGGTTTCTTCTTCTCTCTGGATCATGCTTCCCAGGCTTGAGGCCCTTTGTCATGGGTCTCCTCTGCCAGACGCCCCATCCTACCTGACATGGGGGTCCTGGAACCTGTAGCCTATATTAAACTCCATCTGGAAGTTTCCCCAGCCATCTCAGACTCAACACATCCCCTCAGGACAGTGGCTTGGTTCCACCATGCTCCAACAGAGGGCCCCCCCACCCCCATCTTCCTCTCACAAGAGATGGAACCCCCGGCCCCTCACGCTGTCACCTCAAACTGTCGAACTCCACCACAGGTCTGACGACCTCCCTCCATCTTCTCAGCTGCCACCCGTCCCGGGCCACTGTCACCTCTCTCTCGAGTGTCTTCAGCAGCCCTCCTGACTTCCAGTCTCACCCTCTACAGCCAAGTCTTCACACGGCAGTCAGAGGAATATTTTCAAAAACATAAATCATTTCACATCATCCCCCCACTTAAAATCCTTTCCATGGCTCCCCACTGCTCTTGGAATAGGATCCAGATTCCTCAATGTGCCCTCAATCAATAGTGGGCTGTCACCTCCTCTGCGAGTCTATCCATCACCACCCACCCCCCACTCAGGTCCCCCAGGCCAGGGGGATGATCTGATTATTTCTCTAAGGGGGAGACTCTGGGGGTGGTCCAAGTGGTCCAGGGGGGGAGGTGCCAAATTTCCCCTCTGAGTGGCAGGGCCTGGGCAGGGCCACGAGCCCCGAGGAGGTCAGGTTAAACGGCACTGTTTACGTTAGCCCTCTGCAAAGTGTGTTTTGGTGGCGGGAGAGAGTTATGAATAAGCTCTTAATTCCAGCGAGGGCGTGGGTCAGATCTCCGACTGCGGCGTTTATTGACTTTCGTCTGCTCCCTTGCCCAGCGTCCCGAGACTGAGGGGCCTCTCTGTGCCCGGGGCTGGTGGTGACCGTGGTCTGGCTCACCTGGACGGGGGCTGGGCTGACTGTCCGGCTCTCCTCATATCAGCACTGGGGCATCAATCCCCCCGCCAGCTCTGCTGGGGACCCCGGGGGTGAGTGGAAAAGGACCCAGACCCCAGGCCGGGGAGAGCCCAGAAGCCAGATGCCACCCAGCCAAGGAACTAGCCGACGGGGAGGTCCATGCGGCTGTTTGAAGATCTGTCACCTGGTCAGGCTGTTTGTTTATGTTTTCACTGGGCTGCCAAAGCCCTTGGGGCCCCAGGCCAGAGCAAGCTGAGCTCATGGGCCCACTGGCTGCCTGCCGTGAGGCCCAGTCCGGTTCCCCAGCTGGGCCTCAGTTTCCCCATCTGCTTTATCACCCCTCTGTTCTGGAGACAGAAATGAAACCACAGTTGATGGCATCCTACAGCCTCACAGAAGATCATGGCATTTTGAAGAGGAAGATTCGAGAGCCCTTTCCCAAATGGAAATGGACAATTCAGAGAGGGAAATTTAGAAAGCGTTCGTTCTTTTTTTTTTTTAACTTAAGATTATTTATTTATTTGACAGGTAAAGAGAGAAAGAGAGCATAAGCAGGCAGAGGGAGAGGGAGAAACAGGCTCCCCCCTGAGCTGGGAGCCTGATGTGGGGCTCAATCCCAGGACCCTGGGATCATGACCAGAGCCAAAGGCAGCCACTTAAACGTCTGAGCCACCCAGGTGCCCCGAAAGCGTTCATTCTTGAAAGGACAACACTGAAGAGTTGGAGAACAGATTACTGGTTGTCTGGGGACAGGGACAAGGTGGGGGATGGGCCCAGCTATAAAGGGCTGGTGCTGGGGAGCTCCTCCTCAGTGATGGAGCGGCTCTGTCTCTGGGTTGTAGGGGTGCTCACGGGAGTGTAGACGTGACACCAAGTTGCCCAGAACTGCACATATGCTACAAGTTCATGTACAAATGGATGGAACTTCAAGAAGGTCCTGAGGTCTAGTGAAGTGCCATCCCACCCACATCAGTTTCGTGATTTTGAGGTCGTGCGACAGTTCAGTGAGATGTCACTCTTGGGCGAAGGGCCCACAGGACTCCATGTTAGTTTTGCCACTGTTGTGAATCTAGAATTTCAAGACAAAAATTTCAAGACGAAGCTCAGAGAGGGTCATGGATTCGCTCGAGAATGCACAGCAAACTGGGAAGGAAACTGGAATGAATGCCAAGGTGTCTTGAGAGCCAGGTTCTTTCTCTTCTGTGGAAAGACAGGGCAGGACAGGCATTTTTCAGCCAAATGAAAATAGATGAGAAACAGGGCTGGGAGCAGGAGAGCAGCAACAGGGGGCGTAGCGGTCACTATAGTAGGTGCTGGAACCCCAGCAACAAGAATGACAGCTTCTATTTACTGAAAACTGAACTCAGGTCAAGCAGCCTTGCAGACGGCTTCGCGTATCCTACTCCCGTGCCCCGCTCTGCCCTCTAAGTCACCCGTGATGCAGATGGGAAACTGAGGCACAATCCCACGGGAAGACAGAAAACACCAAAGGCTGGATCTGTACTTTCCAGCCCCGTCTTCTGAGCTGGGTGCCCATCCCAGGTCCCATCCACGCTGGCCTTTCCCAGCAGCCAGCATCCCCATTTGAAAGCCTCGAGCAAAATCATGGTGACCAGGCTGAACCAAGGGCTCAGACGAGGAGGTGTCCAAATAAATAAATGGTCCAGGAGCCACATGGTAATGCTAGGAGGCCATAAACCCTGGGGAGCCAGGGGCAGACAGTGTGAGGGTGGGGGAGCCTGAGGCCCCAGGTCCCACCATCACAACCTGGCTCCCTGGGGTGAGCAAACCTTTCTCTGGGCCTCAGTTTTTATCTCAGAAAACTCCTGAGGACCTTTCCACTCAGATTCACATCTCCCCCAGGTGGGGAAGCTTCTAGCTCCTGGATAGCCTGGTGTGGCCTGGATGACCTCTCCCACTGGGGCCCCTATGGTGGCATCCTGTGGCTGCGCCAGACGGGGTGGCTTGCAAAGGCAAATATTTCTTGTCCCACAGCTCTGGATGCCAGGAGTCTGAAATGAAGGTGTGCACTGGGCGGCACTGCCGGCGGTCTCCGGGAGAGATCCCTTCCCACCTCTTCCAGTGTCTGGTGGCCCCGGGCGTTCTCTGGCTCCTGGCTGTGTCCCTCTGCATCCCTCCCTCCACCCTTACGGGGCCTCCCCCTCTTCTCTCCTCTGTGTATCTGTTATAAGGACATCTGTCCTTGGATTTAAGGCTCACTCAGATCATTTGGGATGATCTCACCTCAAGATCGTTAATTTAATTACATCTGCATTCATTATGCACACTCCTTTTCCAAAGAAGTTCCCAATCGCAGCGTCAGGATGTGGCCCTCTCATTTTGGGGATCCCCCAACCCTCTGCAAACGCTTTGCATCAGTCATGCTGGAGACAGAGAGAGATCATGACACCCTTCTGCTTCAACCCGGGAGGCTACGAGGCTCTGAAACCACCCTCCATCTTGTGCACCCTCTTGTGCCCTCTGATCTTGCCACAGGGCCTTTGCACTGGCTGGCTGTTCAGCCCAGGACCCTCCCTTCTCCACTCGCCACCAACTCTTTCCTGATCTTCTCAGAGCTGAGATCAGCTTCCTGCAAGATGCTCCTTCAGACTCCCATGTTGAACCAAACTCTAGCCACAAATCCTTATAACACCCAGAACCTCTCCCTCGTAAAATTTGTCACGGTTGTCATTTAAGCTTCATTTGCAGGATTGTTTTGGTTTGTGTCAGGCGGGCAGGGCTGACGTCTCCATTGGGTGCAGAAGGTACGGTACCTAGGACCATGACTATGTTTACAGGCCCACACACATGTTTTCATTTCTCTTAAAACCAGAAGAAGAATATGACCACAATCCAGCCTGGAAAACAATGCAGTCATAAAACAATTTTGTATGATGGTTATAATGGGAAGGGGACACAGGAAAGCCAAGGGCCCTGGGCTCACAAAAGTCACCCCACAGCTCTGGCACAGACCACGCATGCAGTAGGCGCTTACTGAATGTCTGCAACTGCAGGAAAAAGAGAGCATGGAGGGTCCTAGCAAGTCAGAGATGGTGAGCTCAGACCTGGGTTTGAGCCTTGTTTTCTTCCTCCCTTGTTCTTGGCCTTGGCCAAGTCACCTCTCTTCTTTGGACCTGTCTCCCCATCCATGAAATGAGAAAAACTGCTTCTCCTTGATAGCTCACACTCATTCCTTATGCTCAAGAGAGACACAAGGTCGTGCAGAACTTGGCATGTAGTTGGGCCCATGAGCGTGGGTCATCATCGGTATTTCTCGAGTGGACAAAATCAGGTGCCGTGCTCAGCGTTCATCACAGCCTCTTGGTGTCCCCATGATGGGTGCTCTGGGCCTGTCCCCATTTTACAGATGTGAGCGATCACCGAGTCACACAGTGGCCACGTGTGGACTCTGTCTTTGCACAGTGTGGAGAGCTAGACAGGCTTCCTGGGGGCCCTGGTTGGTAGTCTGTTCCCTAGAGACCATAAATGCCCAGGCCCAGGCCCCACTGCTGAGGGCAATAGTTGGAGGGAAAAAACTAAGCGTACTCACCCACCCTTCTCGAAAACCATCCATTTTGAACTAAGTATTTAGCTCTCGGTTTGTGCCACAAGCAATGATAACGTGCTTTTAATGTGTTCCCCAGAAAAGCTATGGAAATTTGAGTTGGCTTTAGAGAGAGGGGATGGAGAAAACAACTGTCTCCAGCAAAAAGTGAGCAGGAGGAAGGTCAACCAGAAGGTGGCATGTGGTTCGTGGGAAGGGAGAGGAGGCAAGGTTGACCTCTCTCCAAAGTGCCTGAAAGCCCTATTTCGTTCTCTGCACCAGCTGGCCACATCAGAGGGGTGCAGACAGCAAGGGGGCCACGCAGCGTGGTGGTGAGAGCCCACATGTGGTCCCACGCCAACCCCAGCTCTTCCCACCTCTGCTCCTCACTTGCTGTGTGACCCCAGGCAGACCAGTTCCCCCTCTGAGCCTCCGTTCCCTCATCGGTGAAATGGAATGTGTACTAGATCTCCTTTGCTGAGTCTCTGGGAAACGTGAATGAAACATTGGATTAACATATACCAGTCAGAGACCCGGCATATGCCAAAGGATTGGAAAGAGGCACGGTGTTTATCTGTTTTAATGAAAAGGCAAAAATCTTTGCCACCTCTCACCCATATCTGAGGGTGAGGCTTATCCATAAGCCTGGCTTATGATGGGGATGGACATCTCAGAAGGGGCCCAGAAGGGTAAAGTAAGAGTCTATAAAAAGGGCTCAAGGGCCATAAAGAAAATGAGAGGGAGATGGGAGACACTGGGGCAGTGAGGACAGGAGCCCCCTTCGTTGGGGTAGTCAGGAAAGCCTCAGACTGAGATCTGAGTGATTAAGACCCAGCCCGAGGGAGAGAGATCCAGAAGGGGGAACAGCTGGGTTGAAGTCCCTGAGGTGAGAAAGAGCTGGGTGTTTTCAAGGACTAGAAGGAAGATCAATGTGGCCACAGCAAAGAAGACAGGGCCCAGACTGGTGGGGGCTGAGGTCAGAGAGTTTGCCCAGAGGCTGGGTCGTGAGGCCCTTGCAGGCTGGGCCAGGGTGGATTCTGTTACCTGTGTAAGAGGTGGGGTCTGTTGAGGGACTAGGGAGGTCTGAGATCTGTCTCAAGCTCTTTGGTCCTAGCAGAATAGTTTAGAAGGCACCAGCATGGATTCTGGGAGGCCAGGGAGAAAGAAGGCTGAAGGCATAATGCAGGTGATAGATGAAGGTGTCTGGAAGATTCTAGACACATCATGGAGGGAACTCTGACAGGATGTGCTGGTGGGTGCTGTTCTGATTACCTATCACGTGTAACAAAGCACCCAAACCTTAGTGGCTTAGAAAAGCAAGCCTTTCATTGTGATTCTGTGACTCAGTGGGGACAGCTGTCTCTGCTCCACACAGGGCTACAGGTGCCCCTTTATGTGACTGCCTTCAGCTGGGACCAGGGCTGGGTTGGAAAGTCCCAGAAGGCTCCACCCACATGCCTGGGGCATCTTGGTCCCCGCTAGGTGGCATGTCTCTCCAGCGGGGTAGCCTGAGCTACCTTCCATGAAGGCTCAGGGCAGCAGCACAGAAGGGAAAGTCGGAGGGGCTGGGCCTCTCGAGGTCTAGCCCAAGACCCCTACCGTCACTTCCACTACATTCTATTGGCCACAATGAGTCACAGGGCAGGGAAAACAGATCCCACCTATTCGTGGGAGCAGCAGCAAGCATGGACAGGCAGGGAGGGATGTATGGCGGCCATGTTGGTGAGCAGCTAGCATAGGCAGGAAGTGGATGGATACGGGAGGAAGGCTCAAGACAACTCCTAGGGGTTGGGCTGAGCCCCTGGGCAGAGGGTGGTGCCATTCATGGAGTTGAGGAAGACAGAGAAGCAAGAGTTCTGTTTGGGCTCTGAAGATACAGAGCTGCCAGGCAGCCCCCCGGGGAATCCACCATAACAAATGGGGCTTCCTGTAGAAGGGGAGGGAGCTCCTTCTTTTAGCTCCCTTTCTTGTGCAAGGAACTTAGGGATGAACAGCCCCATTCTAGAGATGAAAGACGTGACGTGTTCTGCCCACAGTCACCCAGCGGTTTAGTCTGAGTTGGGATTTAAATCTCAGTTGGGAAACAGGAAGTACTTTGTCGTCTCTTGCTCCCATGGATCCGAGGGGCTGGATGGGGAATGCTGTCTTTTTCTTCCAGATCAAACAGTGACTGCTGTTTGTTGAGGGCTCTCCATGCACCAGGCATTGCTAAGTTGTTATTCCAACAGCCAACCCTATAGATAGATTCTATTATTGTCTACATCTTACAAAGGAGGGAACCAGGGCTCAGAGAGGGGAAGTGACTGGCCCAAGATCACACAGCAGTCATGCCTTAGAGATAGGACTAGAACCCACACCTATCAGTCCAAAGCTCAGCCTTCAACCATTCGCCTTGACCGTCCGCCATCTTCGACACAGCCACGCTTTCATTTTGGGCACATAACATGGCAACTCCAAGGACCTTTCCCTAAGAATTTCCACTGGGGTTGACAAACCATAGCCCATCACAGGCCAAATCCAGCTCACCACTTGTTTTTGAAAATAAAAATGTATGGGAACACAGCTACGCTTTTTCTGAATGTACTCCTCTCACATTCCAATGGCAGAGTTCAAGAGTACAGAGACTAAACCTAAAATATTTACTATCTGGCCCTTTACAGAAAAAGTTTACTGAGCGCTGATATAGAATGAAGGTAGTGGGATCCTGGCTTCTCATTATGGAAATGAGGAGCATGATGTCCAAAGGAGGGGAACCGTTGGCTGAGGCCACACAGTGGCAGGCCGGAGAAAAGGACAGAGGCCTCACGACTTGGCCCCTTACCCGTATCGCTAGTGGAGCTTTCAAGAAACAGTATGCACTGAGGTGGGACCCAAGTCAAGTACACCTTGATGGCAGGGCAGGGGAAGTAGAGAAAGTCTCATTCCCTGCTGAAGAAACTTCTGGTGTAGCAGAGGAGAGGAAGACCCAGGAGATCTTGGCTGCTCTGATTTTGCTATCCAGCTAGCTCTCAGGCAACTCTCCCACCACTGTTCCTTCCTCTCCAGCTCAAGGGCTCCTTCCAAGGCTTTGGCATATTCCAGAAAATGTAGCCTCTGACCTTCTAAGTCACCAGGGCCTTCCAGCCCCCGAGGGAGCCTGGCTTGCAGAGACTTGGCATATAATGAAAAATCGGTGAGAAACCCAATCTGGGGCTATCAGGTGGAGCCCTCAGCCCTCGGCTCCCTTGTCCCCCCAAAGGGCCGGACCCCTTTCCCTTCTCACACATGGCACATTCCCAGCACCAGTTGGATCCTCCCAGCTGAAAAATAAAAGTCCTTCAAACATTGCAGGGGTTCCAAAGACTTTTTTTTTTTAAGTAACCCCCCAAACAGCGGCTTTTCAAGCCACACACAGACTGAATCAAACTCCATTTGTTTCCAGAAGGCCGAGGGGCAGCGGTTTGGAAAAAAGAACCTTCTCTGAAACTCACGGGGAGGCGAAGGCGGGGTCAGAGGGCACATTCCGATTGCTAAGATGCATTGACAAGAGCCCAGGCCCCCCTTGGCCCTGCCAGGAGACCTGGGGAGGGGAGGGGGCTGCGGTGGGGGCACGGGGCCTCCAAAGCAGCCAGCCTCAGAAACGCTCCCCCGAGTTGGCCACAAAGAGTCGAAGGGGGAAATCTCCTCCCTTGCTGGGCCCCCACCTCCTGCAGATATGCCAAAAAAGAAGCCCCAGGTCTTAGGGAAGGAACGGAGCGGAGCGGGGAGGTTTAGCCAAAAGATTCTCTTTTTGCTTTTTGGTTGGTTTGGTTAGTTGAGTTTTGCCCCAGAACTGGAAACTGGGTCTGGAACCAACAAACAATGGGTGAAAGCTGGGGATTTTCCATCTGCAAAAGGAGAGCAGTCATGAACAGGGTGGCGGGGGTGTCCCGGTGTGAGTCTAGGCTTGGCCATCGAGGGCTGGGTGACCTTGGACAGCTGTCCTCATCTCTCTGAACCTCAATTCTCTTGGCTCCAACTGGGACATGCACTCTGGGGTCAGATGGCCCACTCAGATGTGACAAAGGGTGAGAAGCACCCGTGTGATGACTGGCACGGGGCAGGTGCTCCAAAATGCTGATGCTGGAGGTGGGGGAGGGTCAGCAGGGAGACGGGTGGAGAGGGGAGCAACCCTGACCTGGAAGGAGGGGTGGCAGACACGGCCACCTTGAACCATAAAGTGACTCAAACGGAAAGAAACTCAGAGAGCCTTTCATCGAAATGCCCTTTCCAGAGGGGAAACTGAGATAGTGAATGGCCTCCCAGCATCATCTAGCACCCCAGCCAGCAGTCTTTTCAAATCCCTTCTCCTGGAGACTCCTTGGCCAAAGGCCCAGGGCCAACCTTTTAAAGATGGGTCAGGCCCATCTTTCCCTATAGAGAAGGTGCAGAGAGGTTTCCCTGCAAAATTCAGAAAAGGGGAAAGAAAGCTTCATTTCTCCCCAAAAAGGATTAGAACTCACGCCCACTGTATTTCGGCCTCAGCTGGGGCAGATGGAATGTGTGAAAAAGAACGCAGATGCAAAAGAAATCCGTGGGGATGCGGCTGTGGGGTCACTAGGGCTGGGGCACAAAGCCTGAGTGTGTGCAGAGGGACAAGCAGGCAGGACCCCGGGCAGTCAGTGCGAGAAACACCTGCTGTGCTTCAGGCTGTGTACCTGCGTCAGGTGATTCATCGGCCCAGGAACCGTCCTCGCAGGCAGTGCCCTGCCTCTCGGTCTTCCCGCCGGAGCTTCCTAGACACACTAAGCTGGGGGTTACCTTGGCCTTGATGAGCCTGTTCTCCTGGGTCTACCGAGGGTGCATCCTCACGGGCCAGGACAGCGCTAGCAAAAGCCGCCACCATCTCCTGTCCCTGCCTTTGTTTCTCAGCACCGGGAAACCCACTGCTCCTCACCTCACCTACAACCTGGCAAGCCCAGAGTTCCTCTAACAGCTGAATGTTTCAAATCCACCTCGACCTAAGAATACTCAGGACGTGGGTTTGTGGCTTGGGGGGAAAGCGTACAGTGGCTCCCCGTGGGACTTGAAAGCGCGCAGGACAAGTGAGCCGTCTTACTCCCTCCGGTGACATTCTCACGAGTGGAAATCACCAGAAGGCCCTGAGGTGCATGAGCCCCAGCCCTTGGTTGCTTCTGACGGGCGGGGTATGTGTTTTATCCCTGCTCCCCAGGCTTCCTCTAGGGGCCCGGCCTGCCTGACAAGGCAAACCCCTCCATCCCTGCTGCGCCTCCCCCACCCTGCCTCAAACCTCCTCCTGCCAGGAATCCACGTTTCCCAGACACCTGAACCTTGCCCTCCTCTGAAATTCTCCCATCGGCTCTCTCTGGGCTCCTTCTACCAGTGACAGCCACAGTTCCACACACAGGGCTGCTGGGAGGATTCCGTGGGTACACTGGGCCTGGCTCCTGGGGTGTCTCTGAGGGTCAGTACTGTGTGAGAGGCCACCACCCCCCAGGAGAGTCCAATAGTGACAAAGCACCAACAAGAGTACGAAAGTGACCCTTGGATAAACAGCCTCACCTGTGCGTGCAAATGAGAAGTGAGCCCACCATAGCGTGGTCCATAGCCCTTCATCTAAGATTCTTTCCCTTCGTGAGAGCTTCCTGGCTCTTCAGTTGTGAGACAGAGAGGGCAGGGATTCTTATCCCCGCTTGACAGATGAAGAGCCCAAGGTCAGAGAGGACCAGGACCAAACTGGGAAGGACACTGGGCAGGAAGCAGAGGTACCTGGAAAAGCCCCCAACTCAGGAGCCAGGCGGCCAGGGGAGCCCATCTTTGAGTCACTATGAATTAGCTATGCAACCTTTGGGTAGTGGCTTAACCTCTCTGTGCCTGTTCTCTCCTCTGTCAAATGGGAATACAAATGACTTTCTACCTTCTGAGGTCATGGTACGGATTAAATGAATGAGTTGATAAATGTAAAGCACTTGGAACAGGCCCTGGCACATGGCAAGCTTGTGGACTTGGCTACTATAACCCCACCATCATTGTCATCCCCAGCCCTGCACCCAACCAGCTAGGGGGAACCTTGGGTAAGTCCCTTTTCCTCTCTGGGCCTCAGTTTCCCCACTAACAGACTGATCTGTGATGGTCTCTCGCAGCCCTGTGCATCTAGAAATCCCTGCTTTGGCGCAGGCCAGAAACGGGGGCCCACAGAATCCCTCGAGAGGCCACCTTCTCTTTCCCGGGTCCCATTTTCCCCATCTGTCAGGCGAGGAGGTGGGACAAGTAATTCCCTGGGAGGCACAAAGCCCAATCTTTGCACTAGGACCTCATAGGGGACCCAGATACTTTGTGGCGCTCTGGGGGAGACCAAGTCAGCCGGCCTCCAATGCCCTCCCGTGGCATCTCAGGCCCGAGGCCAGGGTGAGGTGCAAAGGGTTAATTCCCCACTGGCCAGGTGAAGGGAACACTGTGTGTGCCTTCCTGACCCCAGTTTCAAGAGCCAGATCCCTAAAGAGAAGAGACCCAGTGTTTGCATTGGCAGCTGCGCCAGACAGTGGGAGTAATCAGCGCTCTGCGGGGCCTGGAAAAGTCAGCTCACCCTGCAGCCAGGCCAGGCCAGCCCTGCCCAGGTCCCCGTTCCACCACCCGCCACCCCATTACCTAAGCCCTGCACAGGACATGAGCGCATGGCCCCGAGGGTGAGGGGCCGCAGGCCGCTCAGACAGGCGGCCGTTCACAGAGCCGCCCCAGCCCAGCTCAGACACAGCCCGGGGGGGGGGGGG
>LNAC01000410.1:999451-1054130 GCA_002007465.1 Ailurus styani
GTGCTCAGCAGGGAGGCTACACGGTGGGGGTGAGGGGGAGACAGGAGAACCTGACTTGTGCCCCACAGAGCTAGCTCATGCCCAGAAGGAAATGTTCTTTTGCGGTGGGGGCAGGGGGAGGGGGTGAGTAGAAGCACAAGGTGACTAGAATCAAGGAGAACACACTTCCTTCACTGACCCCATGGAAAGAGGGCTGCAGGGAAGGCTTTTGGGAGAGCACGAGCTTGACCAGCTTGTCCCTTATGCAGAGCAAAAGGGACATGAGAGCTGGCTCTTGACAGACAGAGGGTTAGGCCATCAGACGAAGAGGAGGAAGGTACTCCTAGCCGGGGGAAACTGATGAGGCAAGGCGAGGCCATACAAGGCCCTCAGGTGGCTTTGAATGGGACGAAGGTCAGGGGCATAGTTTTCCCTGGGGTGACAGCCACCTCCCCCTCCTCAGGCCAGGCTGTGGGGCACTGTGGCCGGAGCAGGAAACTCAGGGTCAGGCCTCATGGGGGTGAAAGTCTGCTCCACTCCTTGCGGGGTGCCAGGGCTTTGAGAACCACGGGCCTAGTGCATGCAAAAGGCTGAACGGAATGCCCAGAACCTGGCACGTTTCTCTCAAGATGATAGCTCTGCTCGTGCTATTCCAGAAATAATCACGGTAATAACATTCCTCTTCCAGTTAGGATTTCTGGCTATGCAGACCCTGGAATTTGATTCAAACCCTTATATCTGGTGTTTTGCCAGCCCCAGGCCCCCATAGCTGGTGATAGTCCCCAAACTCCCCCCCAAGATGTCCCCCAGCTGGCCTGTTAGCACCCCCAGCTCTGACCTCTGGAGCAAGAAGGAGGCAAAACAATTAGCTGCTGCAGAGAGGTGAGCTGCTCTCAGGCCCCAGCCCCTCCCACCAGCTTCCCCATCTACCCACTGTCCCCCTTAACCTCCTGCTCCCCCACAGCCCAAAGACCTCTGAAAAGAAATCTGAGCTGTCCCTTTTATCTCTCTTTCCCTTTGTCCTGCCCAGGGTGGGGTTGTCATCAGAACCATCCTCAATGCCCAGGCAAGCTCAGAGATGCTGTCCTGAAGCCGTCCCTGGGGCTCCCTCCTTTCCCTGGGAAATATGCCAACCAATAAGGAGATTCAGACAATCATATTTCCCTCCAGGGCAAAGGCCAGCTCCCACATGACATTCTGGGCCACAGGTAACAAACTCCAGAGGCTTTCGGCCAATAAGGAAGGGAAAATGCCTAAAGAAGACAGAGTGTAAGACAGTAGGGAGTAGTGTGGACTATAGCAAACTACAGAGCAGCCCTGTCTGTAGGAGGCTAGTCAGCTCCAGCTGGTTATATGAATCCAGAAGACCCACTTCTTAGTTCTTTGAGAGAAGCTGGACATTTAAATTCTTTTTTTTTTTTTTTGACTTTTAAACCCTACAAAGACTAAATGAAAAATATCTGAGGACTGCATTTGGCCAGTAAAGCAGTGGGTGTGACCCTATTTCAGGGTGGTCTGTCCTGCAGACCAGGAATCTCACAAAATAGTCCCTGATTAAAGGGTCCCCTGGTCAATACTGCTGGGCCACAAGACATTCTTAATCCCCTCCAGGAGCTCCAGCATATATTAACATATTAAAGGCTCTGAAAAGGTCTGCAGGAAAGAGGCCAAATTAACTTTGTGAAGCTCAGGAGGGCTCTGTGTTCTGCAGTACCTCTCTTGAGCCGTAGCCCCTCCTGAGGCTGTGCGTTCTGCCATGGGCTCACCATTGAAAGGTTCACAAGCCCCTTGAGGTCCATCTAAGCCCTGAGTTAGAACCTTCTTTCATCTGCTGATCCAACAATAGTTGAAGACCATTCTGGGCCAGGCATGGTGACATGACAGGCATGTGTCCCTGCCGTGCCTGGTGGGGCCCACAGTTGATGGCCCCTTTGTCTAGGATTGCTGCCACCAGCAAGCCCAGCCTTCCCACCACAGAGCATGAATGCACATATAAAGCCTTTGTCAGGCAAAAGCAGGGAGTGATGGAAAGTCACAAAGACCTGGGCCCCAGCCCAGTGTCGTTGAAAACGCACTGTGAGACTTTAGATTTCATGAATAATGTAAATAAGAGACTGAAATAGAAAATGTAATGAGTTGGGAAATCCACTTTTGATGGGGTGGTCACAAAAAGCCTCTCTAAGGAGGTGACATTTATATTGAGATCTCAAGGCAGGAAGAAAATAACTGAGAGAAAGCTTTGCAGGTGGGGGGCACTGCATGGGCAAAGGCCCTGAGACAGGGAAGAGCAGTGATGACAGAGGGGGATAGCAAAGATGAGACTGGAGAGGTCAGAAGGGCCCAACGCATACAGTGGCTGTGGGCTGTTTGTAACGGCTAGCTGTTGCTGCATAACAAACAACCCCTACACTCGGTGTTCTGTAAGAACTACCATCTTTGATTATAGTTCACAACTCTGGGGGTAGGCTGGGGCCCAGAGGTGCTTTGCCCTACATGTCTCTCATCCTCCTTCTGCGACCAGACGGGTAGTGTGGACATGTCCTCACAGCAATGGCAAAACACAAGAGAAAGCAGCAAGGCTTCCTGACGCCTGGTCTTGGAATTGACAGGCTGTCGCTTCTTCATTTTATTGACCACAACAAGTCACGTGAGCACCTTCAGGGGCAGGGAGTGACCTCCCACCAACAGGGAGAATGGTGCGAGAGAGGGAGGGGTGGTGGCTTGGATACAGGTCATGGCTGTGAGGTGGAAACAAGTAGATGAATTCCAGAACCGTTTAGGGAGAAAATCAACAGCGATGGTGCCAAAGGATGGCGTGGAAGGTGTAAGGAAAGGACAGAATCTAGCTTGGCTTCTGAATTTCTCCCAGAGAGATGCTGTAGGGGAAGAGCAAAGGAGGCAGGAGAGACCGGGCCTGGGGACACGTGACAGCTGGCTCTGTCCCTGGGCTTGCTTATCCACACCGCACCCCCACCTCCAGCCCAGGCTAGCCCAGGCACCCTTTCGCCCCCGCACCAGCCCAAGCTTCTTGCGCCCGTGCACAGGGAAGACCAGACAGCTCTGCTGTGATATATGACCCCCATAGCTCACAGCCCGGCTGCCACTGGGATGATGTGTTGTTACCATCCATCACCCGTCTGACGGGCACCCAGCGCCAGAATTCGGCAGCTGCCCTTCACTGGGACACTTAATTATAAAGGCCTGAAATTTTTCCCCACCAGCCTGGGAAATAAAGGCTTTGTTTACCAACGGCCGGTTGGGAGGCTCCCAAGGGAGAGCCAGTAGATCAGGGCAGCCTGGCAGGAACAGTGCGAACCCTGCAGCCCGGTGGGGGGCCGGAGGCTTCTGGGGAGCTGTCCCCTGACCCCCACCGCCCTCCAGTTCTTCATGGACTTATCGATCCCCGAAGTGCTAAGTCATCTCCGCACCTGGGCGGCATTTGAATTTGCCGAAAGCCAACGCCATGCTGCAGAGCACTAGATTTCATGCCTGGGCTGCTCTTCTGGGTCTGCTAGCCCCTCTGAAAACTTGCCGGGGCTTGTGGGTCATGGGAGTGGTGAGCAGGCACATTCAGTGCCCCTGCTCTAACGGAGCCAGGTTCATCTAGCCCTTTGGTCCTCAAAGTGTGGTCCTGGACCAGCAGCATCAGCCTCTCACCCTGGGACTGGTTAGAAATGCTCATGTGCGGGCCCCCTCCCTGACCTAGCGAGTCAGCAATTCACTGCTGGGGGTGAGCCCGGCAATCTGTGCTTCAGCAGGCCACCCAGGGGATTCTGATGCTCCCAGGGCTGTGAGAACCACTGGCTAGTTAGCTCCCAGACTCCACTTTTGCCTCTGAGCAATGGTAGCTCTAGAGAAGCGAGCCTGGCTTGCCCCAGCTGACCCAGAAAGTGGAGACAGCAGCGACAACGGACCCAGGCCTCCACACTCCCCAGATCCCTGGCAGTTGAATCTTTCTGAGCCCTGATTTTCTCTTCTGTATAATGGAGGTAGGAATGCTAACCTTGTAACCTGTGGTCAGGGTTAAATGAAGAATTCCCCTGGTAGCCAGAAGATGCAGGACATGGGTGGGCCCTTCTCTGGATCTTCTTACATGGTGGGGGTCATGGCCATTCCCCCCGTCTGCACGGAGGGGGCCTTCCAGGTATCCCTAGGACCCGCCTGCTGCAGGAAGGTGATCAGTCCTTGCTGATACCGAGGCCAGGGCAGAACCTGAAAGATTCTTGCCCTTTCCATTCCGCTCACCTGCCAGCCTCAGTCCTGGGCCTTGGAAGTTGGGGAAGGTGCGGCGAGGAGGACTCTTAGAAGTGCAGAGGGGCAGCAATGAGAAGGTATTTGGTGCACCTCCCAGGCACCTCCAGGAGGCAGTGTCCAGACCCCTCACGTTCTGGCCTCACAGCACTTCATATACGCAGCCCCCACCATGGGCTTATCCTCGTAGTCACCATCTCTGGCTCCTTAACCTGATCTTGAGGTGAAAGGCCAGATCCCACAGCCCATGGGCACCAGAGCTAGGGCTCCAACCCAGGTCTGTCCTGCTCCCTGAACTCTGGGGTTCTTTTCTATGAACAAGTTGAAGTTAGAGAAGAACAGGTTTCCACCAGGGAGAAGGAAGTTGTTCTAGGAGCCCCCTGGAGCAGGCGCTGCCGGAAGAGGGATGCAGGGGAAGGTTGAACTTGATCTTTGCCAGATAATGGGTTCCGGAAACGTCCTCTCCTGATCCAATCTCAGGATGTAGGGAGATCACAATCAGAGTGGATCGGGGAGGGCTTTGTAAGCCACCAAGTGGCACAGAGGTTTCTACAGGAGGACCAGCCACTGGTCAGCCTTAAAGGGGTGACCCTCTACCTGGGACTTAGTTTCCCCCACTGTACAACCAGAGGATTGGACAAAGTGACCTTGTAAGTCTCCTCCAGACCCAAGCCTCCGTATCGATGAGTCTTTTTGTACAGTGACAACAATCAGACACTGCCTACAAGGTGCCTGGCCCATAGCAGGTGACCATGAAATAAACAAACCTTCCAAGTCACCAAGCAGATCAAGATCAGAGACCAGGCTGGCCAGCCTCCATCCCCTTTCTCCCTCCCCCTCTTCCCTACTGCCTCCCAGCAGAAATGCCATCTTCATCTTGTCTTTTGGTACCCAGTCACCAGGGAACCCCATCTTTAGCAGCAGTTGGCTTACTGAGCCCAGAAAGGTCAGCTCCCTCATGGAGGAAGTGGTTACAAAACATCAACCTTTCACCAACTGCAGGATCTCAATGATCTGTGCTGTTGATCTGCCCCTGCTCCCCACTCCCAGGCTTCGGAAACACTCCAGACCCTCCAGAAACCCGTTGAATGGGGGCTGAGAGGGACCAAATTTCTGCCCACCTAGCCCAGAAGTTTCAGAGTCTCTTAACCTGGTAGAAATTTGGCCACCTCCAACCCAGCCGTTACTTCCTCACTCCTCAACTTCAAGTAGGAGAGAGAGGAAGTGCCTCATTTCTGGAAACCCCAGGAAACACCTCCTTGTGCCACCTCTCAGTGGCACTTGGTGGGCTCCCCAGAATCTACCCCTGAACCAATCACTATGGCTTGGCGATGGAAAATGCTGAGGGGTTTAAATGACTCAGGGGTCTACCTGCAGTGGAGGGGGGGAATTCTAAACTACCCCCACAGAGTTGAGAATGCAAGAAGGGAGGAATCCCCAAAGGAACACCAAACAGTCCTGGGAAGAAGGGAAAAACAAATGCCTATTACGTCTCCACTTGGGAAACTCTCCACATGCTACTCATGGAAGTGCCTCCCCTTCCAAGCAAACACGTCACATACTGTCCTCCACATGGACACTTCACAGCCTCACTTCCCCACACATTCAGAGTACACTCAACCAACCACCATTGTCAACTTGTCAGAGATATCAGGACCCAGGCCCCATCAGCAGGGAACCGTGGGGACTGGCAGTTGCTCCAAGGGAAGGAGGTGTTTTGTGGCTGAGGGATAGAGGAGGCTCACCAGCCCACAGGGATTTCAAACCTTGCCCCACATCCCTGAAATGCACCCAGTGAAAAGCAGAGAAACTGAGTCATTGAGCCCTGAAAGATATCCAACAAGATTGGTGTGGAAAGATGCCAGACCAGGAATCATGGCTGTCTGGCCAGTCTGTCATCCACAGCCCCCGGGCTGTGTGTTTCTGAGCAAGTCACTTCACTCCTCTGAGCACTGGAGTCTTTGCAAGCTCAGAATGAAGATGTCTCCCCATGGGGTTGGTCCAAACCAGATGAGGGTGGCCTCCAACATGGATTCCAACCCTCAGCATTGATACAAATCATTTGTTGCATTTTAGGAACACAGCATGTTAGTGACCCATGCTTCTCTCTGTTCTGCTTTAAGAGCAAATTTTAACTATTCTACTCTCTTAGTTTGGATTCCCCCAGAAGCAGGCCTTGAGATGAATGATTTCCTTGGTACATGCAAAAAGGCTTAATCAGGCACGAGTGAAGAAGTAGCCTCACAGGATGTGTTATCCAAGGCAACTGGGGCTCAACCTCACTGGGAAACATTGGCAGATTCAACAGGATGCATACCTCCGAGTTATCCCACCTAATAATCAAGGGAACTGGGGTATTGATACACCCACTCCCATCTGTTAGTGATTGATGGCTTCCTTAAAGTGTTAATTCCCAACCCCTCCCTGCCTGCACCTCCAGAGGGAAGATCAAGTTCTGGTGTCCAGACAAACCCTCCAACATAGAGCTGTTGATGCTGGCCATTGGGTGGGGCTGGTTTGCCCAGAAATGCTTAATGCCAAGAGATACGGGCAGAGCCCCAACAATGCATGCCACACCCTCTCTCCTTCCCCAGGTGGTGAAATGCTTTCTTTATCTTCTTCAAGACCCAGCTCAGAGTGTAACTTCTGCTGTGAAACCTCCTCCAAATCCCCCAAGGAGAATTGGAACGTGCCTTCTCACTGTGATTTTATCTTATCTCTGTCGTGAGCATTGCTATCATTCACTTCCCAGACGTTTCTTCAGCAGTAGCTACGTGCTGGGTTCTGTGCAGGTCTCTGATCACAGGGCACTGTAACTGCTCCTGACCTGCCTGTGAGCACTAGACCATGAGGTCTCTGCAGGCCGGGGTGCCAAGTCCATTGTCGAGTCCCTAGAGCCTAGCACATAGTAAACACTCACTAAGTCTCCGCTGGTTGGAACCTGAAGGTAAAAGCAAACCTGATAGTACATGAAAAGCACTTGGCTTGGTAGGATACCTGCCAAAATGAAAGTTCTGAAGAAACGGTAGTTAATGTGTGGGTACAAGCTGTGTGAGTCCCTCTGGAATCCATCGACTCACCATTCGGCACCCACCTTGCCTCAGGCGCTGCAGTAGACAAGAGCCTGCATCCTCTCGGGAGACCCCAGCCCAGGAGCCATCTAAAATTAGACCTGCCCCTGCTGGTGCTTAAAATTAGAAGGACTTTGCATTCCGAGACACCAACAGGTGCCGAGCAACAGTTCACAGACAAAAATAAATCGGTGGCACTCTGAGACTTAAAATTAGATGAGCCCTCTGGGTTCAAACCGTTGTCAGCGTTGGGCAGGCTGTCTTGGATAAAGGGCTGAGAGGAGGAAGTCCAAGCGCCTCGGTGTGTGAAGTCAGGACTGGAAATCTACTTACGGCCTGTCCCTGTGCCGACAGCCCGGTCTGCTTTATGCAGCCCAGTGCATGCAATGGTGGCTGGGGAAACATTATTGAGTAGGATGCCACTTCGTACATGACACGGCACAGCATCTCCCAGGGACTTACCCAAAGGCACCCCGTGAACAGGAGGCAGGACAGGGTTTGGTCCTCTGCTCCTCACTGGTTGCTCCCCATTGGATTCAGGGAGCCAGACAACCCTCCCCCATTTCTGGGAGGACCCCTTATGCGTCAACCCTACCACCCTCAGTAGGCTTTGTGGGAGTCATGTCACCTGCCCCAGCCACACTGATTGGCCAAAGCGAGGGGCATATCCCCAAGCGTGAGGTGCTCATTGGTTGGCCAGGGACTCCTGAGGTCCGCTAGGAAGGATGAACCCAACCCACTCAGATGTAGGATAGGGTGAATGTGCACGAGCACAGAGCGACCCGGTGACACCGTGACTTCGGCTGATGTTGGGGAGCAGCGGGGCCTGTCACACGGCATCCTCAATGCATCCTTAGGAACCGAACCCCTTTCAGAGGTGACAGTAGCTGTGGATCAGAGAGGTCATCCAGTGACCCAGAGAGAGATGAAGAAAATGTCCAGGGCCACAGGGTTTTTCGGGGTTCGTGCATGTGACTGGGGGGTCGGTGTGGGTGCGTGTGGTTGTGGAGGCCACACAGGAGGGAGTGACGATCGGGAATCCAGAGGGGCATGACCCCCGATGCAGCTGCACTGGGTGCAGCATGCTTCTTGGATTTCTCCTGCTTGCCTTTTTTTTTTTAGAACTTTATTTATTTATTTGAGAGAAAGAAAAAGAACCCATGAGCAGAAAGGGCAGAGGAAGAGAGAGAGGGAGAAGCAGACTCCCCGCTGAGCAGGAAGCCTTACAGGGGGCTCGATCCTAGGACCCCGGGATCATGACCTGAGCTAAAGGCAGATACTTAACCCACTGAGCCTCCCAGGCGCACCCCCCTCCCCTGGCTTTTTTTTTTTTTTTTCAAGATCTGCTTTCCAATAACAGAGCTACATCAGCTCCTCCAGGGAGCAATGGGAAATTGTTGTTGACACTAAAACAGGAAAAGCCTTTTCACTGCCCTGGTACCTGTGGCTAGTGGCTCTTCCAGGGGACAGCACCAGGACTCTCTGGGAGCTCCTGTTTCTCCACCGATCATGTAGGAGAAATAATGGTACCTTCTTCACAGGTTGTTCCAAAAAAATAAAAATACAAAATCATGGCTTAGTATTTTGTCAGTTTTTTTGAGCATCTTGCATGACGGCCTAAAATAAACCCTGTGCTCGGGATCAGAAATACTGGGTTCTACTTTTTCACTCGGCCACTGACATATTGCATGATTTTGGACAAGTCCCTTGTCCTCTTGGGACCACAGTTGTTCTCAAATTCATAGTAAAAGTGTGGCCTGTCTTCATTCATTCATCCCTACTATGAACGGGCTCCTCCACTCAGCATGGCAGATGAAGATGTGAATGGAGCAAAAAACGTTGCTGTGGCATCTGGGAAGGCTTCCTGGAAGAAGAGGCACTTAGCTGACTTTCTTAAAGGGTACCAAAATCTAAAAAAAAAATGGAGTCCACCTCCTGGCTTCTCGCGGGTGTGCTTGTCAACTGGCTTGCGGAGTATGAACACACAGGTGTGCTCACATCTGTATGGGCGTGTGTGCACAGGCAGACACACACCCACCAGTAGACAGGGTTCTACAGGCCCAGAGACGACGTCTCAGGAGAAAAGGACTGATTTGAAAGAAAACAGGAAGCAACTCCAAATGTTCAAGCCTCCCTCAGCAGCCCCATCCTTTTTCCACACTTTGTGAAAATGAGATCCGACGGCTGAGGGCGGGGAGGTGCGTAATGCTCTGACTATTTCCTGACGTCCTTCCCTGGTCCCCCAGAGGCTTGGACCAACTGGAGTTATCTCCTCCCTGGCTGGAGGGGGCTAGTTGGGAGCCAAAAACACCAAGATAGGGGGAAGAAGCATGAAGAACTATACAAACAACCAAGGCATGTGGCTTCAGGCCAACAGGAATGGAGCCAACAGCCCTCCCCAGGCCCATCTCAAGCAAAATGCTGGCTGGTCCCCCGGCTATTGGCCAGAGAGGTGATGGGGGTCCAACTTTGGGACTGGAGCCCTGTTTCTTGAGTGGAACTGATGGGGGCCGGTGCATGAATCTGAGAAGCAGAAGATTGGTATCTCATATCTCTCCCTCTCTCTCTCTCTCTCTCCCCTTCTTTTTATCTGTGTGCTCAGGTCTCTCCAGGTCTGCCTATGTCTCAGCATCTGTCCCTGTCCTTGTCCCTGTGTGCTTGTGCGCGCGCGTGTGTGTGTGTGTGTGTGTGTGTGTGTGTGTGTGTCTCCAATGTCTATATCTGGGGGTTGGAATCTATTTCTATCCCAAACGAGTAGGGGGAAGCTGGCAGGATAGTTGATAAATCCAACCCTACAAAAAGCTTGCTACGAAACATGAATTAAAATGAGACAACTGTGTTCTGTCTATCACATTGACAAAAATGAAAAGATCAATAAGATCGTTCATTAACAAGAGCGGAGCAAAGAGGCACTCTCAGAAACTGTTGAGGGGAATAAAAACCAGTATTGCTGGGGGTTTTTCAGTGGGTTATTTGGCAATATCCACAGAGATGTTCAATGCACATGCCCACCGACCCAGCAACAGGCTTCTAGAAACCCACATGCACTAAGGGAGATATGTATGGATATGAAAGGACACAACAGCACTCTTTACACACTGCTGTTTGCATAATTTGCTGTTTGTAAAACTTAAAGTAATCTAAGAATTATTTAAAGGGGATGGGTCAAATAAATTAAGGCGTAGCCATACTGTGGAATATTATGCAGGTATGAAAAGGAGTGAGTTAGAGCTATGTGTCAGGGCATGGAAAGATGCCCATGAAATTAGGAAAGCCCTATGACCTATTCATCAGGAGAGCTTCAGAAACAAATAAGGCCCAGCCCCTCTGTGGCTTCATGCAGAAAAGGTTTACCGCTTGCTTACACAGCATCTGATGTGAGCTCAGTCACTCTCCAAGAGAGCTGTCCTCCACCTGGTGACCCAGCGATCCCAGGCCATGTCTACCCTATGGTTCTACGATGTCACAGTGGCCCCATGATCCCCTCAGCCACAGAAGAATGGGCACAAAGAACTCTGCTTGATTGCAAAGAAACTAGGGTGGGTATGTAAATATCAGGTGAGCCATAAATGACTCTGCCAAATGTAATGATCCCATGCAAAGTACAATCACACTTACATGAGGAAAGTTCACCATGTTGGGGAGTACATGATATATATGCAAATCCTTAAGAAAAGATCAGGAAGGGGGCACCTTGGTGGCTGAGTCAGTGAAATATCGACTCTAGGTTTTGGCTCAGGTCATGATCTCAGGGTCATGGGATTGAGCTCCTCATCAGGCACCACACTCAGTGAAGAGTCTGCTTGAGATTCTCTCTCTGTCTTCCTCTGCTCCTCCCACTGCTCATGCATGCTCTCTCTAAAATAAATAAATTATTTAATTAAAAAATCTTTAAAAAAAAGATCAGGAACAACATATCAAGGTGTTAAATGAATTGATCTCTGAGGAGGGAAATAACATTAGAATCAATAGGTTGGGGCCTGATGGTCCCAATTTTATTCCATATTCATTCATATTGATTGAATTTTTGCAGGCAGGTATGTTTGTTAAAAAAGAAAATAGGGTAGACATGGGGAGAAATTGCCTCTTTTCCACAGGTCAACCACCTCAATTTACTAATCATTGATTAACCATCTCATCGATTATTTTTTTTTCCTGTTTTCCCAATGACACAAGAGAGGTGTTCTCTGCACTGCATAAGGACAACTTGATGGCCTGGTAGACATGGACAGGGGCAGGGGTGGAAGAGGGATGGCCCAGCCCAGTCCAGGTATGTTCCATGAGTTCCACATTTCCCAGACTCACAAAACCAGAACACCACCCTGCAAGAGAGTTTTTTTCAACAAAAGCAAATTTAGAAAGGTCTAGAAATAAATTAGATTTGGAAAACATTGCCTGCCACGGCCCCTCTTTTATAGTCTCCCGAAGTCAGCCAATGTGCTAAAGGCACTGACAAGTCCCACGAGAAAGAAACTCACCTTAATATTATTACATCCAATGTTTCTCAAACAATTTGACAGTAACACCTTTGTTCTTTTTATCATGGCATACATTTTAAGGACCCCTGCCCTTGAGTCATAGGATCTCAGAATGACAACACTCTATGTAGGTTGTGTAACCATCCCCTTTTTCGGTCAAGGGGTTTTCTCCATACCAGGCACTGAGCCAAAAATTATATACATCCTCTCATCTTGTTCTCACAAGGCAAATGTAAGGATTGTCTCTACCCCATACATGAAAAAAAAAAATGAAGTCTCAGAGAGATTGTCACTTGCAACAGTGAATATTTTTACCTGAACATCCATTCCCCTCTGCTCCAGCCAACAATATCATCATTTTCCCTTTGGAAAGGCCTGTCCCGGGCGCCTGGGTGGCTCAGTGGGTTAAAGCCTCTGCTTTCGGCTCAGGTCATGATCTCAGGGTCCTGGGATCGAGGCCCGCATCGGGCTCCCTGCTCAGCAGGGAGCCTGCTTCCCCCTCTCTCTCTGCCTGCCTCTCTGCCTCCTTGTGATCTCTCTCCCGCTGTGAAATAAATAAATAAAATCTTAAAAAAAAAAAAAAAAAAAAGGAAAGGCCTGTCCTATTCTCCACCGTGTGGAGTGGGTGGGTCCCTATTCACTTAGATTATTTGCCTCTCCCATCCTCTCAGCCAGTGATGGGTTCTAGGAGGTCCATTCCAGAGCCAATGCAACAGGACACATTCTCAGGAACTCTTCCCATTCTCTGGAGTTGAAAAAGGTGAGGAAGTTATATCTTGGAACCACAAAGCCATCTTGCCATCATGACATGAATGATGCCAGAATGCCAGAAGGCTGGGAAAGCAGAGAACTGGAGCTCTGAGGACCTCATTTGATCACCTGGATCAACCCATTCCTGAAGGTAATACAAATTTCTGCAGCCAATGTATTCTTACTCTTCCCCCCCCCTTTTTTTTGAGGGTTTTTTTTTTTTGGCTTTGTTTTGTTTTGTTTAAGCCTCGTAGAGGCCCTTAGAGGTTCATCGGGACTTACACCCAGATCTCGTAGATTCCAACATCCACCCTCTTAACCAATATATAAGGTGTCTTGGTCTGGGCAATGTAGTCAAAAGGGATCTTAGATATTATTTGATGCAAACCCTTTCATTTCACAAAGAAGGAGATTGAGACCCAGGGAAGTCAAGTGACTCCCCTGATGTCACACACCAAGCCCATCCCGGAGGATGCATTGCTGGCTACACACCCCCAATCTTTCCGCAAAGCTCCCTCTTGCACTTACCTGACCTCTGTCCTTTGGGGGGCTCATTTCTAATTTTTAGCAGATGATGACTAGGGCCCACCCTGGTAACCTTGTCTGTGAACTCTGTCCTGCACCATTTGTTACCAATAGCAGTTGAAATGCTGACACTTGAGAGTGACTTAGTTCCTTTTTCATTTCATTTAGTGTGGATTCTAATGACATCATCCTCATCCGCCTTCCAGTGGGTTTCATTCAGTGGGAGAGAAAGCCAGAGACTTGTGGCTGACCGGCTGCAGAACCACATGAACCCCACAAGCCATCTGCCAGATCCCTCTGTAAAATGGTGATAGCAACAGCACCCACCTCATAGAGTATTGCGAGGATTGAACAAGATCTGGAGTGAGACAGCCAAGTTTGCTGTGGCTGGAATGCCCTTGTGTGAAGGGCAATTGGCATCCTTCTCATCATCACTGGATGAGGCCCCACCTGGTGGGGTAATAAACAGTTTGGGGCTGAGATTTAGGAGGCATGTGTGCTGACCCCAGAAATGTCACTAATTTCTCTGGGCCCTAGAAAACTTCCCTTTGCTCTGAGCCTCAGTTTCCCCAAACACAAAATGAAACCAAGACTCTACAAACCTTCCATCCCCAACATGTGGATGGCCACCTGGAGGAACGGATTGAGCTGACTGCTGTGATTCCTTGGACATTTGTTGCACTGGGACCCCTCCACCTGTTAGCTCACAAGTGCTGGTGGGGTGGGTGCCTCCACACAACTGGCAGAAGAGGGAAAAATGAGACCAGAGAGTCTCAAAGACTCACATAGGCAGTCCCAGCCCCAACATCCATCCCTGGACACATTCCTAAGCAAGGAAATTGGACTCTCTTCCAAGTTTCAACAGGCTCTTCAGAATATTTTCTTTGTTTCCTTGGAATGAGAGCCCCTCATTTACTAGTGGGGAAACCCCGAGTCCAGAGGTCTTGATTGACTTGCCCAAAGCCACTCAGACATAGGTGAGGAGCACAGGGTGGGAGCCCAGGGCTCCTGGCTCCCAAGAAAGGATTCTTGCCACCATGTTTCTTTTGGATTAAGAAAGCCCTTCTCGGCTCTCTGCAAACAGCAAGCCATCAGAGCCATTTTCAGAGGCAAGGGAAATTTTGCTCCATGATCATTGAGACCACGAGGTAGGAAGAACTTGACTCTGAAATCTGGTCATTCTTGAGCTTCAATAACGACCACTGGTGACCTCTGGAGTCACTCAAACTAGCCACCGGGATGGTTCTCAGGGAAGAAGTGGGGGAAAATGTTAGTGCAGTGGCCAAGAGCAGATCCAGTTTCTGCCTCCCAATAATAGCTGTGTAGGCTTGAGCAAGTCACTTCACCTCTCTGAGCCTCCATCTTTCCATGTCTTATCTCCTTACCAGGAAACTGTCAGCTGGCTGTGAAAACTGAAGTTACTAGACAGGTATTGAAGAGTGAGTGGGGTCTGCATGAAGTGATAGGAAATAAAGTCTCCAGTGTGTTGTTGAGTGGGAAAATGATACCACAGGACATCGTGGTGCGATTGTATTTGTAAAAGGTAATAGCAACTTTGCCTTCTCCTGTCTCCTCTTCCCTTGTGGTGGATTGCATTAATGGCTACAATTCTCACCCTCCCAGTGTGCATGCCCTTGGCCAGGTGACCTTAGAGTCCTCCCCTTTTAATTCAGGCTTGGCATGTGACTTGCTTTTAGCCAATGAAATGTTAGCAAGCATGATGTAAGCAGAGCCTTGAAACACACTCGTGAATTTCACCAGAGGAGCACTTCTGCTCCTCTGTGATTGTGGGGAGCATGTATCCAGGGTAGCAGATGAGTGAAAAGGAAGAAGAGCCAAGTCGTCCCCAGCCAAAGCCATCACAGATCAACCCAAGCCCTGGAACTGTGAGCTAGCCAAGACAAGATTGGAAGAACTGGCTAACCAACCCCAGTCTAAATCACCAACCTGCAGACTCACAGGTGAAGTAAATGCTATTGATTTATATGACTACATGTTGGAATGGCTTATTACACAGCAGTATATGAAGAGAGGTGACTGATACACTATTAACCCAGTTCTGTTAATTGAGTCAATGACCTCATCTCCATTCCCACCATCACCCTATCCTAAGCCCGCATTTCTCTCTTCTGGATTTCCACAACTGTCTCCTTATTCGTCTCTCCCCAACAGATTCTGGGTCTCACCAGTCAGTCCTCTTCACATATCAGCAAACTTGCATGGGTCCTTGGGCACACCACAGACCTCTCTGAGTTTCGAATGTGTGAAATGAGGACACTCCAGGGTTAAACTCAAGATGCTTCACCACTGGTACCAAGCAGACACCAAAAGTCAGAAGACAGCCAGGTATGGTGGCCCTATAACCCTGATGTCAGCCCAACACAGCTTCTGTGAGGATTAAATAAGAACACAGGCTCTGCCCACTGTGAAGAGCTAACGACCACACAATTCAGAGCTGGAGGGAACTCTGAAATCAGCATCCAGGCTCCTCATTTTAAAGCCAGGGAAGCTGAGGCACAGAGAGGGACAGCAACTTGTCCAGAATCACACAGTGACCAGGAACCCAAGAGGTGGTAGGGATGTCAACACCATGAGGCAGGGCACCCCTGGGTCTTGCCAGGGCTGTATCCCAGCAGGCAGTGCAGGACTTGACTCGTGTCTGTGAAATGCATGACCAAGAGTCTAAACCCTTCCTTCCTTTTGCCACATCCGTCTCTATGTTGTGCCCCACAGACCCTTGACCCCACCCTGAACCAGGTAGAGGGTGGGATGGGTACTCTGGCAGCCAACTAAAAAGAAGTCTGGCATCACCATCCATGGACACGCCTTTCTGGGTGATGGAAGAGCTTAACTCCACCTCAACGATGTGCAGAGCCACTAAGAGGCCCCAGAACACCAGGAGAACCCAAGATGGGTGTTGTCACTGTAGGAGCTACTAATGATTTAGACAATCCTGGGTTCGAACTCTGGCTTGGTCACTCTAGCTGGGCTGAATGGCTATATCTTGCTGAGCCTCCGTTTGCTCATCCATGAAATGGGGATGATGGGATCAGTAAATTTTAGATCTCCTTGTTACAGCATTGAGGTATCAGTCATGTCCTTTCATTCTGTTAATTTAACCCATGTGGCTAGAAACCAAAAGACAGGCTTTGCAGGGCCCCCCACAAAGACAAGTGAGAGGAGGTTTTGGGGTCCCCCTCCCCCTAAGGGTGTCCAGGTGTGGGAGACCCTCTTCCTACACTCTTCTAAGCCCTAATTGTCTGCTTTGCTGTGTCTATTTTTAGTTCCAAATAGCCACAATCCCAGATAGCCTCTGGCCAGTTGTAGTTGAAAGAGATCACTGGCTTCGTCATGGTTTTAAATCCAACTATAGCAAGACAGGAGGTGGGGGTGAGGAACCATCCCCCAGGCCTCCAGCTAGTGAAGGCTGGACCCACGGCCGCCCCCCAGAGTGGACAAGGAGGTGGATTTTACTTTTTTTAAAGATTGATTGATTGATTGATTGATTGATTGATGGGGGGGCAGGGGCAGAGGAGTGGGAGACAGAGAGAGAAGCGGACTCCCCACCGAGCTCAGAGCCTGAAGTGGGGCTTGATCCCACAACACTGAGATCATGACCTGAGCCAAAATCAAGAGTCGACACTTAACCAACTGAGCCACCCAGGTGCTCCAAGGAGGTGGATTTTAAACCAGCCCCTGATACCCTAGGAGATCCAAGTTTGAGTTCTGGAGCACCCACTTACTGAGTGACTGAAGGCAAGTCACTGCCCTCTCTGAGCCCCAATTTCCCTGTGGGGAAGGTTAGTGGAGGAGGTTAGGGTCCCAGCCGTGCTGGGGGGTCCTTGTTTCCAGCTCCCAAGCCCCTCCAGCTCCAGCAAGCCTGGGGCGGCCAGCCAGGCAAGCAGGGGTTAACTGGAGGCCCTTCCAAAGCAAATAGAGCTAGTCCTAACTCAAAAGCAGGGGGAGAGGGACGCCCCTCCTCCCTACACCCGTCCTTTCCTTCCCTCTCCTCCCTGACCTGGCTGCCTTTGGGAGGTTCCCCTTATCCCCTGCTAGCAAGTCCTAGGGATTCTGCCTCCCCTACTCCTCCCTGCCTGCTTCCATCTTTGTCATCCCCAATCTGAGAGTGGAGGTACTGGGCCGACCTGCTCTCCCGTCTCCCAGACACTCTACCTCCCCAGGCCCAGGCTCTCCCCTGCTGGGGACCCCCTGCCCTTGGTTCATCCATCACTCTGTTGCAGGGGCACCTGACTCTGTTGACACCTACACAGGGTCTGAAGGTGGAGGTCCCCGCACTGAACTCCCCACAGGAGGAATCTGACGGCAGCCAAGACTTGGGTCTGCACTTCCTGCGTGGGTGACTACAGCCCCTTTCTGGGCCTGTGGTCCTCCTGGAAAGTGAAATGGCAGCTTTCTGGCCTTCCTCTGGGCCCCCGGGCTGGGAACGGTGGTGTCTCAGTACCATGGTGTCTCCACCTGAGGGCTTTCTTGCTCAGATGACATTTTCCAGGAGGAAAGAGACTGTGGCTCTTAGAATCCCTGCCCCTCCAAAACAAGTACAGGCTGGAAGCGATTCCTGAGCTTTTGGTAATAGTAACACACAAATATTTCATCGATCCCCACTTGCACCCCAGTCCCAGCACTGGGCTGTTTCTAAAAGTTTTCATGAAATCTAAACAACTCTGAAGCAGAGTTTAATGAGAGTAAAATGCTCTGCCCATTTTACAGATGAGGAAACTGAGGCTCTGTGAGCTGAAAAAGATACCCGATTGTGCTTCTCTTCGAAGAAGAAAAAGAGAATGGAAAAGTTCAGCTTTCTCTCCCCCACACTCATTGTTCATCAGTGCAAAAAAAAAAAAAGGCAAAATATTTTTTCCAGGGTCAGAGAAGCTTCCAGTCTGTACCAGGAACCAGGCAAAGGGTGACCTGCAGGTGCCTAGGTCCGTGCAGATCTGCCCAGGTAAACTTGGGGGGACCAGAGCCATTTATTCCCTTATCGTAAAAGTGTTTGTTTTTTTTTCCTGAGTGATCCATGTTTAGCATGCTTTATATGGGCAGTGAACAAGGCAGAATGTCACCCTCCCAGCCACAGGCAAGGTAGATCCGGCCCACCCATTTTACAGATGAGGAAGCTGAGATCCGAATCGGGGAAACAACCTGCTTGCGGTCACAGGCAGTTAGGTGGATCCAGAAGGAGTCTTCAGCTCCCTGACCCCAAGCCTGGATTCCATGGTGTTGAGAGACTGTCAGGGTCTACACCAATGAACCGTGAGCGAGCTTCAGAAGCCCCTGGCAGCGCTTGTTACAACAGACTGCTGGGCCCATCCTCAGAGTTTCTGATTCAGAAGGTCTGAGAGGACCTGAGAATTTGCATTTCTGACAAATTCCCTGGTGATGCTGATGCTATTGGCCCAGAAAGCCCCTCCAATGAGATTCACTAGAATGGTGGCCTAGCGGGCATTTTGAGAAGTTAAAAAAAAAAAAAAAAGACAATATTTGCGGATATAGATGGTAGCACCCGAAAGTCATTCCACATGGCCAATTGCAAATGGGTCCTCCCATTTTGCAGCTGGGAAAACTGAGGTCTGGAGAGGGCCTGTGCCAGGGCCAAAGTGACATTGCTGAGGTTATGACCAGGTCCCCAGGCAGGACTAGCTACATGATATGCCAGACCCAGGGCAGAATGAAAATGTGGGGCTCCTTGTTTAAGAACGTATGACAAATTTCAAGATAATAGTAGAGCGTCAAGCAGAGTGGGTGGCACTTCTGAGCATGGGGCTTGTACAATTGCAGAGGTCCTGTGTCACGAAGCTGCATTGCCCCCCAGGTCTCCCAGCTGTACCTTGTACCGAGTCTCCAGGGAGTGGTCTGCAGGATCTGATCTGCCCCCAGGGCCAGGACCAGGGGCAGCCGCCTAGAATGGTTAGAATGGATTTCGACTTGTTTTCTTTAGGAGGAGTGTCACCGTGGGAAGCCTACCCCGACAGATCTAGCCTCTCCCCAAAAAACCTCGGCCTGCCCTGGCCTAGCTCCCATAGGACCCACCAGCCCTGCTCCCCGCCCAAGCCTGCATCCCATCCTTAAGCATTTTAGAAAGCTTTGTGGGCAAGGTGGAAGAGCCGGTTGGGTAAAAAGGGGGAAAAACTATTTTAAAAGTCACGGACCAAGAAGGTGCAACACTAAGGAGTCATGGAACGAGGAAGCGAATTTTCCAGAAAGAATTGAGGGTGGAATCATCCTTAAACTGAAACCTCCAGCCCCACACAGCCTAAGGAAGGATACAAGGATTCCCTCCTGAGAGAAGACACCCCCGCCCTCCTCCTGCTGCTTTCCTGGCCCCGACCCAGTCCCCAGCTGCCCCCAGGCCTCCTCCTCCTCGGACAGGAGACGCCTTTGAGGCCCAGCCACAGGTGACAAGGAGAATCTTCCAGACTCTAGTGCTGGAGCCATAAATGAAACCACCACATCACGACAGAGTTCCAGGGGGAGCTGAGCCACTGCATTCGGTGGGAGGGGGAGAAAGCCAGCTGCAGGACAAGATCCCAAGGAGAAACTTGTTTGTGTCACCAGGCCATGTGTGAAGGTATCCGACCTGCATGTATTTATGGTTGACTGCGGTTATCTGAGGAGGGGGCAGGAGAGAGGACGACCTTGGTCTTTGACAAGGAATCCCTCCCCGCTATGTGATTTCTTTTCTAGAAATACATATGCTCTGGACAATTGTGTTACATCCTTAAAATAGTGCTCATTAACTGATGAATGGATAAAGAGAACATGGCCTAGCCATACTGTGGAATACTATTCGGCCATAAAAGGGAACTGATACTGATAACATGCTGATGTGATATCACGTGCTGATAACGTGCCACCATGTGGACAGCCCTCCAAAACATTAAGCTGAGTGAAATAAGTCAAAACCAAGAGGCCACATGTGGTATGATTCCGTTTGTATGAAATCACCAGAATAGGGAAATCCAGAGACAGAAAGCTGAGTGGGCTTAGGATGGGGACAGTGAGGGGAATGTGAAGTTTAATTTATGGACTGTTCAAATGGGTGTGAGGTTCACTTTTAGGGTGGTGAAAATGTTCTGGAACTAGACACAGGAGGCAGTTGCATAACCATATGAATGCACTAAATGCCAGTGAAGCATTCACTTTAAATGGTTAATTACATGTTGTGTGAATTGCACTGAAATTTTTTAAGATATTTATTTTTTATTTATTTATTTGAAAGGAAGAGAGATGGCAGGAGAGAGCACAAGCAGGGGGAGCAGCAGCAGAATAAGAGGGAGAAGCAGACTGCCCGCTGAGCAGAGAGCCCGATGCGGGGCTCCATCCCAGGACTCTGGAAACATGACCTGAGGTGAAGGCAGACGCTCATACGACTGAGCCACCCAGGCGTCCCCTGCATGGAAATTTTTTTAAAAATTAACATGACAGCGGATGCTCGGCACCCCCACCACCTGGGAAGCCCGCTCTGGGTGTCTGCCAAGGCCGGGCGTGCACCTGACTGTGAGAGCCAGCCACTCCGCCCGGACGTAGACACCCAGCAGGAAGCTGTGTGCGGGCAGCAGAGCACCATGGGACAGCGCTGGCGACGGGCTCTTCCTCAATACCCCTGAACGAGAACCTACGCAGGTGCCCGTCAATAGCAGAGCGAGTGAAAGGATAAACTACGGAAGATTCACAGAATGGAAAATTCCCCAGCAATGAAAGACAGCGAATTCCTGATACCCACAACAAGCATGGATGAATCTCAAGGATGGCGGTGGGAGCCAAAGAAGCCAAGTACAAAGAACACACCCACACTCGGTTCGAGTGAAGTTCAAGAGTGGGGCACGTTAGAAGTCAAGATAGGGGTCACACCTGGTGGAGAGGCACAGCAATGAGAGGGGAAGAATGTTCTTGTGGATGGAGTGTTTTGGAGTCTTTCTCGATATGCACTGAATCCTTGGGAGCTCTTACATTCATTTCACAGATGAGGAAGCTGGGGCACAGGGAGGTGACATCTTGGGCTCCAGGGCGAGCAAGGAGCTCAGTGGCAGGTGGAGGTCTGAATGCTACTCTGCTTGGTTCCAGGGCCTGTGTCCCTAGGTCCTGTGTGAGGACTCTATCAGCGATGTCTGACTGCCTCCAGATGGGACTTGGACTTGGGGCCTTTCTGAAACCAGAGTCCGTGCTTTTAACCCTTACCTTCCAAGTTAGGGTGCATAAAATACTGAGCATATGTAGGCTTTCCAGGCATGTCAGCTATTACTATCAACAATAATAGTGGCAGCCCTTGTTTAGCAGGAGGTGGACAATGAAGGACAGGAAAAGCCTCACTAGGAAGCAGACTTGTAATCAGATGGTGGATCCAGCCACGCACAGTGGGACCAAGATCCAGGTCCATTGCTTGGGAGCCAGCAGGTCAAGGTGAGTTTCCACACACCAGGGCCCAGACCCCTAGGACCTATCCTCCCAGAGACCCTAGGCCCTGACCCTTCTGAGGTCTTCTTGACCAACTGAACCAAACTGCATGGTCCAACTGCATGGTCCAGGCCTGGCCTGAGTCAGAAGGAGCTGGAGTACATGTTTAGAGAGCCCTGGATGGAGCAGCTGGCGGGAGTTGGGGTCGGGGTGGGGGGGCGCTGGGGGCTGAGACCAACGCAGTGCGTTCTGAGCTACTCTGCTGTGAAATGTGCATTGAAAATATCCCCAGATCGATCGGAAGCCAGAGGTCAGGCTCCAGGGACAATAAGTATTCCCTGTAAGCCCAAATGTCCCCAGCAATTTCACAAATGAAAATTGAGAACGCCTTGATTATCTCCCCTGGGACAAACAGGAACGGGCTCCCCAGGGCCTCCTTTCAAGGCCAGTGTCTCGTGCCGGCAAAAGAAATCTCAGTCTCAGACATGGTAGAACTGAAAATGGCCTCCATTTCATCTACTCCGTTACCCCCATTCTACAGATAAGGAAACCGAGGCCCAGCGGGGAAACAGACTTGCCCAAGATCAAAGAGTGGGAGCTAGAGGGAGAGCCAGGCTTCGAACCCATGTTCCTTGACACCCCAGTCTGGGTTCTTGCTCTATAACCCCCCCACCCCACTCTGTTGGCCAAGGACACATTGTCCAACCTAGAGGGTCTTTGAATCACTCGTGAATTTCACAAATATTAATTGAGGACCTACTCTACCCCAGACTCCATGTTAGAAATCAGGAGGGCAGCAGGGAGCAAGCCCAGGAATGGACCATACCCTGGAGCTTATAGTCCAGCTGATGGCACCTCCAACTGGCCATCCAGCTAGCTCCTTCTCAGCCTTGGAAATTCTTGGCATCTTGGTACTTCACACACATGTACCAGGCCCTTTCTGCATGCCAGGCTCAGTGTTAAGATTGAGAAATGCAAAGATGAAGAAGGTACAGCTCAAGATCCTAGAAAATCCAGTCAGTTAGATACTACCTCTACATAAATAATTACAAATTGAAGAAGATGAATGGTGGATGTTGAAACAGACAGAGACAGTGCCACAGAGCCTGGGAGGTTCTCGAGGGCTTCTTGGAACACATGGCCTTTGATGTGGGTGTTGAGACCATGTGGTTTTGGGTAGGGAGGTGAGATGGGGGTGGGGACAGGCATTCTAAGTGCGAGAAATGATGATGAGCAAAGGTGCAGAGGTGGGACCATGAATGTTCTGTTAAAAGAAATCACAACTGGTCTCACTGGATGCAGCAAAACAGATAGAACCTGTGATAGTAGCTTGCAGTCATGTCATAGAAAGTATTTAAAGCCAGATGAAAAGGTTATTCTTTATTCTGCCATGCAAGGGAAGAATGGTGGAAAGTTTGGATTCCTCTCCCCTACCCCAGACCTGTTAAGTAGAAAAATGCCTGTGGCCAGTCTGACAGTTCCTTAAGGTAAAACATGGAGCGATCAGATGATGCAATTCCGCTCCTAGGTAAATACCCCAAAGAAATGAAAGCAGAGTCTCAAACAGATACTCGTACCCACGGTCCCAGCAACTCTGTTCACAACAGTCAAAAAGAAGAAATGACTGAAATGTCCGTCAACTGAAAAATAGATAAAATGGAATATTAGTCATGAAAAGGAATGATGCTCTCACCACACTACAACATGGATGAACTTTGAAAAT
This sequence comes from Ailurus styani, assembly GCA_002007465.1. Classification (NCBI taxonomy): domain Eukaryota; kingdom Metazoa; phylum Chordata; class Mammalia; order Carnivora; family Ailuridae; genus Ailurus; species Ailurus styani. Next base: position 1,022,638 of record LNAC01000410.1, read on the forward strand.
GTAACCAGTGAAAGAAGCCAGGCACAAAAAGACACTTCTTGCATGATTCCATGTTTATGAAAAGTCCCAAATAGGCAAATCTATGTACAGAGAGAGTAAAGTAGGGGTTGCCAGAGGTTAGGGTAGGTGTAGGGGGTTAGAGGGTGATGGCTAAAGGGAGTCAGGCTTCTTTTGGGGGTTCTTCTATTCTAAAATTGTGGCAATGTGAATATACCAAATATTATGAACTGTATACTTCACATGGGTGAGTCGAATGGCGTGTGAATTATGTCTTAAGAAAGCTGTTACGGGGGCGCTTGGCTGACTCAGTCGGTGGAACCTATGACTCTTAATCTTGGGGTCACGAGTTCAAGCCCCACACTCAGTGTAGAGATTATTTAAAAAAAGAAAAAGTGTTAGGAAATGCCTGGGACTTGGAACCTGGGCATATGCATTTTAGCAAGCACCACAGGTAATTTTTGCTCACTACACTTGGAAAACATGAGTAGGGATAATTGGGCAGTCACCAAGGGGACAGTTTAGGGGAACAACATGACATAAGAAGTGTTTCTAGAAGGTGGGTCTGGCAGAAGTAAGGACCTCGAAAGGACATCTCAGAGGGACCCCATCACCAACACAGGAGGAATTCAAATCCTATGTACTCACCATTTCAAAGCCCCCACTTTCAACACTCTTCCTACAAGCACAGCTGAAGCTTCTCCTTGCAACCGTGGCCATGGGGACAGGAATGGCCATGGTCACCCTTGCTGAACAAGGCACGTCATGTCAACCTCACCCAGAGGGTCACATCCCAACCACCCTTTTCTGGCTCAAACTACAGGTCTCAGGTTCCCCAGAAATCAGACATCATTGGCTCTGCAGCTAGATCCACACCACATTCTGGCTGATCCCTTCACTCCCCATCCCTGAATTCCCCCACCCTCGCTTCCTCTCTCCTGGGGGCTGGGTTGGAGAGCACCCCCACCCCTGCTCCTGCATGACCACCCAGACCTCCCCACACCTTCCATCCAGCCTTTCTAGGAAGAAACGAGGCTCTCTTGAAAGCCTCATGTAGGGGGCCCCATTGCATCATTTCCAGGAATCGACCTTTCTGGGTTGTTCCAGAATGTTCTCAGGAGGGGGTCACAGTTCTAATCACACCCTTACATGATCACAGCACCTCACATTTTGCACACCACTGTTTACTTCACCTCTCTTGGCCTTGGTTTTCCTCATCTGTAAAATGGGGGCAATACTAGGACCCGTCTCATAGAAGCATGTGACCAGGCTCTGTTTTAAGTGCTGAGCATACAGTGGTGAACAAAGTAGACAAACTGGATCCCTGCCCTCCAGGAGCTGACAGGGGCAGTGGGGGAACAGGAACGGAGCAAAGGCAAACAATACAAATGACAAATAAGCAAACAGTACAGTTTGCCAGGAAGGGAACATGAAGGGAGACCTGAGGGCTGGGATGTTCTTTTCTTCATCTGGGTGCTGGCTAGAGGGGTGTGTCTGGTTTGCCAAAGCCCACCTAGCAATGCCAAAGGGACAGGCACTTTTCCAAATGCTCATGACAGTTACATCCCAATAGTTAGGAAGTGATAAGTGCTTATTTAAAAAAAAGGGGGGGGCAGAGCAAAGGGACAGCATGCCAAGGTGGATAGAGCAGCCTGATTTTAAATAGAGTGTCGGAGGTAGGTCTGGGGGAGGGGACATTTGAGCCAAGATGTGAAGCAGGTGGGGGAGCTAGCCTTTGGGTTACCCGGTGCGGGGAGAACATTCCCGGCTGAGGCGTGAGCCCGTGCGGAGGGCAGCAGGTAGAAGGATGCTGGTGGAAATATCAATTTACTGGTAGTGTGGTTTCTTAACTGGCTTTGCCAATAGCATGTCAGAACAGAAAACTATGCCTCTGTTTTATAAAAAGGAAACTGAGGCCCAAGGAGGGGAGTGGCTTGTGTAAGGTCACGAACAACTCATCGGCAGATGCAGGACTTGGGAGTAGGTGAGGTGGGTGGGGGCATTTTGCAACACTGCACCCCTACCCCTGAATCACGGGGGCCCAGCCACCGCCACCTGCCCCAGGTGTTCTTTCCGGAGTCTCCAGGAAGAGTGTCGTGCCCCCATCCCACCCCGAACCCGAACCCACACCCGCAGGATCAGCCAAAGCAGCTGAAACCGGTCAGGTCCTGGCCCCATGCCTTTGGGGGACTGGAGGGCTGCGGGCAGCTCTGGGAAAGAGGATGGAAAAAAACAAAGCCTTCCTCCTTAGAGACAGTGTGTTCTCTCAACGGCTGCTGGAAATCTGAGGCGTTCGTGCTCCAGGCTCAGAAAGGAAAGAGGAGAGACAGCCCCGTGGCGGGAGTGTTCCTTGCAGACATCTGAGTGTAAGAAGGGGGGCGCAGATCTCTGGGGCTCTGTGGGCCCTCTGGACAACCAGTGGCCCACGCCGGGCTTTGGAGGGGCCCCCGCAATCACGCTGCATTCACAGCTCCACCCCTGACCTCCCACAGGCAACTTGGCCACTCTGAGCCTCAGCCTCCTCATCTATAAAATGGACCCGACCGTAGTCCCTGCCTTGGGGGATGACTGCAACAGCGAGATCACACCATTCTTAGCGCTTGGCACGGTGCCAGGAACAAGCACGTGCTCAGTAGGTGCAAATTATAACAATCAATTTGTACATGAGATTTTCATTGTTGTAGCCACACTACAACAGGAGTTAAATCCCAGAAGGGGTTAATCAGGAGTTAAATCCCAGAAGGTTGAATGACCCATCCAGGGTCTCTCGGCCATAGACTCTCCTGCATGTGGGATTTGGGTGGCCCGGTGCAGGACGGAATGCAAGTCCCCTTTTTCAGAAATTCTCAAGAATTGCAAGATGGCAACAGTAGGGCATTAAACCAGGCACGGGGTGCTCTTGCACAAAAAAAGGCTTAAAAAGAAAAAAAAAAAAAAGAGCCTTGGTTGGGGCTGCTGAATCTGGCTCAGGGACTTCTGGACTGGCAGGTTTAAGCTGTAGGCTGCGGGAACGTTTCAGTTCAGATATTTTTTAGACTAAGCTTTTGTATTTTTTCCAAATTTTCTATTATGATTGCATGGTAGTTGTATAATTAGGGAGAAATGAACTTCATTTAAATGATATTTTAAGGCATGGGCTGTGATTAAATGAAGTGGAAGGGTAGGCGCCTGTGTGCCTGACTCCCAAACTTGCATGTCACTTTAAGCCTCAGTTTTCCCATCTGAAGATAAGGGGATGGGCTGAAATGCCTTCTATCCTGAGACTTGGAGCATTTTGACATGGTGGGCTGCCACATGGGGAAAACTGGGGTAGTTCCTGGTCACTAGCTATGCCTTGCTCACAGATGCCTATTGCACACTTTCCGTGCGCTGAGCCTGGACACACTACAAATAACACGCCCGTGGAACAGCTTCAAGCATAACGGCAAACGGCAAACAGCAAACAAGTTATCTCAAATGATCATTTGAGTAAGTCCAAGTCTGCAACATGCTGCAAAGAAGAAGCACAGAATAAAGTTCTGGAACATAAAGTACAAGATCAAATGCACAGGTCAGGTGAGGTTTCCACGTGGAAACAGCACTTAAGGGTCAACAAGAGCCAGCCAGGGAATGGGAGCAGGGAAGGTGTGTGAGGACCAGGAGGCAGGGGTCCCATGGCTGTGGGAAGGATTTTCAGGATTCTGGAGCAGAGAAAGTCAAGGGACAGAGGTAGAAGACAAGGCTGTAGAGACCAGAGAAGTTGTTTCATCTTGGGCCTTGGCCAGGCAGGAGTTAGCACTTATGTCAAGGGCACTGGGGAGCCATGGATAGTTCTCACCCCAGGAGGAGGATAGCAAGCCTTTGGGAAGACTGGTGCCCCCTGTCCTGAGCATCGAGTTGAGTTGGAGATGTCTTCATTCATAAATGAGGTCTGGCTCAGGGGTCAGGAGCAGGATCCCCAGAGATGAAAGGATTTTGGGGCTGTCAAACACCCTGAAACTTCCCCAGCTGCTTTTACTGCAGAGCTATCCCAGATAAGCTCAGATGCCAGACCATTGAGCACGACTTGCCCTGTCTCATCTCAGATCCTCCATCCAGCATGGGCTTCACATGGACCATTACGACACAGGGCGGCACATAGTAGATGTTTCGAAAAAAAGTCACCATTCACTGAGCAGAAGCCACTGTTCCCAACATGGTGCTGAAACTTCACCATCATCGACATAGTCCACCATCCCATCAAGCCTTGAGGTAGGCACCAACATCACACTGGCACGCAGAGACATTCACACCCAAGACCAAAGTGCTGGAGTCAGGTCCCAGAGAGCACATCTTTGTCACAAACACCTTTTTCCCTCATCCCCTCTCCACCTCCCTCTTCTTTACACACACAGGGCACCTGACAAGGCCTTTGACATTTTCCCAAGGCCATCTGCATACCTTTACTCAGGGAGAGCAGAGCAGGGTCACAGCTGAGAGCAGGCTTAGAGTCCCTGCACACGGGCTGTGGTGAGGGTGATTCAGGATGGCATAGCTAGTGCCTGCACATCATATATGCTCAATAGATGCTCCCCATGATGATTGCCCCCCCCCATGTCACCACTGGGAGGGCTTCCTGGCACATAGTCCATTGGACAGATGGGCACACAGTGGGCCAGAAAGGCTAAAGCCAAGTCAGAAAACTCACAACTGGATCAGAGCTGGGTCTAGCCTGGCTCACCCTTGCCTCAGGGATCCTGACTCACCCCCAGACCATCCTTCATGTGTATTATAGGATTATCCAGAGAGCAGGATCTATATCTGTCTTATTCACTATTTTAACCTTCATGCCTGGTACAGTGCAAGCTACTAATAAGTACTAGTTGGATGGATGGATGGATGGATGGATGGATGGATGGATGGATGGATCAGTTATTGTGGCATACAGACTCTGGGGGCCCCCACCATGATCCTCACCTCCTGATGTTTATGTTCTTTGTATAATCCCCTCTTCCTGAGTGTGAGGGGGACCTGTGACTTGCCTCTACCCCTTGGCAGGGTTGACAGGATGCACTCAATAACCTACAAAAGATCATAACATCTATCTTGCAGGAATCTCTAGCTTACTAATGGGCTTTGAAGAAGGAAGCTACCGTGGTGTAGGCTACCATGTTGGAAAGCCTAAATGGCAGGGGCATGTGGACTGTTTCTCAGAGCTGAAAGTGGCCTCTAGCCAACAACCAGGGAAAAAAAACCCTGAAGCCCTCAGTCCTACAACCATGAGGAACTGAATTCTGCCAACAGCCTAAGTGATCTTAGACTCCGCCCCAGTGGAATCTCGGATGAGATCACAGCCCCAGCCAACACTTTGATGGCCACCTTATGAGACCCAAGCGGAGGCCCCAGCAAAGCCAGGCCTGGACTCCTGACCCATGGAAACTGCGAGATAATAAAACATGTATTGTTTTAAGCCACTAAATCAATGGTGATTTATTACCAAGCAAAAAATTACTGATACAGCCACAGTCTTCAATACTAATAGTTCCTAACTTGGCTCATTTAAAAACCAATTCCCATTCCATAATTTCATCAAGGAATATTAAGATAAAAAGAAAACCACTGGGGGCTGGCAAGAGGGGGGGAAGGGAACTATTAAGACCATCCTGGGAGCTCTGATGTGCTTGAATCTGAGGTTATACTCTTCCTAGAACTGACCTGGAAATGGGACTTCATATCATTGACTTAAAAGAATCCATAAGAGGGAAGGCTTGAGGTCATTATCGCAACTAACTGGTGCAGCCATCCTCTGCTGGAAAGTGAAGGTGGGCTGTTCTCTGCTTCCCAACCAGGATCTTGGGCTCCTGCAGGTGGCACGTTCTCTGTTTTCTGTGGCTCAGCCAGACACGATGCTTGGTGCAGACCAAGAAAAAGTCTGCTCTGGCTCGGGGTCTCCACATGTCTTCTCTGAATGTCAGATTGTCCCAGGCGTCAGTCAGCTCCCTGAGTGGAGGGGTCATGAGATGCCAGACCTCTGTAGGCACAGAAGCCCAGACTCTAAGAACTAGCATGTCTGTTTGGGTGGTGGAGGCAAGGTGAACACAGCCAGTGCTGGGTTCCTGGGGGTTCTTTATACTGATGAGGCTCTTGAGGCCCAGAGAGGGACTGTGACCTGTCTGGAGTCCCACAGCTGGGAAGGGGCTGAGCCAGGATTTGAACCTCATAAGAGTCTTCTCCCTTCATTACTTACACCCAGGACTGGCTTTGTAGCTTGCAAAACCCAAGACGAAATGAAAATGCAGGGTCCCTTTTTTGAAAATTGTGTATTTCAGGTCAGCCACAGTGGGGCACTGACCTGAGCCCAGGGCTCTGTGTGTGACTGCTCGAGTCATATACCCGTTAAAGCTGGCCCTGGCGACAGGTGATGGTATCTACTGGTATTCTCATTATAATTTCACACTTATATATGCCTGGATCTTTACATCAGAGGACAATTCTGGACTTTCAAGGATCTTGGTGATCCCAGGATTAAAAATAGTACCCATCCCCTCAAATCCTTGCTAGTTCGGGACCCAGAAGGTCATGAAGAATGAAAGGTAGGTTGTCAACTACAGTGTTGGGGCTAGAAAAGGTCACCAAATCAACCCATTTGATAGATGTGGAAATTGAGACCCAGAGACCGGTCGTGGCTTTCCTGGTCTCCAGGATCCTGGGATCGTTTTCATGCCTGAGAACAACTGCCTGGGTCCCAGGCTCTGTCCATTCAGCTGCCAGGCTTCCCCCATTCCTCCTGCCTCTGGCCTTCCTGAGGGGAATTCTCCATCCCATTGTCCACCTTCTGGGCCCGTCTTCGTCCAAGCCAACCACTTCTCTTAGCTCGATGCCCCAGGGGAGCGTTACCAGCGGCTGCTTAACTCAAATTACAGCTTCTTTAGAAAGCAAGAGAAAAGGAGAGGGGATGGAGGCAAACACTGCCACTCTAAAGAGGCCCTCCTCAGCCTGTTATGAGCAAGGAGTTTGTTTTTTGTTAATATTTTTTTCTGCATGGCGTGCTGCAAATAAGAGCATTCAGAGAGCAAATTGGTGGCGTATTTATTGCTGTTGGTTCTTCAGCAGCACTAAGCCAGTAATAACGGAGAAGCCACTTCAAGTGCTAGCTCCATTCTGCCAGGTTAAAGAGATCAGGGCTCTACTCATGGGCTGTGTTTTGTCAAGTAGACACAGAACGCAGCCCCAGAACGCACAAGCTAATAGCATAATAGAATTGAGCCTTCTTCGGGCTCCCCACATCCCAGCGGGCTCCACGGCTCAGGGGGCTGGGCTCCAAGCTCTGGGTGCCCACCGGCTCCCTAATTTGCAATGCCTAGTGCGAAGTGAAATGAGAAAGCAGGGTTCCTTATAAGTCGCATGCATCAGGGGGGTAGGAGTACCCCTTGAGCGGAGGATTGGACAGACAAGATAGCAAAGGTGCCACCTGGGTTCAAATCCCAGCACGGGCTGTTTCTGGCTGGGTGATCTTGGGCAAGTTACTTTAACTGCTCCATCCATACCTCTGTTTCTTCAATGATACAATGAGTATAATGAGTTCCAACCCCATAGGATTATTATGAGGATTAAGGGGAATTAATACATGGGAAACCCATGGGCGCCTGGGTGGCTCAGTGGGTTAAAGCCTCTGCTTTCGGCTCAGGTCATGATCTCAGGGTCCTGGGATCGAGGCCCATATCGGGCTCTCTGCTCGGCAGGGAGCCTGCTTCCTCCTCTCTCTCTGCCTACTTGTGATCTCTCTCTCTGTGTGTGTCAAATAAAGAAATAAAATCTTTAAAAAAAAAAATACACGGGAAACCCTTAAGACATGCCTGGTCCCTGGAAAGAACAATGAATTTTATCACGAGTGGGAAGATCACAGACCTGAACTTGGCACACTGTGTGAACTTGGGCAGGTCACTTCATCCTTGGCTGCTTTAATGGAGTGATATAACTCATGCCAATGTCACGGGGAGTGGAGAGGGTTAACCAGAGTAAGGAATGTTTTTAAGTTTTGTAAGCAGCTATGTACATGGTTGTCAATGTGGCCCAGTTCCAGGCCTCTTGGGAAATAGTGTGATCTACTGCCTGTGTACCACCTGGGAAAGAATTTGCCACAATGGGGCACCGAGTGAAAGATGCACAAAGCCCCTGACCCAGCAATTCTGCTCCTAAAAATGCACCCAAGAAGAATCCTGGCCCATGTGTTCCAGGAGATGTGCACCCGCGTGCTCACAGTGGCGCGGGTTAGGACAGCTCCCAACCGGAAACCAATCTGATTGTCCATTTCCATTCCCGTTCCTCTTGGAAACATCAGGGCCTCATCCTGCAAGGGAATAGGCAAGTTGTATCGCTTTCTCTCTCTTCTCTGATTTACCCGCATGGGTAAAGACCTTGCTGGCTTTCTCCCTTGGGTCTTCTTCCTCCACAGGCAATTTAGCATTGGACTTGGTTGGGCAATGAGCTCCTGAGGCCTCACGCCTCGACCCCGTGCCTCACCTGAGCTGGACCAAACCTCACTAACAATCATATGAAGTTCACCCTCCCTTCCCTCTCTTTCCACCTGTATCTCCTTTGAAAATCTCGTCGTGTTTGCTGCTTTGAACAATTTAATTCTACTACTCAGAAGGGCAGGCTTGGTTCCATGTTGATTGAAAGCCCAAACACCAAATAAGGCAAAGTCGACCACTATTCACCTCTCTTCACCTGCTCTTACCATATGGTCAGAGGCTTGGTGATGAAACATTACTTCCATTTAGAATAAACCTCCGTCTCTTTTCCCCCCTGCTTCCAGCTCCCCAGATATGTGCGAATAGAAAATATAAATAAATGTAAATATAATTCTGTAGCCATTTGTGTTCAGGATTTAGAGTTTCCTCCTAGAGGGAAAAGACAGGAAGGGAAAGGCTTGTAAGCACGGGCTGTGCTTCATTAAGAAGTGTGTTTGGGTGGCGATCACTTTTCTCTAACCTAGACAAGCCGGCTGGAAGCTGACCTCAGTACATCCTGAAATTTCATCAACTCCTCCCCCCAACCCCCGCAAAGAGCCTCCCCTGACTCCTCCCCCACCAAAACAGAGCCCCTTCCTTCCTGTCTCCCCAAGGACCTCCAGGGGTCACAGGGACTGCGTGAAATACGCTCCTCCACTCCCATCGGTGGGGCTCTGGGCTGCCAGACAACTTTAGATGCCTGGCAGTCCGCCCACCGGCACGTGATGGGGCCCCGGGTCACGCACAGTGGGGCTGGGGACTGAAGCCGGGCCACTGCCTGAATCGACGGAAAGGGATCCTTGTCCTGATTTCAGCAACAGACACGTTGTGTAGCACTATGCGCCCTCAACAAAACTGTTCAAGAATACTAATAAACAGAACCTGGACAATAATGCTGATAGTCCTAATAGTATTTGAGTGCTTTATGATGTCCAATCAAGCTGGAAAGCATGGTCGCTGTTTATTAGATATTTATTAGATGCTAATATTTTATAAACATTCAGGGTCCGATTCTCACAACTCTCCTATGAAGAGGGGCTGAATATTCCTCCCATTTTCCAGATGGAGAAACTGAGGCTCAGAGGAGGTAGGCTCCTTTGCTCAGGGGCACCCCCCACCCCCCACCGTGTAAAGGGCAGCGCCTGGCGCTGGACCAGGAACTCCACCTTTCTCTCTAGTTCCAACAGCTACCACGGCATGGAGATGTCAAAACGCTTCCTGGATTTTGCTCAACAAAGGCTCCCTCTGAGCCAGAGCCCTTGGAAGGTGCCCCTGGGCTCCCCACGTGCCCTGCCAGCCCCAAGGGTCCTCATAAAATTCCAAGATTCCCCACCGAGGTCCGTTCCAGCAGAGCCCTATTCCAAAATCATTGCCTGCCAACCCCCCCAGCATGTGGGTGAGGCCAGCCCTTGGAATATCAGAAATATTGAAAATAGCTCACAGACTCTCCCCCGCCGCAACCCCCACCACCGCCGCCTTTGGGGCTGGCAAGGTGCCCCCCAAGCACCTGGCTTTGTGCGGACGCTCGGGCTGCCCTGTTGGCTTCAGTTCTGGGTGGGCCAGAGGGCAATTCTGCGGGAGGCAGAAACTTCTGGTGCTCTCGACTTAACCTCTCGTCCAGAGTCAGCCAGTCACGCGGGGGCCAGGGTGGGGGTGGGGGACCCGTTCAGCCTGAGCGGCGAAGCCCCCTTCAGCTGGCGGGACATCAAAACCCACACAAAATGCTTCCATGTGGTGCCAGCCCTCAGCCTGTGTCCTTCACGTCGAATTAATCCCCGGGCTGCTCGGACAGACATGTCCTCACAACTCTGCTTTCATGTTTGCCCACAATTTCAACGTCATCACACAAAATCAAGGCTAATTGTGAACAGACCTCCCCCGCCCCCCGGCCCTGCCTCCCCTCCCCCCTTCCACATCTGGATCCCACAACCTTTCCCGGGGGCCTCAGAGACCTGCTCAGGCTCCGAACTCTTAGACTCTAATTTGATCTCCTTTCCCTTCCCCAGCCTCCTAAATATATGGATTGGAATGTTCTTTTCTTTCCTTTAGCCATCGACCTTGTCATTGCCAAGACTGCCCTACGAATTCTTCGCCTCTCTGGGCTCTCTCTAAGTGAACAACGATGCTCTGGAAAAGCCGAGGGATAAACCCACCCTCTACTCAGTGGGGAAAACCTCTTCCCCTTCTGTCAGCCTAGCACGTCCCTTCCTCTGGCCCCACGCTGTGTTTCCCGTGGCCCATCCAGGGGCATGAGTAGCCTCAGCCCACCCTCCCCCTCCCTGTGCCCAGACCGTGTGAGTAACACGCTACCCACAGCAGAGGGGAGGTCGTCCATCTTGACAGGGCTCCCTGGGCTAAGAGAAGGAGTTCAGTGTTGGAGAAATGGAGGTGTTCAGCATCCTCAGAGAAGCCAAAAGAAAGTATCTTTGGTGTTCGCCAGTGGTTAGTTTGGGGAAGGGAAGGAAGGGATCCCGGGGGAACCTCCAGGTTCTGAGAGCTCCTCAGAGGTGGGCCTAGGCACCTCCAAGTACTCAGGGATCCGCGGCTCCTTTGGGGCAGAAAGGTAAGGGTGGGAAGGTCCCGGGCACCGGTTAATGTCAACTGTGTGTGGCCAAGTCCCCCAGAACATTCCCAAAAGGAGGTCCTTAAGTTGTAGAGAACCTATGCTCTCTTCTCAAAAAACACACATAGTTTCCGAGCCCCTTCAGTGCCCATTTTGCAGATGAGAAAGTTGAGGCCCAGAGAGAAGAGAAGGGCTTGCCTACAGTTGACGAGAACGGTGGTCCTTCAGGCCTAGGAGGGCCTTTGTCGGGGACTGCTTCTCGACGGAGAAGGCAATGAGCACCACCGGCAGCCTGTACTGGGTGCTGGGGGTCCCAGGAAAGGTGGTCCCACCTTAGACAAGTCCAAGAGAGGACATAAGAATCTGAGTTTGGATCTGTGCTCAGCAAACACGGCTCCACAGTGGGCCGATGGCCCAGGCGACACATGTGCTGACATTGAGCAGAACAGGGCGGTGGGGGAAGGAATGCAGGCTCTGGAACCAGATCTCCCCGAAGCTCAGCTCCACCTGCTTCACACACGTGTCAAGGGACCGAGTGACCGTGAGTGGCGACCCAACCTCTGTGGGACAGAGTACTGTCCACCACCCGCCCCTATAGTATTGGCCCGATCCTGCGGGCGCTTGCCGTGAAGCAAGCCCTTCATTCAAATCACCCCAGTTAGTCCTAGTATGATTCCGGAACTACCGTCATCCCATTTCCCAGATGCAGACACTGAGGCTTCTGACATACACAAGAACACACACGACGTTGGGATTCCAGTTAAACACCCACAGTGAATAGGGAACTGAATAAGAGACGACACAAATTATTGAATCAACCCCTGAACGAATAAACCAGGGGTTGAACAAAGGATGGGGTGAATGAATATAAATTTGCCCTTCTCCGGAGCTCTAGGGCACATTTTGCCTTTCCCCCTTCGAGGTGACATGCGGGGCTTGAGGACCCTCCCCCGCTCCTTCATTTCCAAAAACCGCAGAAGGGGATTTAAATGCACTCTGTCCCCTATCATCCACATCTGCCGAGAATAAGGCTGGAGCTGCTCGGACAAATGAAATTCTGACAAAGCGTGTCACAGGCTTGAAGCATCTGTCACCGAGGGGGAGAGGTGCACATTTGAATGCTCTGAATGCAGGAGAAGGGCCACGGCTCTCGAATGACAATTGTATGGTCCCGCTGACTTTCCCTCTGACCTTCTGCTGGCACCCGAAGGGCTCCCTCCTGTAAACATCCCGCAAATAGTTTATCTTCATAAAAGTGCCTGTAATGGAGACAGAGTTAATTTGAAATGGTTTCCTAGGCCGTTTGTCTTGTGGGCCAATTGCTGGGTGATGGCCGAAGCGAATACCGCCCAGCGTGGCGGGGTCCCGCAGGCCGCGACTCGTGCCCGTGTGACAGCCAGCCAGACGCTGTCTCGCGGGCCTTCGAGGTGCCTAAGTGGCGATTTCAGCCAGCGCCAGACTTGACCACGGACACGTTCAAGGGCCAACCCCCCAGACTCCCGACCTCTTTTTCTTGGGGTTCGGGAGCAGGAGGCGGGAGGCCCGATGAACTACAGACGTAGATGCTGAGGCCCAGAAGGAGGACACAGGGAGCCTGTGGTCACCTCGCCGACTGTCTGGAGGGTCGAAACCATGTTTTCCCTTCCTGAACACGCGTGACACAGAGTTCAAGAAATCGCTGTAGGAACCCCCAGGTCTCACTCCCCCCAGTTAGCAAAATGAGTAGAGGCTTTGGAGGCAGAAAGACCTGGGATTCAGAGTCCACGCTGGCCTCCTCCCGGCTGGGTCACTTGGGGGGCATTGCTTCACTGTTGTGAGTCTCAATAAGAAAGGTAGTAATATTTCACAGGAAGGCTTTGAGGGCCAGACGGCTTTGCGCAGGGCCTGTGGCAGGGGAGGCCTGGTCAAGTGCAAATTCCCTCCCCCGGGGCCTAATTCGACGTCTTTTCACCCGAGCCCTTCTGCCTCCCCGGACTGTCCAGGCCCAAGCCTCCCGGCTGCCCGACCCCGGACCTTGCAGATGTGACAAAGACGGAAAGCATTAGGCTCTCTGGCGATCGCCGGCGCGGCCGTGTTTATGTTTGCAATAAAACCAAGCAGGTGCTGGCAATTTAACTAATCAGGTACCATCCTGGCCCCAGACGCTGGCCTGCCAGTGCTCCTCGCTGGGGGCTAATCTCCATTTGGCCTTCCCCGAGCTGCAATTAGCTGGGTCCCCTGGCCCCCACACACAGCTCGGGTTACCGCCACGGGATGGACGGATGGACAAAGGGACAGACCCTTGGTGATCCAAGACCAGCTGCGTGGGGCTGAGACTTCCTCAGACCCAACCCACCAGTGACATCGAAACAGGCCTCTTTCTTTCTCTGAAACCGTCTTTGGGGACAAACCTTCTAAAGAGATGGGATCTGTCTGGCGGTTTCAGCAGGGAAAGAGGAGCAGCTTTGAGAAGTCATGTAAGTCCCCAGACCCTCAGAAAAACCTCAGCTCGAGTTAGGCTACATCCCCAAAACTCAACTGGACCAACTTGGCCTATGGAATCAGACAGAATGATCTCTAAACCCACAGAGCCTAGCACAGGGCCAGGCATATAGTCTAGGGACAGACGTTCATGAGTCCCATTTGACCCCAAACACTCCCTGCGTGACCCCTGACAGAGCCCATCAGCCAGTCTGGGCCTCAGTTTGCTCACCTGTCAAATGGACAGATTAGACCAGAATAGGATTCCTTAACCCGGGCACTAATTGACATTTGGGGCTGGATGATTCTTCGAGCAGGGCCTGCCTGCACCCTATATTGTAAGATGTCTAGTAGCATTCTGGGCCTCTATCCACTAGCTCCAACGGCTGCCCCCTCCAGTTGTAACAACCCAAATTGTCTGCAGACATCACCGAATGTCTCCTGAGAGGGGACAGCTCCTCCCCCCGCCCCCCAAGCTGAGACCACTGGACTAGAACAGGTCTGTTAGCTGCACATCAGAATCCCCAGGGAGAGGACTTGGAAAAAGGAAAAACGCCGTGCTCCCCTCTTCCAAGGGACACCACTGATGTGGGCTGGGCCCTGGCATCAGGCCTGGAGTTTTTTCAGAAAGCTCCCCAGGTGATTCTAGTGATGGGGGTCTTGAGACGCACTGTGGGCAGAGAGATCATAAGGACACGCAGCTTTCTGGGCAGAGATCTCCTGGCTCAATCTTCACCTCACCTCCTACAGCCCCCCTTGCCTGAGCCCCTACCGTTTCCCTGTCTGTCGTGCAGGACCGCCCAGAGCCTCCCCTCCCCCGCCCCACCCCACATGCGGTCCTTTCAAGTTTCCCAGCAGACAGTATTTAACCAATTCTGAGTTGACCAGAATCCAATAAAACACGGCACCTACCACACCTCCACAGCTAATTGGTTTGACTGGTACACTGTAAATGTGTGAAGTGACTTTAGTGAGGGACAATGGGGCCCTCGTTAACCTTTCCAGGGGACATAGCTGGTTTATGTGCCTCGAGCAAGGCCAGTCCCCCACCCCTGGGGCCGCTGTGTCTTGCCCGGAAAGGGGACCCCAGCCCCCCAGAGCTCCTGGCTCAGGTCCCGCTCTGGGCTTCATCTCGTCCTCCTGAGATGAAGTCCCACCAGCCCTCCCTGCCAACCTTCCTTCCTCTGTCCTTCCCCATCCTCCCTCCATCCCCACCTCCCTGCCTCCACCTCCCCTTCTCCTTGCCTCGCCCCTCCCTGCTCCCCCCCTACACTCCCTTCTGTGCCATCACCCGACGTCCAGGCTGTTCCTTCCAGCCCTCAGAGCTCAGCTCCAGCGTCACTTCCGTGGTGATGCTGTCCCTGACACCAACTCTCTTAGCACAAGCAGGGCTCCTTCAGAAGTTTTGATTGGTCACCGTCTGCCATGGGGGGAGCTGACCTGTCTCCCTGAACTCAACGGGGAGCCCCCGGAGGACAGGCCCAGGTCTGCCCAGTCAACCGGCCTTGGGGGAAGGTCCCTGTGCCCAGCCAGGAGCTGGGCATGGGAGCAGAGAGTCAGGGAGGCCCGGCCTCTGTGCTCAGGGATGCCCATCACAGGTGGGGTCCGAGGAGCCCACCACGGGGGGCCCGTCTGCCGGGCAGAGAGCCCAGTTCTAGCGCTTACCGGGATGCCCGGCTACAAGCCGTCTGCTTCCTGCCGACAGGTGGAAATAAGTACCCTATCTGTGAATGGAGGTCCCTCTGCAGGTGCTCAAATGCTTTATGGCCAAAGCAATGCTCCCTGCCCCACACCTGCTTATTCCCAGTGCCGCCCCACAGGGACAGCGTCTCCTTCCACATCCCTAGGAGTCTCTTCACCATGTTGCTGAATCCTGTGTGTATTACATGTTTTACTATTTTCATTTTAACTGCATAAAATGCCGTCTATACATTTTTTTTAATCTTTTAAGGGCGGGCTTTAAAATCCAGAAGATACTAAGTTTGATGCTGTGACGTGCTGGCCCAGTTCTTGACCTCTCTGAGCGTCCATTTTCCCTGCGGTAAAATGAGGATAAAAACACGGATTGCATGGAGCCCTGGGTGTTATCTGCAAGCAATGAATCATGGAACACCACATCAAAAACTAATGATGTACCGTATGGTGACTAAGGTAACGTAATAAGACATACATACAGGGCGCCTGGGTGGCTCAGGGGGTTAAGCCTGAGCCTTTGGCTCAGGTCATGATCTCAGGGTCCTGGGATCG
Organism: Ailurus styani; assembly: GCA_002007465.1. Classification (NCBI taxonomy): domain Eukaryota; kingdom Metazoa; phylum Chordata; class Mammalia; order Carnivora; family Ailuridae; genus Ailurus; species Ailurus styani. The sequence continues at coordinate 1,038,376 of LNAC01000410.1, forward strand.
AGTCCCCCATTGGGCTCTCTGCTCAGCGGAAAGCCTGCTTCCCCCTCTCTCTCTGTCTGCCTCTCTGCCTACTTGTGATCTCTATATCTGTGTCAAATAAATAAATAAAATCTTTTTTTTAAAAAAGACATACATGCATACATACATAAAATTCAAAAATAAAAAAACTTAAAAACAAAACAAACAAACAAAAAACTAATTTTGCTGGGTCGCTGGCATTTGAAATGGGCTAATCACATAAACCTGGAGCTCTGGGAGTGTGTGATAAATCACAGCCTGCCCGGGCCCAGCTCAGAGAACTCCTCCTCCAGGAAGATGTCCGTGATTCAGCCCTCAGCCCTCCTCCCCTCCCCACAGTCTTAAGTACCCTCCTGCCAGGACACTGACCACTCTTGTCACATTCAAGTCCTCCTACCCCAGGTCTGGTTTCTCTCCAGCCTCGTGAGCCCTTAAGTACAGAGGTCTCCACTCTTCCCTCCCATCCCCGTCCCCGCAACAGAGCAAGTACAGGGCAGCAGAAGGCGAGGCTCAGCCAAGGCAAGTCCTGTGTGGAATCCACCCAGGGCCAAATGCCTCTTCCGACACGGCTGGTCAGAACTCTGGGCAGCTCTTTCTTTGTAGGCCTGTGTTCCCTCCTCGAGCCAGCCAAGTGCCCATTGAGCACCTACTATGTGCCAGGCACTGTCCTAGGGGCAGAGGACAAAGCAGTTAAGTATTCATTCATCTGGACACAAACATGTATTAGGTGCCTACTGTGTGCCAGGCAGCATGGTTGCCATGGTCGCGACACAGATGGGGGTTCCTGTCCTCTCAGGGATGTATGCAATCGCATCTCAGAAGGGTCATAGGCTGGCTCCAGGCAGCTGCTGAAAGTGGGGGCCCATGATGCAGCTGCTGAAATGAATAGCAAGGCCGTAATCCTGCCTTATGCAAATATATTCAGTCAGCCTGCAAGTTGGGCGTGAGCTTTTATGGAGTGCCAACCGATGTATGCCTCCATGCCGAGCCCTGGACTTGCGTGATGTCAGCCATCCTCAAGATGGCCCCATGAGTTAGGTGCCAGCCTCTTCATTCTTCAGGGAGGAAATTGAGGCTCAGACAGGCTGGATTCTCCAAGGCGACCCAGGTAGAAATGAGACCAAGGGTCAAATCCCTCTGAGCCTAGGCTACTCACTGCACATCAGTTTTGACTCATTTACTTCTTTTCTTTCTGTATTGGGAAGCTGCTATCAGCTTCCTGATGGCCCAGAGGAGTGACCTGCTTGTGCATTTGAGCAGACTGTCAGGTGAAGAGAAGTTTGGGGTGTCCCCAGAAAAGGGGGTCAGAGAATATGACAAGGTAGCACCTACATCTTCCTACAATCCCAAAGATAATCTTGGAAAAGGAGGAGCCAGTGTGTGTGCAGACAAATGGAACAGACTAGTCTGTTTGGAAGTGAGCACCCTGTCATGGGAAGTATCCAAGCACTTGTCAAGGATGGCAGAAGAGAATTCCAGCATTCTAACAAACAGAAACAACTACCTTTATTAATTATGATAAATTATATTGATTATATAATAACATGTGGCTAAGAAGGTATTCTTATCTGTCATTTACAATCAGGGAAACTGAGGCTCGGTGAGGCTAAGTCATTAGCAACTAGCCAAGTCCCCAGCCGTCTTGTCTGTATAGCTCAAAAACTGTGCTCCGCACATTCTGCTTGATGTGATCTGTGAAGTCTCCATGCACCCTTAATGTTTGTGATTATTGGCTCACTGTGGGCCTGGGGAGGGGAGACTCAAGTTCAAGGTGAGTTGGAGGGAGGACATCTGAGAGGTCTATGTGGCTGGACCACAGAGCCCTCAGGGAGCCGTGGTGGGGTCTGGACATTGTAAAACCCCAAGGGGACACAAACCACAGTTCACCTCAGGCTGCAAGGGTCCCCCTGCCCCTAGCTAGGGTCCTGAGGCACAGTGCTTGATGGCCCCTCCCCACCCACCCCAGAGAGGCCTCTGGGGGCACTGGCCTCCCTGTTCAGCTCGCCTAACATTTTCTATTTAAATGCAAATTTTGACTTTTCACTTGGCAGCTAGCAAAAGTTTTTTGCACTGGAATGAGGGTCACGATAATAATTTATCCACAGGCCTTTTTCTAACAATTATTATTTGTTCAAGGGAGAGAGCTGAGGCCCCAGCGGCTAGGAGAAGGGGCTCAGTGTCTGCGCGGAGTGGCCTGCAGGTGTTGGGAGCAGAGGCCACGCCTGGGCTTTATCCTCTGGGGCAAGGGGCAAAGTGGAAGTAGAGGCTGCCCACCCTGGGGGCCCAGCCCTGGGGGGCATGAGGAAAGGGAACTGGTATTTACTCAGCCCTGAGCCCGGAGCTCCCAAGCCCTGGGCTGAAGTCCGAACAGGCCTGAAGACCAGTTTAATCATCAGGGTTGGTCTCAGGGAGCTCCCGGTCTGATGATGGGGACAGAAAAGGAAATGCACCAGTGACGTACAGCATGTCACAGGCTCAGCCCAGAGGTGAGGGGTCCAGACAAGGCTCCTGAGATATCCAGAAAGTCTGGGAAGTCTTCCTGGAGCAGGTGACAGTTGTCATGCCTTAAAAATGATGAAGAGTCAGCCAGGCCGCTCTCATATTCTTCTGGAGACAGTGTCCCTTGGGTCCCTCTATGGGGGATAATTAGATAAAGTCCATCAATAAAATAAGTGGGCATTTTCCGTCTAGGAATTTATGCTGTAGAATTTCTCCCCTACATGCAGAGAGATGTATAAGGTTATTCAATGTAGTATTGAAGTAATGGGGAAAAAAACAAAACACTAGGAACATCCCAGATACCCATCAGTAGGAGAGTAGATGAAGGAAAGGTGATGTAGCCACACCATGGAATACTATGCAGCTGTATAAAATGAACACGTGAAAAAGATAAACTGATACATTGCATATAGTGGAATTTGTGTAAAAGGCAGCAGGTGGATAATCTTTTAAAGTGTTTGCTTATATCTGCAGAAAGTGTCTCCAAAAGGGCGCATGCAAATTGAACCCAGGGCTTGCCTGTGAGGGGGGGGTGTGGAGAGGCTGGAGGACAGAAGTGGGAGGAAAATTCATGGTGCATGTCTTTCTGCATCTTGGTGAATTTTGATCCATTTAAATGTGATACTCATTCAAAAACTGAACTAAAAAATAAATTAAGGGGCATGGGGGGGGCTCATTTGGTTAAGCATCTGCCTTCAGCTTAGGTCATGATCCCAGGGTCCTGGGACGAAGCCCCGAGTCCCTCCCTCTTCCTCTGCCCTTCCTCCCTCTTGTTCTCTCTCTCTATCTAATAAATAAATAAGATCTTTTAAAAAAATTTGAAGGTTGACTAAGCCATCAAGAAGCCAACAAGAGTCCCAGGTGGAAAGAAGAGCGGTGTAAAACTTGGACCTGCTCTCTGGAGTGACAGAGAAGGCAGCATGGCCCCAGAGAAGGCCTGGAGATGGCAGGGGTGAGGCAGGAGAGGGTGGCTGGGCTCACTGAGGGGAGCACTAGTCAGCCATGCTATGGGAGCCTATCGTTGTCCTGAAGGCACCAGGACCACCAGCGGGGTTTCCACACAGAGGGGACAGCCGGGCTTGCCATTTGGAAAAATAGCTCTGACGAAAGGATTTGGAGAGGAGGAGGCAGGAGGAGGCAGGATGTCAGTGTGAAAGCTTCTATGGAGACATGTTCATTGCATTTAAACCCTCACCATGCACTCCCATTTTACAGATGAGGAAATTGAGGCACAGAGAAGGTAAGTAAATTGCTCAGGGTCACATAGCCCACCTGGGGCAGAGTCAGGATGAGAAACCAATCTCCCAGACACGCAGCCCGTGGTGTTGCACTCACCCAGGATCCTCTAGGAGAAAACATTTCACAGGGAGGCTACAGGGACCGTGATCCTGGGTCTTTCTCCACGCATCCCTGAGCAGCCTACTGGTCCTCTCTGAGTCCCCCTGCCCTCATCCGTGGATGGGGAGCACTGTGCCTTCTTGGCAGATGTCCTCAGGTTGTTGTGACCAGCAAAGCACCAATGGCGGGGGAAAGGCTTTCTATACTGTATTGTGCTGTCACCCCGGGTCAGCCTCCTCCCTTCTGAGTGCTCCTTCTTCCATCAGTGTCTTCAGAACAGGAGCCATGTTGGGAAGCGAGCACCCCAGCCACCCTGAGTCAGTGGCTTATCCCCAGCCCTCAACTGGACACCTCCTGCAGCTTCAGAAGGATGCCCCTCTGGGTGTTCCAGCCAAGCCCCACCTGATCAGCTCCAGTTCCCAAGAAAGCAGTCCCCAAAACAAGGACTTGCAGGCAGGTGGTTAATGGGGAGAGAGTCCCAGGAGAGAGTGACAAGGGAGCAGAGGATGAGGCAGGGAAGGAGGGACCACCAAGAAAGGGGGTGATGCTGGGGATTGCTATGTGGGCACCTAGAGCTCTGTCCTGCCGGGAACCACATAAAACACAGCTCAAGACCCTCCCTCCAAAGGATGGGAGGCTGGAACACTTACTTATCCACGACACATCTACTGATGGCATTTCCCAGCACCAGGCAGACGAGGGAGCGATGCTGGGACTCAGGTGAGCTGCTGGCATCATGCCCGGAGCTGTCCACCCAGATGTCCTGCAAACCAGAGGCGGGCCAAGGCTCTGTGATGCAGGGCACAGAAGTCACCTGCTTCCCTGGGCAGTCCTTCCTCCTCTTACAGCCTCCCCTCTCACGCCCCGTGGCACCCCAACCCACTTTCCAAGTTCCCTGCACTCAACTGAAGGACAGGAGAAATCATCCCTGTGAAGGAAAAGCTTGAACCAAGGCCAGAAGGAACTAGTCCCAGCGTAGAAAGGCAATGAGCTACAAGGCGATCCCCACCCCCGCCATCTCCTCCAGTGGAGGTCGCCGCTGGAGGCCCAACAGTACGGGCTCCAGCCCTTCAATCCCAGCCTCCGTGGTGGGCTCTTCCCACGTGTCTCCTTGTGTGTCACCTGTTCTGCACACACACACACACACACGCACACACACAATGGACACCCATTCTCAAAGCCCATTCAGGTCAAGTCCACACTCATACAAAATGCTGCCCCTTCTCCTCCATCCCCCATCCTACTGTCCATGTTATTAAAACAAACAGTGGCACCCAGCATCTGGTTCATGCTCCTACTTCCTAGATCCTAGATTCCTAGGATCCATGACCACTACTCTTCAAACACCAGGAGCATCCACAGGGGCCCGTGTGCTTGAGCCCCAGCCCCGTCTCTCCCCCACATCCCCTTCTACTCTCTTTATTTGCCACATCAGCCTCCTTTCTGTCCTTGAAATGAGCCTCCCCATTTCCCACCTCAGGGCCCTTGTGCTAAGCCGGACTCCACCCCCGGAATTTGCCTCCTGCAGCTTTTCTCACCCCTACAATTTGCCTCATTCTTTGGGTCTCTGATGAAATGTCACCTAATCATGCTGAGTTGTTGTATCATTGAGTTACTACTGCGTAACAAAACATCTCAAAACTGCATGGCTTAAGACAGCCGGTGTTTGTCTAGCCCACAAGCCTGCAGTTCTACTGACTTCTGCATCTGACACCAGCTGGCGGATCTGCTGGGTTCTGGCTGGTCTAGGTCGGCCTTGACCGTGACACTCATCTCTGCTCTGTGTGCCCCTTGTCCTCCAGCAGGCAAGCCTGTGATTATTCTCAGGGTGGTGGCAGAAATGGGCAAAGTCTCTTGAGACTCGGGGCTGGAACTGGCTCTATACCTCTCACACCACGTGCTATTGTCAAAAGCCAGTCTCCAATCCAAGAGGTGGGAGGGACATAGTCTACCTCTCGCTGGAGTGAGCTGCAAGGCACATTGCAAGGGGGTGTGGCTACAGGGAGGAGCAAAAGGCTGGGCACATTTGTGCCATCAACCCACTTCACCTTCCTTGACTACTCAATCTAGAAAAACACCACAAAGAATGTCTCTCTACCCATTTAGTTTCTTGTGCTGCCTTCATCCCAGTGTGTTATTATCTTGTTTATTTAGTTAATTTCCTCTTGTCTGTGGCCCCCACGTAAACTCCCAAGGCCCAAGACTCAGAGACCAGCACAGTGCCTGAAGCATAGTAGAGAATGCTGCCTAACCCCATTTCTACCCCATGGTACCAACAGAATAAGCCAGGTCCATAGCACCTTGGGCTGGGGGGAGGGTGTGTGCTCCACTACTGGGCGCAAGGCTCAGCCTAGACTGGACCACTCTGCCTAGCCTCAAAGCCCCCCTGACCCCCAACCCCCATCCCAAGAGTATAGCCGATCTGCCCCCGCCCCGTTCTTGGGGGCTGCTCTGAGGAGGCCAGGTCTTGCTTCTCAACTGTGCCTGAATACAAATAGCTCTGCCAACGTGAATATATTAAAATCTGCGGCGTCTGTGATCACAGTGGAGGAGGGGAATGGGAGGGGGCCTTGTGGAACCCGAAACATAAATGCCTGTCTGGATTATCGCTCCATCCCAAGGAGGCTGGATGGCGCGTACCTCATTGTGTACGGGGAGGGTTTCCTGCTGAGCTCCCAAAAAAACCCCACCACTGGGGCCAAACTCTTCCTGGCTGGGATGGTGAGGCCCCAGGGTAAGGTGAAGGGTCTAAGATGGTAGAGGTGATATCCCTCAAAGGGGACCACATGCCAGGTGGGGCTGACTTGGGGGGGTGGGGAGGTAAACAAAAGAGGACAGGATAATGAACCCCCATGGGACACAGTGTAGACGGAGCTCACTTACCATCTCCTTCAACTCATTCATTCTTTCATCCGCTCAGCATTTCCTGGGCGCACACTCAAACTTGCTAAGTCCTTTCCCATAAACCTCATCTGAGGCTCTCTCACCCACCTCAGACCCACAAGGCCTTGCCTTACCAGTGCCCAGGGCTGTCCCCTGACAGAGAGGTCCTTTGCTGAAGCCTTCATTACCCTTGCCTCCTCCAGGAAGTCCTCCCTGACTGCCCCTTGACAACAGCACCACCCACGACACCTTACCCTGCTGCATACCTCTTCATAGTCCCAGGTATCATCGTTTATACTAGTTGACTTTTTTGTACTTCAGTCTCCCTATTAAAAATGTCAGCTCCGTACCGATCTTTTTCGTAGCTAGGTCCCCAAAACTGGCCCATTGCCTAGCATGTGACAATAAATGTTCATCAAGTGGCCAAAAGTGTGATCGGGATGAGAGGTGGCTGATACTTGTCCTTGCCACCCCGCACACGTTGATTTCCAAAGGAAGGTGGAATGTGATAGCCCCATGATCGTGACTCAGGAGGTCAGTAGGGACAAGCTTTAGGGTGAGTTCCAGGGAGCAGCCCTCTAAAGGCCTGGAGACCACATGTCACTCCATTTATGCACGTGGGGAACATCATGCGAGCCAGGTGGACACAGTCCTGTTCTCAGGAGCTCATGGGCCAGTGTGGGAGGCAGACAGCAATTAATCGAACAAGTTTATGATGCAGAATAAAGTGGGAACATGCACTGAGGAGAAAAGTAAAGCTGGGAAAGGGATCGAGATCAGGCTGGGGTCGAAGGACAAGGTCAGGGAAGGCTTCTCGGAGGAGGTGGTGTTACAGTAGGAAGCTGGGTGGAGAAGGACAGCCCTGCGAGGACCTGGGGGCAGAGTCTCCGGGCAGAGGGAACAGTCAGCCCACGGGGACCACAGCTGGCATATTTGAGGGGTGACCCAAGTCTTGGGGTGGCCGAGTGGAGCAAACAGGTGGGGACAAGCAGGAGACACTCCTGCAGGGGCTGGGGGATGAGGGCTTTGTGATGGGAGCCCTTGGGGAGTTCTGAGCAGACCGCGGGAGACCCGACAAATGGGTTCGAGGCTTCCCTCTGCTCTGTGAAGTGGGGCCAGGGGAGAAGCAGGGAGAAGCAGGGAGCCCAGAGAAGAGGCCACCTCAGGTGCCACATGGGAGGGTGACAGAGGCTCGGGATGTTCTGAAGGCAGAATTGTCGGGACTCTGGGACTGGGTGTGAGATGGAGGGAAGGAGAGGATTCCAGAATGACCCACGGATGTGCCTTGGTGCTGGAGGCAAAATGAGGCCAGCTGGGTGTGGCAGGTGGGGCACAAAACAGGCTTGGCAAGTACACATCGTAATCACTCCAGGCAAGTAAGCCTGACAGGCAGGTACAGGTCCCCCCAAACCATCCGGTCCACGCCCATCTCTCTACAACACCTGCAGAGAGTTCTCATCCGCCTTCTGCTAACGGCCCCGAGACGGCGGGGAGCTCACTATCCAGCCAGGAAGCGGGTCTCATTGTCGCAAATATATCCTTCAAAGTAAACTCTCCTCTGCTTTCCTGAGCCGTCCCTCCACCCCATTCCAACACAGCACCCGTCTTGGAATTCTAGAATCCATGAAAGGCAACAAGGAAAAGAAAAGAGGGGGGGAGGGAGGGAGGGTGGGAAAAAGCGTGGGCCAGAAGCTCCCCTTCTCCTCTGTCTTAGTCTGCTCAAGCTGCCATCCCCCAATACCATAGACCAGTTGATTTCAACAGCAGCGTTTTGTTTTCACACATTTCTGGAGGCTGGAAGTCGGGGGTCAAGTGCCGTCACAGTCCGGTTCTGGTGAGAGCCCTCTTCCTGGCTTGCACAGAGCAGGCTTCTCGCGGTGTCCTCACAAGGTGGGGGAAGCACGGTGGGGGAAGGGGGGATAGAGTGGTCTCTGCTGTCTCTTCTGGAAAGGCACTAATCCCATCAGACCATAGCCCTGTCTTCATGACACTAATGACCTCCCAAAGGCCCCCAATACCATCACTTTTGAGGTTAGGGCTTCAACACTTAGCCTGCGACGTCCCCTGAGCCACTTCACTACAGCGAAGCCACCACCCGCTACAACAAAGCCACCATCCCCTTGTGGCCGTCCAGGAGCCTGTGGCTCAAAGAAGTGAATGGATGTGCCTCAAGCACTGTCCCCCCGCCAGGCAGCGAATGGCAGAGGGGAGAATGGAAGCCAGGTCGGGACCCCACCTTTAGCAAAACCATGCTGCCACACAGCTTCTGAACAGAAATGACCCGGGGTGGGGGTGGGAGGTCACGTTGTCCAGCCTCCAGCATCCCAGCGCACACGGGGAGCGTGAGTGTGACACCCAGAATAGCCTCCTTGCCGTGATGCCAAAACACAGGTATGAAGATGGGACCAGATCGTGCTGAGGCCCCTCTGTCTTGGCCATACCTAGAGAAAATGCTTTGGGGCACACGGTCTCCCTGGAGTCGGCTGGGCTCATGCTGACATTTCTGACACCTCAGCCAGCAGGAGCAAAATCCCTGGTTTGCGGATCCCTGTCTGAGTTGGAAGCTCCCTGCCTGGGGACACCGTCTGCCTCGCCCGTGCCTGACCCCAGCACCTGCACGGCCCCATGGTATACAGCAGGTGCTCAGTTAATGTTTGTGTGCATGCATGAATTACGGGGTTAAGTCATGACCTGTGTCTGTCCCCTTGCCTGGTAAGGAGAAGAGATCGTCAAGCCTTTCTTTTAGAAAATAACAATAATAATAATAATAATCAATCAATCAATCAACCCCAGGGTTTCAATTGCAGGGGCTGGGAGACCAGGTGGGCGCGCCAAGTTTAGCCGGGACGAGGCTGCCGCCCCAGCCCCACTGTGAACCACTGATAAGAGGGCTCGGCTGGGGAATCCAGACGGCTTGTCTATCAGCCTACTAAACACCATTCTTACAAGTTTTTTTTTCCTCCCCCCTTTTCATTAATACGCAGGGTGAATAGAACATTGAATAAAAATCAGCCCTTTCTGCACAATTGTGGGATTGAAAGGTAACTGTCAACAGAAGAATTGGGTGACAAAGGGACCCGTTTCGCGCTTAGCAAATGATTTTCGGCTTGTCATTTCAATGGGCTGTGTTTTTCAGAGATTGTGGGGTGCGTTTTTCTTTTTCTTCTTTTTCTTTTCTTTCTTTCTCTTTTTTCTTTCTTTTTTTTTTTGAATAGCATTTATTACCATGCTTTTAAAAAAAATTTTTTGTGTGTGTTGTCTTTGCAGCCGCCCTTCCTTCACAGATGCTGTGTTTCCCCCCTCCTCCTGGGTCTCCTGGATGCAGCTTTCTCCAAAAATAAAATAAGATAAAATAAGACACACAAGAGATCTGGAAAGCCAAGGAGGGGAGGAGAGGTTTTGAGGAGAGTGGATAGTTTCGAGGTAGGGAACAGAGGGTGGGGGCTGGGCGGAAGAAGGGCATGGGTGGGGGGCCTGAAACTCTGACCCAGGCGCTTGGCCTGGCTGGATCTGGCCTCAAACCTCACTGGGGGCTCTGTTCCTCTCTCAGCATGGATCAGGGGGTCTCCCATAGCCTGGGGGTGCATCTACTCTGTCCCTCTGGGGAGTCAGCCTTCTGCAGCCCCCTGGCTGGCCAGACCCCCTGGCTGGCTTACTCAGGGCAGCTTCCTTACAAGGGCTCTAGGTCTGTAAAGAGGGTGTGTCACATGGTCTGAAAGCCATCCGGCAAAGTTCTGCTGTGACAACTCATCGCTTGTAGACACCTTGAAGCCAGCTCTCCAAACAGGCAATACATAGCACAGAAAGCATCCACCTGTCAGAGTATCAAAATCATACCTTCCAGGCTTTCAAATAAAAGTCAGCATTCTTTTTAAAGAGCTTCTTTTTCTCTCCTTTCCCAGAAGGACATGTGATCAGGAGTAAACCCAGTGGTAGGGATGCGGCTATAGTTGGGCAAGTCTGTTTCCATCCATGGGCCTCAGTTTCTCTCATCTGGGAAATGGGCCAGTGATTCAAAACCATTGTGATTAATCACTGAGTAGGAGGTCACCAGCCATTAGTGAAACGCCAGTTAAAAAGGCAATAAGACATCACCACTCACCTATCAGAAGGGCTAAAATTAAAAATAGTGACACTACCAACGCTGGCGAGGATTAGGGGGAACTGGATCATTCATACAACACTCATGGGAATATAAATGGGGAAAACAGGTTGGTAATTTCTTCAAAAAGTAAACGCTCTACCATACAACCCAGTAATCACACCCCTGGGCATTTGGCTCAGAGAAATGAAGACTTACGTTCTCACAAAAACCTGTACGTGAATGTTCACAGTCGCTTTATTGGCAACAGCCCTGAGCTGAAAACCACCAAGACGTCTTTCCACAGGCAAGCAGCTCCGCATGCCATGGCTCATCAGGGACCGCAGAATACTACACAGCAGTAGCAAGGAGCAAACGATGGATAGGCATGACCTGGATGGATCTCTAGAGAATTCTGTTGGGTCAGAACATGAATCCCCAAAGTTCCATACTGCCTGATTCCATTCATATATGACTGTTCAAGTGATAAAATTAAAGAAGGAGAGGGCAGATGAGTTTGTGGGGTAGGGGGTGGTCAAGGAGAAAGTGGGCGAGAGGGAAGTGGGTGTGGCTATGAAAGCCCGATGGGACGGGTCCCTGTGCTGATGGAGAGGCTCCAGGTCCTGACTGTGTCAAGGTCAGTATCTGGATTATTATATTATATGTCGTATATTGTATCCTGTCTTGCAAGGTGTTATCACTGGGGGAAAGTGGGTAAAGGGTGCATGGGATGTCTCTGAATTCTTTCATTCGACTACATAGGAATCTGTAGGTATCTTCAAATAAAAAGCCTAATTAAAAACTAAAAATAAAAACCGCAGAGCCCATTTGACAAGTAGAATGCGAAGCAGCCCGAGATGTGTGCCAGGTGGATATGGGGGTTCTCGTTGAATCGGAGTCCTGGCCAGCAGCCTCCTTCCTGTCTTCCAGGGACACCCCCAGTTTGGAAATGCATGGGCTGTAGGACCCCTCCAGTATCCCCAGTTCTGGAATTTGCAGGGTCTAAGAGATGTCACTGGTGGCTATGACAGCCTTGTGTTTCCAGACCTCATCTGTGTGGGCCCCAAAAGGTGAGAACTTTTTTCGTCCCTTAAGCTGTTGTGGCCATTCGTCACCTGGGTCCTGTGAGGGTTCCAGTCAGGAAGGGGGTGGACAAGACATGCCAGGCGGGGCAGGAGCCACAGGACGTCCTGAAGGGCCGGACTGTCTCTGCCTCCCTGGGACGGTGGACCACGCCCCCGCCACGCCCCCGCCACGCCCTGCCCTGTCTACCCGTGTGAGTACAGCCCTGCTCCCTTCCCCCACCGCAGGCCCAGTCAGACCCTCTCCAGCCCAGTCCAGCCCCACAACTCAAGGGGGCTGTGCTGAGACTGGCAGAGTGTGGGGCCTCCCCAGACAGAGGGCAGGAGGAGCGCCCACCACACTGCCTGCCTCCCTTCCACTGGACTCTGCCGCAGGCTCATGGCACCCCTGAGTGTCCCCCGTCCCTTCTCCTCTTTGACCTTCCCTGTCATCTTCTGTGAGTGAGCAGGCACTCACTCATGTCATCAACACTCACTGAGCACTGCCTCTGTGCAGGAGGCCGGTCCAGATGCCAGAGGGACCCCGGCCCCCTGTCTGGTAGGGCAACTGAATGTTAAATCAGTAAACACATAAAGGAGAATAGTTCACAGTAAAACATGGTGATGGAGCAGGATTGGTTGGGTGGTGGGGGAGAGAGGTCTCTCCGAGGAGGGGAGGTCTGAGCCTGAGGCAGCCATGCGAAGGTCTGGGGAAGGATGTTCCAGGGGTTGGGGGGTGAGGGCATGAGCAAAGGCCCTGAGAAGCAGACAAGGGCTCAGCAGGTTTGTGGGACAGAGACCAGTGTCGGGATGGAGGGGTTGAGCTGTCCAATGCAGGACTGAAGTCAGATGGGATGAAGGGACCTAATGGATCCTGAGAGGCCAGGTTTGCCAAAGGGAAGAAGGAGTCCAGTTCTCCTTCTCGAGACAGGGAGGAGGTGCTGGGGGGAGTGGGGTGGGAGGTGCTGAGATTTCAAATGCTTCCAAAGGACCTAGGAGTAGAAGAACTCCTAGGAAGGCACAGACAGGACATGGCAAACATCCCTGGGAGATCCCAGGTGAGGCTGTAGGTGTCACAAACACGGGAGGTACTATTCATGCACACCACCTCCACTCGGCCTCGAACAGCTCAAACTCACCAGCTTCTCTGTCCATCCCTGCTGCTTCCAGCGACCGGGACCTCCCAGGGGTCCTGAGGACAGTCATGACCACAGCCCCGCATATCGTCCCCAGCGGTCACAGGCCAGGGGTGCTGGTACTGGGTGGAATTAGGACCCCTGAGATGCTGCCAGGTCTTGCCATGCCTCCTCCTGCCACCTCCCTGCCCTTCCCCACCATGCTCTGCGCCATACTCCTCACAGCCCAGAACAGAGGTCCACCCCCTCCATGACAGGGAGCTAGGAGCTTCAACTCCAACTCAGGGGCTGCAAGAATCCCAGAGGCCCAGACTCTTAATTTGGAGGGAAAAGCAAGCCACCTGCCCTCCTTGGCTGTGGAATATGCCTCAGTTTCCCCGTTTCTGAGAGAAAGTCAAAGCAGGTGATCTTCCAAGCTCTTTACTGAAGTTTCAAGAACCTCTGATTCATCCGCAATAATAAAATCTAGCCTTGACTGAACACCTAATGCAGTCTCCACTTGCAAGTGCCCTCAGGGAGGCACTTAATCAATCCTCACTACCTCCACATGAGACAGGTATGGTTAGCATCCCCATTGCACAGATGAGAACACCAAGGCACAGAGAATTTGAGTCAGTTGCCCGGGGTCACCCAGCTGATACAAGGCACAGCCGGAATTTGCTCTAATCTACTTGGCCCTAAACCTGTCCCCTTAAGCACGTTCCTACCTGTTCTCCTTCTCTTCTTGATGATAAAGAAGGTGGCTTCTTGATGATAAATAAAATCCAAAAACTTATTATTGACATATTTGGCAGAAAGATTTATTGAGGTCCTACTAGATGTGAAGCTGGTGCTGGATACTGAGCAGTGAACACAACAGGCAAAGCTTTCTTCTTCCACCAAATTTATATTCTAGTGGGGGAGGCAGACAATAAACACAGAAGTTAGATAGCAGACGGTGAAATGTGCTGTCGAGTGAAATAAAACAGGAAAGGACACTGGGAAGTGCTGAGACCGGGGGTAGCAATTTAAAAGAGGGGGATCAGAGGAAGCAGCGCCAAGAAGGTTGTCAGAATCAGAAAGGGGGATGAGGAAGATGACCATGCAGATATCCAGATAAGGAACAGTCTAGGCAGGAGGAATGGCAAAAGTGGGGCCTGAGGCAGAGGGTCTTTCGAGGGCTGGATCAGCGGGGAGGAGGCCAGTGTGCTGGGCAGCAGTGGGGGTGGGGAGATGCTGGCCACAGGAAGCACATTGGCCTTGACCCTAGGTGACATGACAGATGATGCCATGAGCCAATTCATGTTGTACGACTCTGATGGATGCTGAAATTGGGTGCTAAAACTGTGTCTAGGTGCATGAAACAGGCTAGGCGGGGCGCCTGGGTGGCTCAGTGGGTTAAAGCCTCTGCTTTCGGCCCAGGTCATGATCTCAGGGTCCTGGGATCGAGGCCCGCATCAGGCTCTCTGCTCAGCAGGGAGCCTGCTTCCCCCTCTCTCTCTGCCTGCCTCTCTGCCTCCTTGTGATCTCTCTCCCTCTGTGAAATAAATAAATAAAATCTTTAAAAAAAAAAAAAAAAAGAAAGAAACAGGCTAGGCGGTGGAGAGTCTGGGATGGAGGCCTGCAGGTGAACAGGGAGGCTGCCACAATGATCCCATCAAGGCCTCTCTGCTCAGCTTCTCCCTCTGCTTGTCCCTCCCCACCCATACCCACCTCGGCTGAGACAACCCGACCCAATGGCACCTAGCCTGAGTGTCTTTCCAAGCAGACCTTCCAACGCACACACGGCGCTCCCTCCTCAGCCTCAACCCCGATGTGTGCGCTGCCACCATGGGGCTCTGGGACCCCGCAGCAAAGGCTCTGACATGGCCTCACTCTCCTCCTCTGTTCAATGGACGCCACACTAGCCCACGAGCATCTTTGATGGTCAGGCCAGAAGAGACTCAGAGCAGGAACGATGTCCTTATTTCAGATCCGAAGACTGACGGAGCCTTGCCCCAGGGCCACTGGCAAGGCTTGACCCCAGAGCCCAGAGATCCCAAGGTTCTCCTGAGCCTGTTGCAGCTCCTGCCAAGGGTACGTCAGCCCCCAGAAAGCATGTCACCCTGTCAGCTAGCCATTCAGGCCCTGAGTGTTGAGTCAGAGGCAGGGAGAGAGGAGGCAGGCCTAAAGATCTCTGTGGACTTCTTGTTCATTTAGTCTAGTCTGTGAGGGAGGCTGTACTTTATTAGAACCAGAGAATCATAAGTGCTGTGATTCAGTGGACCTTGGGAAGAATTGGCTCAGCGTCCCACACGTATTGACAGGCGGGCTGGAATTATAGGCTAGTGGAGAGAGTTTGCCTGTGGGTTTCTGGGGGATGTGAGATTATGCCAGCCTCTCCCCACCCGACTCCCAACACATGCCATCTTCCAGGTGGAGCCTCCAATACCCAAATTGGGTCCCCATGCTGAGTGGGAGAAACCTGGCAGGCTTAGACTATGGCATCTGACATGGTCCAAATGGTCAGTTATGATGACTGATGGTCAGACCCCAGACATGGTGGCCTTGGGAACAACTCTGGGGGCCCCTTTGATTCCTAGGACATCACTCATCATTTAGGATGGTCATCATCGGCGCATGCTTAATTTATATTGGATGGATGGATGGGAAGGAAGGAAAAAGGGAGGGACAGCATGGGAGAATGAAGGAGGAGGGAAGGAAGGAAGGAAGGAAGGAAGGAAGGAAGAAGGAAGGAAGGAAGGAAGGAAGGAAGGAAGG
>LNAC01000410.1:1061970-1153123 GCA_002007465.1 Ailurus styani
AGTGGGGGGCGGTGGGGGGGCAAGGCTCTGGCATATTAATAATAGTGACAATCAACCCCACTTTTCCATGGGCACGTGTAATCTGGCACCAGGTCTTATCATCCCTGCCCTGTGAGAGGGAGGGCAGAGCAGCTCCACTTGACAGATTGAGAAACTGAGGCTCGGAGATGTGAAGCCATACGTTGGCAGCATCACAATAGGGATTCCAACCCAGGGATGGCTAGGGCCACAGTTTGGGGTCAAGGTGGTGGACCCTCGGTGCCAACTGGGAAGGACCACAAGGGAACTTTCCGGGGTGCTTTGTGTTGGGCAGCGTGCATATGAAAAAAGGCATTAAGCTCTCAAATAAACTGTGTGCACTTGACAGTTTGTAAGTTAAATCTCAATTTTTAAAACAGGTTTGTGAGTGAGTGTGCGTGTGGATGTGCACGTGCATGTGCATCTAACACAGCACAGAGATGGCATGTGAGGTCTCCGGGTGCAGTTAGACCTAAATGCAGACCCAGCCCCGGCCCCGGCTTCATGTGCGACCCCGGCAGGTGGCTTCCTCCTCCGGGTGCCCCTGTCCTTGTCTGGAAGATGGCACCGTAATATGCCCACCTCCCAGGGTTGTCGCATGGTGCTGCCCACAGGAGGGACTTAGCTCACTGGGATAGAGGGAAAGCTCACACATCCTGCGAAGTGTCATTCCCCTGTCCTGATGTGTTTTTGGTATTATGATGATCATGACAGGAAAAGCAGGTGGGGTCAGATGCCGTCTGGAGAAGGAACCAGAAGAGAGGAGGAAAAGCCAGGAAGTGAGGGGACAGGGAAGAGGAAGGAGAGTCTGGTGAGTAGGGAAGAGGCAGCAGAGGCAAGGCAATCAGGAAGAGAGTCGGAGCTGGGAGTCTGGGAGAACTGTTCTCTTTTGTGCTGTGTGGCCTTGCGGAAAACACTGTCCTTCTCTGAGCTGCGGCTTCCTCGGCTGTGGAAGAATTCCCTGGGAGCACACAGTAGGTGTGCAGTCCGCTGAAGGACGGAGGGAGGAGATGAAGGGACAGGGGGACAGCCACGAAGGAAGGGCCGTCCCTCCTCAGAGTGTAAATTTAGCCCCCACCTTAACAGTGGCTGACACCCTCTGTCCGTTCCTTGGCTTTGAAAGCCGGCTCAGAGCTCTGCTACCAGCCATGAGAACCAGAGGTCAAGTCCAGCAGGAACCCTTGGAGGGAAACACAGTGACAGCCCTCAAAATAACAGCCCCAGTCAGCTTTTTATAGATCCGAGCCTGAGCTAGTGGCACAGGGACGAGTCACAGAGATTTCTGTCTGGGAAGGGAAATTAGGAAAGGCAAGTGCAGGGTCTGCAGAGAACCTGAGGTCTGTTCCAGACAGAAGACCTGGAACGTCACACGGCACCCGGCAGGCCGGCCTGCAGCCAGGGCCAAGCTGTGGGTCCAGCTGCCCCAGGCTCTGACCTGGCCACTCACCTGCAAACCTGGGCTCTCTCGCTGTGTCACTTTGTCTCTCTGGAAAACGGGCTTAACGTCCAAGGCCACTGACACCCGCCAATGGCTTTCTGCACCAGCTCCGTTGAGCCCCACACGTCTGTTATTTTAAGCCCCGTGAAATATGGTTATCCCTATTTTACAGATGAGAAAACTGAGATCCAGAAAGATCAGATGATGTGCCCAAGGTCACCCAGCTGGTCAGAGGCAGGATTTGAACTCACTCACCTCTGCTTCCCTCGGGAGCCCTTCCTCCCGAACCAACCACACACATGGCATATAATCATGTCTGTCCCCGGCACTGTGCCACGTAATGTCCTCACGGTGATCCCAAACTCCTGAAAGCCCAAAACTCAATCAGGAGCCCGAGGTAAAACAGCAAAGCTCCAGGTCCGGGAAGAGGCAAGTGTTCCATCAAGGGCATGAGTGTGGGGCCAATGGGATGCTTCTTGGAGAAATTCCATCTTGCCGGTCAGTAATCCCCAAGAAAAATGTCTTGGGGCAAAAAGGAAATGTAAGAACAGGCCCTCTAGCAAGAAAACAGAACAATCTTTCCATTCCCGTGTTCTATTACATGTTGCTGCTGAAGGAGCTGGTTATGTTCAATATAAAGTTATCCAGACAAGATTTGTAGGAGCCGATGTCTCTGCCCAATTTTGCCACTGGCTCGTAGTGGGATCGTGGGCCTGTTTTCCCACCTGTAAAGGGAACAATGAGAGATCGTTTGAGGTCTGAGTGTCAAAGTCTTCATGTGGCCTTGCTATCCCATTGCACAGACGTGGAAACAAGGCTCAGAGAAGGCAAAGGGTCAGCCCCGGGTCTCACGGGATCTTCAAGCAAGACTCAAGCCTTAGGGATCCTACTTGGAGCATAAAGGCAGTCCCCCCACCTCGGCCCTGCTCCTCCTGCCTGAGGAGAGCCTGTGACCCTTGCGGAGCCTCGGGTCCCTTCCAAACGCCTGGCTCCTCTCTGCCTGGGGCTGGATGTGGTGTCATGGAGACATCTGGGGGCAATCTGGCCACCCCCTCGGCCCGTGGATCTCTGAGACATCCTGGGGCGTTGAGCACATCTGGCTGGCTGGCGGGAGCCACGGCAAACATCTGGGGGCGGGAGGGAGGGAAGGGCGGAAGGAAGCTGATGCTCCTGGGGTCTGAGGGACAGAGTCCTGGCCCTGCTCCAGAGAGCCAGGTGAGCACTCTAGCTTCGGGTCTTCCGAATGTGTGTCCGAGACCGCGTGTGTGTGCACATCTGTGGGACCCTGTGTGTACGCGTGTGCGTGCACTCGCATGACCATTGGTGAGTCTGTCAGGCTTGCCTCTGTGCGTGGCTTGCACCCATGTGTGTAGAGGCGGGCCGTGTGTGTGAATGTGTTGTGCCTGCGTGTGCATACGTGTGCATGTGTGTGCTGTGCAGGGTGCATGGGTTTCTAGGTGTGCATACGGGTGCCAGAGCAGTAAAGACTGGGCTCAGATCCCAGCTTCACCTGTGTGATCTCAGGCCAGTCGCTACACCTCTCTGAGCCTCCGTTTCTTCATCTGTGATGACGGAGGTCCGACGATAACACCGTGGCTTTGCCGGGGTAGCGTGGGAAGATTGATGGCCACCGACCCACAGCAAAAGCGACATACTGGCCACCATTATTCCCCCCATTGCCCTGCCCGCTGTGTCTCCAGGCGCTGTGAAGACCCGGCCATCGGGGGCCTGCAGCCCCCAGTAAACCCCGCAATCGCCTGCAGCAGGAATGCCATATTTCTATCATCTTACCGACAGCGTCAGCCCCTCTCTGAGCTGTTTCCCTTTGGCTCGCAGCCAGATTTCAGAGCTTTATGAAAATTCCCAAGACCTTTCACCGTCTCGACTTGAGAAGTCGGGGCTGCTAGGGCTGGTGGGCGGGGGGGGATGCGAAACGAGACTACCGAAGGCAGGAAGCAAACTGCGTTCCCGGTCCCAACAAGGGGCGGCTGGCGGGAAGCTCAGAAGGGCTGGGACATTCTTCTCTGAGTTAAAGATATGTAGCACGTCAGCTTCAGCAAACGTCTCTGTGACCTAAATCTGTAACAGAAAGCAGGAAGGTGCAGGCAGTGTCTGTTACGGGTGGCAAGCAGAGGAGGTGGGTTGATCCCAAAACCGAAGGCCCCCAGTTGGCCTGTGTCGGCCACAACCTCACACGGGGGAGCAGAGTTCCCTCTACTGGGTTCACGTGTTAGCCACAGTCTCTGCCGCTCGACACTCAGATCTGGGGTTCAAATCCCAGCTTCACATCTTACTTGTTGTGTGTACTCTAGAGACTTGCTTTACCTCTCTGAGCCTCAGTTTTTGTTTTTGTTTTTTTTAAGCAGCTTCCACACCCAGCTGGGCCTTGAACTCCCAACCCTGAGATTAAGAGTCACATGCTTCATGGATTGAGCCAGCCAGGTGCCCCTGAGCTTCCGTTTAAAACAAGAAGAAGAAGACACTCCTGAAATGATGTCTCTGAGGATAGAGATGATATCTGGGAAGCTCAGCCTGCTCTGGTTCCAAAGTCAGGCCAAGCCTACCCCTTGGGGAGATTTTTCTCTCCTAATATACGCAGTTGTTGGAGGGAGAGAGGGTGGCCCCAGACCTGGGAGTCAGGAGGCCTGAGCTGGGCTTGCTGTGTGGCTTTGGGCAAATAGCTGAACTTCTCTGTGCCCTCTCATGAAATAAGATGGTTGAACTGGATCAGTGAGTCTCCAACTGAATTTTAAACATCCTATTAGCCAAGAAAGGGAGATAAAATTAAAAAAAAATTAATATATATATGTATATAGTAATGCTCTAATATTTATTTTAACATGTTTTAAAAATATCACCACTTGTAGCCTGGAAAGTCATGGATATTGTTGCTAAGGCTGAGGCTAAGATGTTTCTTGAGTGAGTCGACGAAAAATCAATTTGGAGACTCACCTTTGGTAAAGAATGGGGCAAGAACCCTTGGGATAGCCCAGGAAGGACCTAAGTTGGAGAAACAGCCCCTGGACATTCCACAGAGGATCTCAGTTCAAATCCTGGCCCCTCCCTTTCCCAGCTTCCAAATGAGGAGCAAGTCATGGCATGTCTGAGCCTCAGTGGGCCCCTTGGTGAAATGGGAAGAATAAAAGTGCCCCTCTCTCACCCAGGCTGCGGGGGAAGATTTCATGGGAACGCGGCTTGGGAAGCATTGAACGTGACTCTGGCCCATGACAGATGCCCCGTGCAATGAGTAAGTTACACTATTACTGCAGAACTCCAATCCTAAGCTAACTAACTCCTAGCACTCTTCCATATTACTATTACTGGCACTGTCATCATCTTCTGGGACACCGTTCCAAGCACTTCACACCAATTCGATGGTGAACGCTTATGAAGCTCCTGTCATGGGTCGGGCCCTTTATGTATTTTCTCTTCTTTAACCCTTAAGTCGAAATCCGCATGCCCCAGCAGGCACCCTGCGTAAGTGTGCCCGTGTGTCCTGTGCGTGTATGTGTGTGCACCTGGATGTGTACCATGCACAGGTGCGTGCAGGAGGTCACGTGGGTGGATGTAGAAATTGTTGAACAATCTCTGAGAAGGTTGTATGCTCACAACCCCAAGGGGCCCCCATCCCATATAGAGGAAAGCCTGAATCCGGTACCCCAGACAAAAGACCCCTCCTCATCCTCAAGTTGTCCATCAGCTCCATCCACTCTGTCCTACCCTCTCCCCATTCGCCATGACCTCTGCCTTTCAGTTTCCCCCTTCCGGAACATTCTGCCCCCGAGATCTTTCCACGCATGACCAGCTCCTTGTCATGATTTCAATATGGCCTTGAATGGGGGTAGGGTAACTCCCTGATTCCCCCCATCTTGTGATAACCCCCTTTGCCACCACAGCTGCCCTTAATTCCACCACAGTCCTTCCCCCCGATCGGGATGATTGTGTTTCATGTGTTTCGTTTGGGGCTCCCTGAAGCATCTGCCTCCCGCATTAGACTAGACATTCAGGAGGCCCTCATTGGCCTTTCTCAGAGTTGGGAAGTGCTGCCTGGCATGAGCAGCTCCAGACAGACGCACTGGACTGAACTGTTCTGAGTGAGTGAGTGTGTGTGTGTGTGTGTGTGTGTGCACATGTGTGCGGGCGTGTATCCATGCACTGGGGCTGGTGCAGCGTATGTGAATGCCTCTGCATCTGTGTCCATCTTGACAAGGATGTGTGTCCACATCGTGTGTGTCTGAGAAAGGGAATGTGTGTGTCAGGGAAAGATGACCCGGAACCAATCCACCGGAGCGTGTCCCTGTGTACGTTTCCTGGTTCTGCCTAGTGTGCAGAAGCCCCCAGGTGTGACAGAGGAAAGGCGCCCACCGCTGCTGGCCCCTGAAGGTCATGGGGCACCGTCTCATTTCACCCTCCCTGCTCCGTGCCGGGTGGGCCCCGCTAGTCACCCCAATCTTCCAGATGAGAACGCGGGGCTCCCTAGGGGAAATTGTTCACCCAGGGTCGCACAGTGAGGGAGCAGAGGTTGGCATCCAAACCCAGGCCCCCCGGGTCTCGCCGCTCATGCCAGAGCCTTGTAAAGACACCAAGGGACTCACAGAAAGTGGAGGGAGGGAGACAATTCCTCCAGCTCCAGCCCCCGGTCCCGGTACTTGGCAGCCTGTCCCTACGTGTGACAACAGCGTGAACACAGACACAGGAGCAACAGCTGGTCCCTACCCCAATCCAGATGTAGAAGAGACAGTCTCTCCCAAAATACTCGCACTGTGAAGTCAGAAACCCTCCCAATATAAACAAAATGTGCTGCTCAGTGCTGGGAAAGAGCTGCTCACGCCTCCGCCAGCGGTCCCCAGCCCCGCCCGCAAGCCCCTCTCCGTGGGCTCTCTGCGAAGCCTCCAGCAAGGCCCTGTTGAAAGGCAAAGGCATTTTCCTTCACAGAGCCCATTCCCCAGCCGGCTCTAAGCAGACAGCAGGAGCCGGAGGCAATGGGACAAGGCAGAGGCGGGCTTTCATAGGACAAGGGGTCTAGGGCCGGGACTCCGCAGCTCGTCTGTTCAGCCTCTTTCCTTGCCAGCCTCCATCGCCGCCTCTCTCTTTGGAAGAATATTCTAGATCCCTACTGTGTCCTGGTCTGCCCCTCTCTTGCTCATACTGTTCCACCTAAGATTTTATTTGAGCAAGAAAATTGCTGCAAATAAATGGGGGCAGGGGGAGAAAAAGGATTCTCTCAGCTCACTGACTTGATCTAACCCACACATTGGACAGGATGCTAAGGTGCCAAGAAAGGAGGTGAGCCATGCAGAGCTAAACGGTGAGTTTTTAGTGAAGTGAAGTAGTACCCAGGTCCCCCACCTCCCAATCCAGAGCCCGTTGCAAATCTCTGTCCTGCTGAGGATGGGCAGGGAGACACCAGGTCTCACACAGACCAGGAGACGGAGGAGCCCACTCGGGTGGAAATGTCGAGACACGCACAGTGGGCTCTGTTCCCTCACCCAGAGAGGATTTCCTCATCACCCGAGCCTGGCCAGTTTCCCTCGGAGAGGCAAAGCTTTGTGATAATTCAGATAGACACAGAGAGGGTCCATACGCTCTGGGGTCCAGCATCCCCACGGGGAGGCTAAGGCAGCTGCCAATGGTGGCAGGATTTAAACCCACAGAGCCTGAGTTTTCCCTCCGCCTGACACAGCAGGAAGAAGGTCCCCTGGCCAGAGCTAGATGGGAAAACCCAGAGTCCCATGAGCTCAGGGTGCTTGCAAACACACACGTCTCTGGGTTTCCACCCAAAGGGCCCGCCCGGACGGGAGGCAGGAGCAGCTGCTGTGTCCAAAGAGCATGGAAAGGGCCCAAAGTCGGTGGGCTCCGAGTGCGGCACAGGTCCAGCGTTGCCCCAGCAACCCCAGACAACAGCCTCATAAACAGGACGGGCCCAGGAGGAGGCAGGCCGAGTGGGGCCCCTCCTAGCCCAAGGATGGGGGTGCCTGGCAGAACCCAACAGGTTTGAGGAGCCAGAAGCCAGTGTGACGCTGGGAGCCTGAGTGCAAATGGGCTCAAAGCCATAAGGCTCAGGGCAATTCAGTGGGAGGTGATGCTGGCTGGGATCCAGTCTCTAGTCACAGACACCCAGAGGTTGGAGGGCTTTGAAAGTCCCCTAGCCCAACCCCCTCACTGGTGCCCAGAGCGTATCAATGAGTTGTCTAGGATTTGCTTGCACACCTCCAATGACAGGGAGCTCACTCCCCCATTTCAGCTACAGAACAATCTGTTTAATATTGAGCTTAATCAGCCCCTACTCATTCATCCACCTCTTGGACCACTCAGAACTAAAGCTGTAAAATGTCCAGATTTTATACAGTTTTTGTTATTCCTTTGTTGGAAAATATAATAAATTCTGTGAAAGTTACCTGAGCATTTTTATTGCTATGCCTCTAGGTCCCCATACAGCACCTGGCACATAGAAGATATGCAGCAAATATCAGTAGATATTTAGCAAATGACTGAAAACGTGAAGGAATGGGGGAAGGAAGGAAGCAAGCAAGCAAGCAAGCCAGCTCAGTGAGCATGCGGGAAAGCATTCCTCCCTAGGCATTTAAACCAAAGTTCTCAGGCTAGACTGGTCCGGGAAAGAGTATTTACCCAGGGAAGCCAACAGCAGTCCCAGAAGGGATGTGTGGGTGTCGAGTCCAAGGTAAGACTATGACAAAAGCACAAAGGCAAGAGACAAGTTCTCAGAAGTTGGGATGATAGGAGCAGGTGGGGGCAAGGAAGGCTGAATGCACAATCTGGGAGGCTGGGAGTGACACAGGAAGTCATGGTCTCATATTTGTGCCCTGTGGGGCCATCGTAGGGGTGACCCCAAGAGCCTCACAGGGTGGGTCAGGTCAGGGATTACAATATCCCTTGTAAGGACACAGCAACCTTGAAGTTCCTCATAGTACCCTTTCAGGGGCAGGTATCACCCCAGTTTGCAGATGGGGACACTGAGGCTAGCGAAAGGCCGAGGCCAAAATAGAACATGGTTCTTCTCTGTCCATGGTCACATTTATGCCACCCCCCACCCACCACCACCACCAAATACCTCTGCAAAGCAGAGGAGGCAGGGAGAGGCTGGAGCTACCTGGGTCTTTGGGAAAGATTGCTTGGAGCTGCCAAGTACGTAGGTTGAGGCCAGAATGTGAAGGGGGAGGAGTCTGGGCTCCTACAGAAGTGGGACACCACTGGGCAGTCTTCCAAGAAGTAGCAAAGAGCAGTGGAGAAAAACAGTGGCCGAGGCTCGATCAGCTCCTTACTTCCTTGCTGTGTGACCCCAGACCAGTGACCCAACCTCTCTGAGCCCCCATTTTTTCATCTGCAACATAGCCATCATAAGAGTAGTCACCCATGGGGCCTCTGTGGAGGGGATGAGATGTATACAAGGCATGATCCCTTGCACACAGTAAGTGCTCAATAAATAAATATTGGTTACTCTTACCAAATCTTGAAAAGAGCCATCTTTCCAGCTCCTTAGTCCATAGCTCCCCCCGGCCCGACTGAGCCTTATCTCTAACCCTCAACAGCCCTCCCTCTACTGCAGGGCATGGCGTCTGGGCAGGGAAGGTGGTGGGAAACAGATGTTTGGTGCTGCACCCTTGAGTATCAAAGTAGCACCAGCAGGGCAAGGTGAACCAAATCATTCTGTCCATAATCTCCACAAACGCTCATCAAATCTCCATTCGGAAACATTTTACCACTCTCTGCCAATGGCCTGTCCTGCTGCCACTTCCTCAGTGTGAGGGGTGGAGCTGATAATTTACTAATTTTTGTATTTGTCCACACACAGGACTGGGGAAATGGAATCTCCCAAAAAAATGGCTTACTCTCAGAATTCATCCATCCATTTATCCATCCATTCATCGATCTACTCGTCCACCCATCCAGCCACCCATCCAGCCACCCATCCATTCATCCATCTACCCATCCACCCATCCACCCACCCACCCATCCACCCACCTATCCACCCATCCATCCATCCACCCATCTATCCGTCCATCCATTGATCCTTACATCCATCTATCCATCTATCTACCCATCCATTTATCATCCATCCATCTATCCTATTCATTCATCCATCCATTCACCCATCCACCCATCCAGCCACCCATCCAACCATCCATCCAGCCACCCACCCATGCACCCATCTACCCATCCACCTAACCATCCATCCACCCATCCATGCACCCATCTACCCATCCACCCATCCATCCATCCATCCACCCATCCATCCACCCATCCATCCACCCATCCATCCATCCACCCATCTATCCGTCCATCCATCGATCCTTACATCCATCTATCCATCTATCTACCCATCCATTTATCATCCATCCATCTATCCTATTCATCTATCCACCCACCCATCCATCAATCCACCCATCCAGCCACCCATCCACCCATCCATCCATCCACCCACCCATGCACCCATCTACCCATCCACCCAACCATCCATCCACCCACCCATGCACCCATCTACCCATCCACCCAACCATCCATCCACCCATCCATCCATCCACCCATCCATCCACCCATCCACCCACCCATCCATCCATCCACCCATCTATCCGTCCATCCACCGATCCTTACATCCATCTATCCATCTACCTACCCATCCATTTATCATCCATCCATCTATCCTATTCATCTATCCATCCACCCATCCATCAATCCACCTACACATCTACCCACCATCCACCCACGCATCCACCCGCCATCCACTCATCCCTCCTTTCATTCAACCTATGTCCGCTGAGTACTCCCTCTGTATATTCTACTACTAGAGGATCCAGGGCTGAGAATAGACCAGACTCTACCCTCACAGAGTTCACAATCTGGCATATATCCATCAAATAATCAACTGAATCAGTGCTTCTCACCTCTAAGCCATTCCACCCTGTGGTCCCAGAGAGACTCTTGGGAAACCCAAATCCCTGACCCCCATTAGTCTGGGAACAATGACACCCACTAGACTAGGGAGAAAAATGCCGCCCCCCCCAACCCACCCCGAGCATCACGGCCAGAGATGTAAGGTGTTACAGACTTCAAGAAAAACGATTGTACTACATCCCTGAAAATGGAAAATCTACCTTGGGGCCCTGCGAATCCCCCTCCTGGGAGCCTCTCCCACAGAAATAAACACGCAGCTCTTAAGGCCATGTGCTCGAGAACATTTCCTGCAGCATCATTCGCAATGGCAAACAATCAGCAAGGCAAAACCACACAAACGCTCTCTGGCGGGAACCCTTGAGCGCAGGAGGGCGTGTCCATGCCACAGCCTATCAGAGAGCCCTTGACAAGAGGGAACAGGGCTATCCCGGTCGGTCGGCTGGAGAGATTACAGGAGACATTTTGAGTGGAAAAAGCCAGGTGGAGCAAAGCAATGGGATCCCCTTGCTGGAAAAGGCACATCAATCACAAAACTTCACATAGGTATTTGTGTATGTCTGGTTATGATGATGGGAGCACAGGGCCAGTTATGACAATTGTAAAGGAATTAAGACTAGGTTGTTAACTTGGGTGACCTTGTTGGGCAGGTGGTCTGAGGTGGCAGGGCAGAAAGGGGGGAGGAGAGGAGAAAGAAGCCGAGGATAAAGAAAAAAAGGAAATAAAACTGTCAGCACTAGAGAAACACAGGGGCGACATGACATTTACGCAGGTTTATAAAATTACATATAAGGGGAGTGTATACCAGAATTTTGAAAGTTGAAGAGAAACTAATCTGATCTTGCCTCCTCCTCCTGCCACGCTGGCCCTGCCCCCCACCAACTGTGTCGCACTACCTCCTCTCTCTGGTCTCTCCAGGCGTCCTGCCTGCACCCCTGCCCCCCAACTCCTGCCACCCGGACAGGGCATGGTTTCCGAACCAAGCACAGGATCCCTCCCACCCCCAGGCCTTTGCACGTGCTCCCCCCTCTGCCCAGGATGCCGTTTCTTGCTGACCTACCATATAATGACCTCTTTTTAAGGATCCCTGAGATCTCTTTCTCAAGCCTTAAGATGAGGCGTGAGCTGACACGAGTAAGCACCCACTATTTACCAGGCAACCTGTGGGCTTTTTGAGCTGACTCGCCAGCATCATCCAGCCCCAGGCTTGCTCTTCCCGGTTCTGATGGATAAAAGGCCATCACCTCCATCCAAAGCCGGCTTCCCTTCTAGACTCTCAGCCGCATTTGATTTATCCCTATTTACAGAAAAGGAAACCGAAGTTCAGAGTGGCCCAATTATCACACAGCTAGTGAGACAGGACTTGAATCCAAGACTCTGCACCCTTGGGCCTGGACTCCTTCCTCTCCATGGAAGACTGTTCCTTGGAGAAGGAGGACAAGATGTGAGTTTGGTCCAGGCAATGCCATCTGAGAGTTAGACTCTCACATCTCAGGTGGGTTCTTTGCTCAGACACATGCTCTGGAGTGGGGGGCCAGGAGCTGATGCAGCCACTGCAGACACAGACATGGTCAGGACCCTTCACGCTTCCCAGCTGGGAGAAGCCCTCGCCGCAGGCCCCGCCTGTGGCCATCACCAGCGCTCACCTAATATTTACCTGCCTCATTAAACACCCTCTTGCTGGTACCCTCCTGACCTCCCAGGCTGAAAAGTCATGAGCATCG
Organism: Ailurus styani; assembly: GCA_002007465.1. Lineage (NCBI taxonomy): Eukaryota > Metazoa > Chordata > Mammalia > Carnivora > Ailuridae > Ailurus > Ailurus styani. The sequence goes on from LNAC01000410.1 coordinate 1,074,061, forward strand.
TGAACTTCGGGGCAGGTACATTAATCTCCCGGAGCTGGCAGAAGTGCTTCTATGTCTGGGTCACGTCTGGCTGGGCAGCAGAGGCGGGGGCCCCCCAGGCTTTCATCAGATGCTCCCCGGGCTGAGCTCTGCCCTGCTCTTTCCACCAGAAGTTTCCCAAGCGCCGGAGGACACAGGTTGCCTGCATGAGGCCTTATCATTCAGAGCCTGTGCAAAACAGGCAGGCCGGGAGCTGCAGGTCATCATAGGGCATTGCTGTGCCCCGAGACCTCCGAGTGATTGAGGGCCAGCCCAGAGAGAGGAGGGCCTGGCCTGAAGCTGCACAGCAATCTCACCAAAGCAGCCGGCGTTGCTGGTAACGCAGGAGACGGTCACCTCAACCAGAAAAATCCTCCTCCTCCCCCTCCTCCCCCTCCTCTTCCTCCTTCTTCTCCCCCTCCTCACCATCATCTGCTGCCATAGGCCGCTGTACAGGCTTTGTTGTATGGCATCCTCAGATCCTCACCCACTTCTGCCCCCTTCAAAGGCCCTCCCAACCATTTATTTGTCTTGTTTTTAATTGACTCATTTTTTTCCCACCCGAGTCTCATCCAAAGCAATAACGCCCACGAAACCCCATGTAGGAAAGTGCTCATTAGCTGTGTGTCCCATAGATAGCAAAATAAATACATAAACAGGAAAAACAGAAACTGTGATCACCTCCTGTCCCACCCACGGGTGAAATGCAAGCCACGCTTGGATAGGTGCTGTGTCCTTGGACTTAACCTTTGTGGTGGCCCATCATGGTTGGTAAACTGTGCCCATTTCATAGATGAGGCAAACAGAGCCTCAGAGGTCCATGAGAGCTGGTGGAGCTGCCTAGTCAACCAGCCCAAGAGAGGCAGAGCGGCAGGTCCAGGCCCACTGGAGACAGGCCGGGGGAAGAGAGGATGCAGAAAAAGGTTCCCTCACCCCCAGGAAATTCTGGAATAGCCACAGTACCCCCTTTGGAGTCCAGGCCTCTGCACAGGGCCCCTCTTCTAGAATGTTCTTCACCCCCAAACTCACCCACAGGCATTCAACCTAAACATCCCCTTCTCTGAGACTTTCCTGAGCACCCTCTCCAGGTGGGACCAGACCTCTTACAAGTCTTAACGTCCTCTCAGCACCCAAGGAAGGAATGAATGAAGGGAGGGAGGGAGGGAGGAAGGAGAAATAATGAACCCTCACATTTTAAAATAGGGCAGCCTGAAGCCCAGAGAGGAAAAAGATTTTCCTGAGGTTACACAGCAAGACAGCAACTGAGCTGCCAAGTATCAGAGCCCCTAGGCGAAGCCCTACCCACCCGGCCTGCTCTCCCACCCGCTGCACCCGCAGGGGGGAGGCGTGTGCTGGCCTGCAGGAGCCCCGGCAGGGCGCTGGCCAGAAGCCGGACTCCTGCGGGCCTCCCCCCCTCTCCCTCCTGCGAGCCACGCGGTCCCAGGCAGAAAGCAGTTGGGGAGATCGGCCCTCCTGTCACAGACAATTGAATTCCAACCAATTTATCTGTCAGGATGGCACTCACAGACCCGAATCCTGGAGCTCATGACTCTGTAGTCCAAATACACCCCTGACACCTTCCCGTTATGAGTTATGGGCCCGCGTCTCCAGCGAGAGGCTCCAGCTGACCTACTTCCCTCTCACTGCAGATCAGGAGGAGCCAGTGGCCGAGGGGGGTTAACTCGCTGTGGATGGGTTCCTGTCCATCAGCCGCAGGAAGGCTAGGCACTTGGGTGTTGCCTGGCTGGTCCTGTGGCGTCCATGTCCCACAGACAGCCGTGGCCCGGCATCCCCTGGCATCTAAACCAAAGGGAGACCCAGGCTGGGGGACAGAAGGGGTCTGTTGGGAAATCAAAGCTGCACGGGGCCACTAGGCCCACCCGACCAGGGAGGGGGCAGGATCTGCCTCGGGGTTGGTGGCATTGAGGGGGGTTGTGGGGGGCAACCCAGGATGAGGATATAAAGCAGCCATTGATTTCTGCATCGGCCTATTTGCCTCTTGATTCATTCATTCATTCCTTCGGGCTGTCCCTCATTCATTCATTCACTTAGTCAGCCAGCCAGCCAGTCCGTCATCAAACGATCAGCCACGGTAGGTGGCTAAGATTCAAGTGCTGGAATCTTCCAAGTATCAGGCTCAGTTCCTCCCCACCAGGCCTCTTGGGCCCACAGGTTCGTCTCGCTGTGCCTCACCTTATCTGTAAAATGGTGGGATAGGAGTTCAACGGTGAGGGTGTGGTGTTTAGCACAGGGCCCAGGAGGGAGCAGCCAGCGCTGGCCCTTATTGTTAATCATTAGGCCTCTATTCCATGATGGGAAAAGAGCACGATCCTGGGAGTGGATTCAATCTCTTATTAAAGGGTGTGACTGTGCAAGTAATTACTGCATACCAGAGTGCATAGAGGGGGATGTGTTCATGGAGGACCTCCTGAAGAAGATGGCTCCTAGGCTGGGTTTTGCAGAATGAGTAGGAGTTTTCTGAAGGGACGTTAGAGAAGGGCATTCCAAGCAGTGGGAACATAAATGTTAAAAGCTTAAAGGTTCCAAAGGCCTACTGGGCTCAGTAGAGCTGAAGTGTGAGTTGCATACAGGACACAGACAAGGGACAAGAAAGCTGGGAAGCGATCACACTATCCCAAGTCACGGCTCACGAGGGTCCAGCCACTCGTTCAAAGAGTCATCATTCCCGAAGCCCTACTATGCACCAGGCTCTTAATGGATGTGGTCTCCCTTAATTATCCAGCACCCTGAGCTGGCTTCCCTGTCCCCCTTTGGACAGATGGGAAAAGAGGCCCAGAGAGTTAAATATCTACCTGCCCAAAGCCACACAGCTAGGAAGGGAGAGAGCCAGGATTTGAACACAGATCACTGGGTCTCCTCATTCAGTCCCTCTCCGTGCCTGCAGGCCTGGGCCAGGGCCAGGGTGTGGGACATGAAACTGTACAAATGTATGAGTGTGGACCTGTATGGGAGGGGTGTGCAAATATATGCATGAGCATATATTTGTGTGTGTCACTGTGTGTGTGGGTACGCCTGCATTGTGGACACACATGGATGAGCAAAGCAGTATATTTGTGTATACGTGTGCAGGTGTGTGTTTGTGTAAACAGGCATAGGCACTAAACCTGGTTAAATGCAAGGTCCCACATGAGTGTGACCTCCCTGTGCACGCATGTGCATGCACGTACGTGTGTATATAGGCATGACCACGATCTACGCACACGTGCGAACCAGCGTGTGCATGCACTGTGGCTGAGTGTAAGCACGAGCCCACGTGTGTGTGTGACTCTGCATTCCCTCACAGGCGTGTATGCCTGTGGGCACGCCTGCTGTGTGCACACGTGTGTATGGGCGTGAATGAGTGCCGTAGGGGCTACGTGCACTTGTGCGTGCATTCCCAAAAGGGTGTGGGGCTCCCCACGTGTGTGTCTCCTGCTGTTCCCCAAGCAATCGGCAGCACAAGCCCCAGAGGCTAAAAGACGGGACTGCCTTTTTTCTCAGCGCCTCTCAAGCAAATGGTCCGACTCCGTCAATACTAAGAGGACGGATATTTTCAGGTAGTGATTTTCATATAAAAAAACGACAGCCTCATAAATCAAGCCAAAGCGGCGGTCATCACAGCCTCTGGATTAAACACACATAGTGGCTTGTTGCAGCACAAATCACATGGATTTGACTTGGGCCAGGCTAGGGAGGACGTAGTACGTAAGGACAGCCCAAAAGGGTCACTCTCTCCGCCGTCTGTGTCAAGCCTGGAGCAGGGGTCCCGGGGGGCAGGTCCCCAGAGGCCGATGTGGGAGGGCTCACGGTGGGTCAACAGCCAACCTCAGGATGGAGGAAGGCAGAGACTGAACGGAGGGAGAGACCCCAGTGCTGTTCCCTGCTGTGCATCTTTGGGCCATTCATTTGACCTCTCTGAGCCTTAGTCTCTTTTTTCTGTAAAATGGGAATCTTGGGCACACTTCACTGAGATGTGATAGGATTAGATGAGATAAGACAGCAAGGGCCTGGCTCTGCACAGCGCACAGAGTTGGAGCTCGACCCCTGTTCCCTGCTCCGGCGATTGCTGTTCCTGCTTCTACCAGTTTGCATCTGGAGGGAGACTCACCCAGTCTGAACGGATGCTTCCTCCCCAGGACCCACAGATCCCTTGGGGAAGGAGAGGGGGATGTATCGCTGTCTGGGCAGCCTGGTGGGCTCTGGGCCGACCCAGTCCAGTGTTGCACAGTGGTTCGGCAGACAGGAGAGCCTGAGACATCACGTCGGTCGTGCCCCTGCTCCCACGTGCTCCTGCACCCACCCAACCGGGGCCAGAATCCTCCCCTGCAGCTCCCTAAACCTCAGTTTCCCCATCTGTAAAATGGAGGCGTAAAAGTGCCTGCCTCCAAATTCCGTAAGATAATCCGCGAAGGGTGGCTCCTGGGTGGCTCAGTCAGTTAAGGGTCTGCCTTCGGCTCAGGTCATGATCTCAGGGTACTGGGATCGAACCCCACATCGGGCTCCCTGCTCAGTGGAGAGCCTGCTTCTCCCTCTCCCTTGCCTGCTCTCTGCCTACTTGTGTTCTACCTCTCTGTCAAATAAATAAATAAAATCTTAAAAAAAAAATAACCCGTGAAAAGTGCTCATCAAGAGTGCCTGGCTATTACTACCATTCTTCTTATTTTTTCATTTGAGGCAGGGGGAGGGGCAGGGACAGAGGGAGAAGCAGGCTCCCTGCCGAGCAGGGAGCCCGATGCGGGGCACAATCCCAGGACCCTGGGATCGTAACCTGAGCCGAAGGCAGACGCTTAACTGCCTGAGCCACCCAAGCGCCCTTATCTGGCATTCCATTTGCTCTTCCTTTGAATTAAGCCTTTCTCACTCTCTTCCCTTCTTCCTTCTGCCCCCTTCTCCCTGCCCAGGGCAAGAGGCTGGGTCTGGAGGCAAAAGCCGTCCAAGGTCACTTGGTGGCATCGGCCACAGAGACATCCAAACTCTCTGACCTCAAGCTGCACTCGCGGTGGAGACCCACCAAGGGCAGGGGTGGCGGTGGGGCAGGGGTTTCCTTCTGAACCAGCCAGACACCCACCACTGAGAAACTGGGGGCAGGAGGCTGGGCCCCAGGAAGCGCAAGAGGGCAATCTGTAGAGGCCGACCCACATTCAGATGCCAAGCTGTCCCCTCTGAGCCTGCTCCCTCCTCACAAAAGTGCCGCTGGGGCCGGTGAGAGTCACCCTGCCTGGCCGTGCCCATCGGGGTAGGGCTGATGAGTAGACCGCTTGCCACACACACACCCTACCTCCCAAAGGGCCTCAGGTGCAGTCTTGGAGGTTTGACTGGTGCCTCCCAGGAAGCTCAGACTCTCGGTCGCGGAGACCCGAGAACAGGGCTGAAGGCAGAACACGTTTGGCTTTGCGTGGTTCCGATGATGCCACGCACAGGGCTGATTTTTTAATTGCCGTCGTTTTGCCCAACAAGCCAATCTCCCTGCCTGTGGCTTGTCTGTGTTGAGAGCGACACTTCAGTCAAGGTAAGCTTGTAAAAGGCACCTGGACATTTGCAAGCCCCTCGCCCCTCTCTGGGTGAAAACACGGATCCGAAGGCCCAGAAAGCGAAGCAGCCAGGGGCTCGCCCTTCTCTGTGAGATACCCGGGGATCAGGCACCGTGCTCTGCGCCTCCTCCCAGACTGGGGCCTCTAGAAGCCCCAGTTTTCTGCACCCCATCTCTGACCCACTGTGAGTTACCTGTCCACCTTCATCCTAACACAGAACCCCCATGTCCTTCTTTTCCCTTTGCTTTGTGCCTGGGACCTAATGGACATTTTGCAAATAATTCCGCTTCCTCTCTTCAAACTGTTTCCATCGGGGCTGCTGAGACGTGACTCAGTATCCCTCTCCTCCCCTCACCCTTCTCTCGCGCCCCTGATTCATTGCTCCCTTCCTCTTGCTCTTTCCTTTACCCGTATTCCTCAAGCTTCCAGCCAGGCCTCCCAAAATCCAAGGCGCGGTCCATCTCAGACAGCCCTGGGTTCTAATCCCACCGCCTCCCCTTCCCGGCTGTAGGCCTTAGTAAATGCTTCACCGCTCGGCTTGCTTATCATAAAAGCCTTAGACTCATCAGACTGCTGAGAGAATTTTGAGAGAAAGTGAACAGAAAGCATGTAGCCTTGTGCCCCCACGTAGTAGGCTTGCAGTATAGGTTCGTGCCTGTCGTGGCTGCTGGTTGTCCTGGTAGGGCTGTTAGGGGTGTTGTTAAGGTTTTTAGGGTTACTGTTACCCTGGGGCAAGAGAACACCAGGGCAAGGTGATCCAAGAAGAGGGAAACAGCCTCCGAAGTATAATATAATATGTCTCACATGGTGGACTGGAGGGAAGGGACCAGCAAGGGAAAAGAGAATAGGCCTCCAAAACCTCATAAGAATTTTCTTAATATCCTTAGATTCCAACAAAGCCCCGAGTGGGATGGGAAAAGATTGGTTTCCCCTGGGAACCAGAACAACACCCCCGTAAATCACTCCCAGTTAGATGAAGCCAGCGGAGTTGAGAAGCCCTGCCCCACCCTCCCAGTTTCCACCCAGCACCCTCCCAGGCCCCCTTCCTCAAAAGAATGCCCAGATTCCAGGGCTGGGAATGGTGAGGCCCAGCCAGTTCTGGTATGCAGGCTGCAGGGACCTGGGATCCCTCCGGAGCTGACAAAAGGACCAGAAGTCTCAGGCAGAGCCGCCTGGGGAGACTGATTTCCTCTCTATAGTCTGTCCCGTTCCCAGCAACTGGCTCTCAATGGGCCCTGCTTCTCTCCTGCTCAAGAACTTTCCATGGCCACCCACTGCCTGCCAGCCACAGTCCAAATCCTCATGCTGACATGTGAGGCCCTGCCCGGTGGGCCTAATCCTGCTTTTTGACCTCATTTCCTCAAGTCTCCATGCTCTATCCACCCACAAAGTCCTTACCTGAGCCCCACAAGATTTTCCAGCCTTTCCCAATGCTTTCCAGTCTTCAATCACTAGACCATCTGCATATGCTATTCCCTCTGCCTGGAATTCCATTTGCTTCCTCCTTCCCTCTGGAGAACTCCTACTGATCCTTCAAAACCCACCTCATGTGATGCCTTCTCAGTGAAGTACTAGAGCCATCCTCCTTCCTGTGTGTGTGCTCATGCCTAGTTCATACAACAACCTACAGTGTCACCCGTGGAGACACAAGAGATCACAGAACAGCCCTAATGAAACATCTAGTCTCAGTCTGACTTTTTAGTAACAGAATTCTTTGTTCAAACAAAATTTTAAAGTGGAATTTCAAAGTTCAAGATGGATAAATGTAGGTCAGCTCCATGTGAAGTGGGATAAGAGTCCACATTAGTTGGGACCCTTTGGGGTATAAGTTACAGAAACTCAACTTATAATTGTTGAAGAAAAAAGAAGGAATTTATAAGCTCATAGGCTCCTATAACTGAAAAGTCTGAGGCATCAGGTATGGCTGGATCCAGGAGTGGGAAAGCTGACATTGGGAATCTGTTTTGTATTTTGGTTCTACTTTCCTTGGCATTGGCTTCATTCTCAGACAACGTCTTCCCAAATCATGACCAAGATGGCCCCCAGAGTTCTAGTTTCTCATTCCCCTGGCTCGGCCGCCCTGAAGTTAGGAGAGACTTATTCTAAATAGTTCTAGCAAAAATGCCAGGAAAAAGTTCACTGGCTCTGACTGGCCATGAGTCATGCAGTTGCTCCAAACCAGTCAGTGTAGCAGGGATGATATGCCGATCTTACTGGCCAATCTTGGGTCAGAACCACACTCTGGAGCCAGGAGGTGGGTTAACCCTTCTAAAACTACATAGACTAATAAAAGAAGTGGAAGAGAGACATCCCAAGGGAAAATCAGGGTCCCAGCACCCAAACAAGAGGTCTGGACAGACTCCCCAAAACCGATGTCCACTCTGCTGCAATCTTATCTCATCTCCCCTTTTTTTAAGCCCCCAAGACATTTCCTGAAACCCTAGAGTTCTGCAGGACTTGAAGACCATACCACTATTCCTAGTCTATAGAAGAAAAAACTAAAGGCCCAGAGAAGGAAAGTGTCTCCCCAAAAGTCACACAGCACACTCCATCCTCACACTCCCAATTCCCTGAAAGAGCCAAAGCTTCCTTGATGAGTCTCATCCCTGCTGGGTCCACAGCATCTCCATTACTGGGTTTGGCTGAAAGGATTTGTCAGTTGTCGGCTTGCTTGTCTAACTAAATTAATGTTTTACATTTCTCCTCCAGTTTGCAAACTTTTTAAAAATTAATCCCATCATTTCAACAAGTGTAACAACTAAATTATCATCTTTACATGATTAAGGAGCCTGCCGCGTCTTCTCTTGGCAAACACTGCATGCACATAATTTTACTAAATGTAATAAACCAACCATAGAACTATTAATTTTGCCATGGTATTCATAACAATTAGAAACGCATGAACCTTAAAATGATAAAAACTGAATGGAATACTGAAATTGCAGGAAATCCCCAAACCTCCCTCTGCAGGCTGAAGACAAAGTCATGAGATGCAGATTAGGGTCGAGAGACAGAAATTAGATGTCATTTGACTCTTAGCTCCATTGCAATACACTCAGAACGTGACAGACCAGAGTAGGAGCACTTGGCTAACTCGATGAAGCATCCCTCAACATCCAGACATCTATGAGAAACAAGGTATTGGGGAAAACTCCCTACCTATCCAGAGCTTTAATAGCCTCTGAGAGTGTCGTGTCCTGAAATAGCAAATACATGGCAAAGGGTCCATCACATCACCTCCCACACCCACAGCAGACATTATTAGTTGATCACAGAACTCTCTCCTGCCAAATCCAGACAGCTTGGTAATCTCAACACAACCCTCCAAAGGCAGGCATTACCAATCAATCCCAAGAGGATCTTATTTACGTTCCAAATGTAGCCTAATCTTGCTAGTTTATAGGGAGAGAAATGGCAGAGAGGAAAATGCTGCAGAGAGGTAAATGAGTTGCCCAAAGTCAAATCGAGATTCAGGGCAGAGTCCTAGGAGGAGGCGTAAAGCTATGGCTTTAACACTACAGGGCAGGAGGCTGAACCCTCACTGACAGACTGTTCCTCTCTCAACCTGCTAAAGCGAAATCTTTTTCTACAGGCTCCAGGTAAATCAAGTACTCCATCATCTCCTCTCCTTTTCCTTCTCTTACCATCTTATCAAATTTATACTAGCCTTTTTTCTTTCCCACATTATTGGTGAAACAGCCCATCGGCACAGCATTCCTAGAGAACAATTTGGCACTTTGTATCAAAACCCTTAAAACATCAAATATCCTCTTGCTCCGAATTCCTAGAATTTATCCCAAGAACTTGAATGGACAAAGACCCAAAAGCATGTACATCATAGTATGGAATATTATCACTGAATGGAATAAAATTGAAAATAACCTAATAATTTGAATTATTTTGAAGACATTTGGAAAATGAGCAATTTACTAACACGAAAGATGGTAACAAATTTTTTTAGTAATAAATACAACTTTTCAAACAGTATATGTAGTTTGGTGTCATTTCTATAAGAAACAAACATGGACAGACATACAAATACCCAGGGTTCCCATACACAGTGGCCCAGGCTGTGCATTAGACACCTATAATCACTCAAGAATAATGTATGAATGGCGCCCACTGGAATTGGTCAACACAACATCCCTGCATATAGCTTGGAAAGTGTGAAAGGTTATTTACCAAAATAGCAATAGCGGCTACTGGGGAGAGTAATTTTATTTTTAATCTTTATCTCAATGTTCTAGGAGTTTTATCATGAACACGGCTCACTTGGTAAAACATATAAAATAATAATCCTTCCAAAGCACTGTCCTGCTTGAAATCCATTTGTTACATATCCTGGCTTATTTCATTACATATCCTGGCTTACTCTGGTGTGGTGCACGCATGTGTGTGTGTGTGTGTGTGTGTGTGTGTGTATTTTACAATATTAAATCAGCATTAATGGATGACCTACGAGGCCCAGGCATTGTGCTAGGGATGCAATCTCCATCTTTACGAGTTTCAAATCTAATGAGAGGGTCGCACGTCAAGCAAACGCCCTATAAACCATTGTGAGCTGGAGCTGTGAGGGAGGGGAGAGCAGCCTGCCTTGGTGTGCAGAGGGGAGGCTCTGGGGAGGCCTCTGGGTTGTTCTATAAGGTGCATTTCAGGGAAGTCTTGTCCTTCCCTCTAGACCAAGCATCTGGTGGCAGATACTGTGCCTTGTCAACATTCTTCGACCACAGAACGAGAAGCCCAGGCATACCCCAGTAGGGGCTGGGGCCAGCCAGCTTCCAGCACGTACCTGCAGGTTGAACACTGAGTCCGAGACTATCCAGAATGCTCAGCCTAATACCTCAGAGCTCTGATGCCAGCAGATCTGGGTTTGAATCCAGACGATGATTGGTTCTCCATCTCCTCACCTACGAACTGGAAAGAATTCCTACCTCCTGAGGATTACGTGAAGTCATTTGGGCAACGCACGATACCCCACTTGGAAGATGTGTTCCATCAATGGTGGTGTTTCTTATTTATTGTTACTATCAGTATACCGGGGTCTCAGCTGCTGAAGACACCAGACAAAAGCCCCACCCAGCCCCCTCTGGACGGGATTGGAACAGGATCAGAAAGCAAGTGCTCTCCCAACCTGGCGAGCTCCTGCTGTCCCCGCCACGGCCAGCAGGGCTGGCCCAGAGGGCGGGGGAAGCTTGTGGAAGAAGTGACCTAGACATTGCAAGGTGCACCTCCCTTCCCTCCCCTTCGTCGACCATCCAGGCTCCAAGTGTTCAGGCCCAGACATTTTTCCCCATAGATGGCAGCTCGTTTCCTTAGAGGAAATTACAGTCTGTGCATCTGTGTCCAGATGTCCTTCGGGTAACATTGAGGTGATCTGAACAGGTCTGAAAAGTGGCATTTCCCTCCTTGGCCCCAAATGCTTCTCTATATTCCAAACGCCTCCCAGTTTCCTCTTCAGGATGTGTCGAAAGCCCATTGTCGAATGAGAGGAACTCAACTCGGACTTGAGAGTCTTGGCTTTCCATCCTGGCCCTGTTGGAAGCCTGTGGTCAAGACCCCTGCCCCTGGATAGTCAGCCCGTGGTGTCATGCTGTGCAGAGATAGTCTTAGGGGCTCGGGTTAAGTGGGGCTCACCATCTGGGAGCTGGGAGCCTACGGTTGTTCAGGGAAGGGACTCAGGTCAAGGTGGTTTGGGTCTCGTTCAGGGACAGGGAGGGGAAACTTGACTGGGAACAGCAACCTCTGGAAGTCTAAACCTCTGGAAGTCTAAACCTCTGGAAGTCTAATGGCCTAGACGAAGGCTTGGAGGATTGGATGGGAAATCAACACAGGCTGGGAGAAGAGAGATGCCAACAATGAGGCTTGTCTGCAGCCAAGACCAGTTCAGTATCAGAAAGTCTGACTCAGACAAATAAGTGTCCAACTCTTGATTTCTGCTCAGGTCATGATCTCAGGGTGCCGGGATCAAGCCCCACATCAGGCTCTGTGCTCAGCAGGGAGTCTGTTTGGGATTCTCTCTCTTGCTCTCCTTCTGCCCCTCCTCTGGCTCATGGTCTTTCTCTCAAATAAAATAAAATCTTAAAAAAAAAAGAAAGTCAGACTCAGGGGTGGGGGGGCCTATAGAAACTTCAAACCCAACCCCCCCACTTATAGGTGTGGAAACAGAGGCCAGGGGCAGGGTGATGGGTGCCAGAGAGACCAAGGGGTAACGTCCAGGCCTGTCTCCAAGGACCTCACCGCTCCGGGGCAGGACCGTTTGAATTCATCATGGCTTTCTAGGCAGAAGGGATAGTGGGTGCAGCTTGGGGTATGAGGGAGAAGAGAAGGAACACGTGTGAAATTGCAGGTGATTGGGTCGTGGCATGGGCCTTGGACCAGGGAGGGACAGGGCCAGGGAGGCCGGGTGGGTGGGCAGGGTCCAGACCCAGGAGATCCTTGAGAAGCTGGATTGGAGGCAGGGAGAGAGAGCCTTTGGCTGCTGTGCGGCAGTTGAGCTGTGAAGGGAAGAACAGACCAGGGGGCCCTTGACGGTCTTTGAGGAGAAGGAAGATGGCGGTGGTGTCAGTGCCTGAGGGGAGAGACAGACAGACTCAGGTGAGGTTTGTCAGGTAGATTCTCAAGACCTCAGGGATGGCTGTGCCTGGGGACTGGTGGGAGAGAGGAGCCGAGGCACCTTCTGGAAAGACGGCGTTGCTCGTCCTGCTTATGAGATAAACCGCCCAGAGGAGAGTGGGGAGGGAAGAGGAGGGGGTGGCGGGTTCCACTGTGGACACATCGAGTTGCAGACGACAACCGTCCACAGCTAAAACCACGGCAGCGGCTCTTAGAACAGGAGCGAAGGCGCTGACAGCCACATTGGTCCGAGGGCCCCGTGAATGAAGCTCTACAGAACGGATGGGACTCAGCGGCGTGAAATGAAGTCTCTGGAAGCCCGCATCTCAACCCAGAGGACGGGCCAGGACGCCCCCACTTAACCAGAGTCCTCTACCAACCTGAAGGCCCGACCAAGGCAGTGGCCTGAGCACCAGAAGACCAGCCCCCCCATCGGGCCTCTGCCACCTGCTCACCGTGTCACCCTGGCCGAGTCCTTGGGGGCCTCTGAGCCCCTCAGGGCTGCTAGGGGGGTTGGAAGCAAGACAGCGTGTGTTGAGAGGGGGCAGGGAACTTTCTCAGCGGGCAAATGGAAAGTGCTAGACAAATCGAGCTGGGTGTTGTCAATCTCCTTCCTGCCCCACCTGTCCCGGCGTCTTCGGCCCCAATCGACAAAGACCCTGCTCAGCCTCCCGGACTGCCAACCCCAGTCCCCGTTTTGGAGGAGCCGGAGGAAAGTCAAAGCCAGAGAGGGAGTCAACACCGTGTCGTCAGGCACTGCCCTGGCGGAGAGCGATCATCCCCGGGACTCCAGCAGTTTGTTCTCCAAAGTGAGCTCCAGCCTCGCTGCGAACCTGATAAGTCTTTCAGTTGGACTTGAAACTCCACATTTTTCCTCTTTAGAAAAATGTCACCCACATTCCTCTGTTTCATTACTCTTGGCGGTACGGCTCCAGCCGGTAGGGAAATTGCCGGCGGAGGGAGGCTGCCTGCACTGGAGGCCGTCTTCGCCTGCCCGGACCGTCACGTCTCCTGGTCTGGTGGCACCTCGGCTCACGGGCGGCAGACCCCCCAGCCTCCCCATGGCAGGCTCCCTGCCCCCATCAGCTGCCCCTCTGCCAGGCGCCGACCAGGTCTCACCAAGTCTTTGTCCCCCCGCCCCCGGTCCCAGACTCTCCTCTCCGCTAACTGCAATTTCCTCTCTCCTGACACTCAGCCTCTTTTTTTCCATCATCTCTCCGTTTATGTACCCAATGAGCATATATCGAGCACCTATTGTTTGCCAGGCACTGTCCAGAAGCTGAAGATGTGACAGTGAGTAACACAAGGTCCCGTGTTCACGCGACAATAAACAAAGAAGCAAACAGAGGTGGGCAATAGAGATTTTCCAGAGATGGTCACAAATGTCTTCCTTGTCCCCAGTACTCAAGAGGGGGGGCCTCTGTCTCCTCTTCTTTGAAACCAGGCAGACCCTTGTGACAGCCTGACCAACAAGGGATGGCTAAAGGGGGCTGTGGTCCTCCCACGCCTGGCTCAGTGACATCACGCACTTCCACCGTGCTCCGTGGGAGCCCTCGCCCTAGGAGCCAGCCTCCATGCTAGGAGGGAGACCAAGCAGCTCGTGGACCACGAAGAGGAAAAGAAGTCCCCGGGCAAACCTCGGCAGCCAACACCCCTTAGAGCAGCGAGGAGTCCTTTTTGCTGAGCCCTCCCCAAATAACAGATTCAAGAACCAAGCAAATGATTGTTGCTGTTTTAAGCCAGTAAGTTATGGGGTCGTATGTGAACCCAGGCACAGATACCTAGAACAGCAGGCAAAGTAACAAGGGTGGTGATGAGTGCGAGTGAGAAAAGTCAAACCAGGAGATGAGGGAAGTCAAGGAGAGGAGCAGGGAGAAGTGGAGCTTGGTGAAGATGGGTCTCCAACCCAGCCCTATCTGATCCCAGTGCCCAAACTGTGCTCACCAACCCCATGGACATGTGGGAACTCATGTGGGAACTCATCTGCTAAAGAAAAGCCTTAGAGACAGTCCCGTTCCTAGGGTGAGAATTGAAACCCTAGCCTCTGCTTGCACACTTCCAGCGATGGAGAGATCACTCCTTAGCCATGCAGTCCTGCTGGATGGAACAGCTGTGAGAACCAGCTTCATTCTACCCAGGGACACCTGGCTCCCTGTACAGCTCTCAGGGGCCATGTAGACAGTCAGGGACATGCGTCCCCCTGGCCCCCTGTAGCCCTTACTACATCCATGGTGACCCTTAGAGAAAGGACTGGACATTAAAAATGTAATCAGGAGCAGGATGGAGTCCCAGCCAGGGAAAACATCCGTCATCCTATGAGGGAGGGGGTCACGGGGGACATGTCACAGTGTATATGCAGAAGTTCTGAGCCTAAATCATAGAGCCGCTGAAATGTTAGAGAAATCATGCCTTTATATTCACAAGCTTTTCTGAGGAATCGGCCACCAACTGGGCCCCGAGCTCCACCCCATCCCATTCCAAAACCTGAATGACTCCTGAAATAAAAGCAGAGGCTTTACAAAGACCTGAGTTTTTTAGTCCTTTCTAGAGGCCATGCACTTGCTGTGTGACCTCGGGCAAGTCACTGCCCCTCTTTGAGCCCAAAGTCAAACCAACAAGGATGTGCTTGTGGTCTCCAGCATGATTTCTGTGCTGATCTACTTAGTAGTGTCCTCCAAACTGACCCCCCTCTTTTACTTAAACTGATTTTTTTTACTTTAACTTATTTTTAAAAGAAACTTAATATCCCACCTTAAGTGGAAACCAGAATAAGATGCCATTGATAAAAAAGGAACCATCAAAATGAAGAAAAAACAGTGCTGCTAACTTAGAGAAAAACATGGTTGCCTTCCCTGCCTCACAAGGTGCGACAAAGGAAGATAAACCAGCCTTAGTTAAGGATAAATGTTACCAACACATTAGCACCCAACTGAGACTTTCTCCCTGGTGTTACCAGGAGGTTGAAGGGAAACTAACAAGAAGCCACTTTCTGACTGTCAAATGCCCTTTGTGCCCACAGCAGCACCTCTCCCGGCCCTGGGCAGGTGGTCCAGCCCTTGGGAAGTCCAGAAGTCCCGACCCATATTGACCAAGGCAGGGAGGGAATGATCTATGGACTTCCGACAATGGCTTTTGGCCCAAGACCCCATTGAACAGCCTGGGCAGGAAGTCACAAAACTGCAAAGGCCTCTGAACGGGCTTTTTGGGGACATTGGGAATGCGTTACCTTGTAGACCACCTTGACCTCCCCGACACTGAATACCAGCCAGCATGGCTGCAGCCCAGACCCAGGAGAACATGGGGGTCAGCAAGAGGCTTCGGACAGGGTCAGTCCTAGGGGCCCAGCGGAATGGCCCCAATCTTTGTGGTAAGCCTGTCCCTCTAACACACACTGAACCTTGGTTTTCCAACTCCTTTGTTAACAGCTTATGTGTCCCTGAGCCAGCGGCCTTACTTCTTCGAGCCTTAACTGCCTCCTGGTGCCTCAGTTTCCCCCCATACAGAATCTACTCGTCCATCGGGCATGGCAGTCACAGAGCCCAGGGCCCATGATAGCATCAGAGGCTTTGAAAATGTTTTCATTTCTTTTAAAATCAGAAGAAAAAAATTTTTGAATACAGTTTTAATATATAAAATTAATATTTTCATCGTTATACCAACATAGTCATAAAATATCATTTTTAGTGTTTTTTAATGGAGAAAGGGGATCATGAAAAGTAAAATGAGATCCCTATAAAACAGGGATGAAAAAAAGTACCTGCGTGGAAAACTTTTGGCTCAGGACCCAGCACCTATGATATGTTTGACAAATGTTTTTATTGTCGTTCTTGGAGGAACCGGCATTGGTTTAGAAGTCAGGACAAACCACTCTGGACTCTTTCTCCCTCTGTGTGATCTTTGGAAGCTGTCCCCTGGCTGGCCTCAGTTTCCCCAGCTGTACAGTGAGAGTCCCAGGGTCCAGGATCCTCATCTGTCTCTTTCTCTGCCTTTCTATCTGGAGAAGCAAGAAGCCCCCCACCCACAAAAACACCCTACCCCCACCCCTAGATGCAGACCAGCTGGTAATTGGACGGCTCACTCTTTCAAATTACATTGTCTCCCAGTCAGGTAAATATTACCGGTTCAGACAATAATTGTGGCTTCTCTTTTTTTGTTTATTTCTTTAATTCCCGGATGTTTGACTTGGCCCAGGCCCAGCTCCCAGTGTTTTCACTTGGCCATCTCTGATTCCTGCTCCCAGCACCAGATTTCCCTATAGGGACTGGTAAAACTTCTTCCAGGGGGTTGATGAGCACGGTTTCGGCCAAGGGAGGTTCCTGACAGAGCCGGAAGCTGCAGTTTGCACGGTATAATGGCAGCAAGCACCTCCTGAGCACTTCCTAGTCTGTGCCTCATGCTGTTCCAGGCTCTGGGACTCTGCCAAAAAGGTAAGAGGCATCTCTGGGGAGCTTCCTCTGCTCACAGTGCAGAGGGTAAGGCAGGTATAGAATAAGTCCATGCATGGTAGGATGGAAGGATCATAGAAGGGAACTGGGGAAAACAGAGGGAGGGGACAAGGGGACCCTAAGAAGGCAGGCTCAGATGTGCCAGCCGAGGTCCCTCCTAAAAACAAGTGAAGTCCAAGCCGAGTCCTGCCAAATGGATAGGTGTCAGTCAGGAGGAGCAGGGAGGGACAGGAGTCCTGGGCGGGTGTGATAGGATGTGCCAAGATTAAAGTGCTTTCCAACCCAGTGACGGAGATCAGCCTCATTTTCCAGGTGAGGAAACGAGGCTCAGAGGAGTCACATGATTGGTCAACAGCAGACACACCCCTTGAACCCAAGTCTGGCTGGTTCCAAAGTCCTTCCAGAACCACTAGACTGTGTTTTTCCCTGCCCCCAACATCCTCCCCCGGCTTCCGCAGAGGAAAAGATCAGAACCCGGATCACTTACTGAGTCTCCAGGAGAGCTTGTCACCCTTGTGTCAAAGTAACCCCCCAGCGCCTCAAATCCCACCACCAGGGCCCAGCACTTATAAAATGTGACTCCCCTCACTGGGGCCCAGGGGCCCCGTGCTCCCCCCATGGAGGGAGCCCAAGTGGGGAAACTGAGGCTGAAGCAGCCGAAGCGCCTTGCTCCAAGTCACCCAGTGCGGGAGACGTAGCCCTCCCGGTACTAAGCCCCCGAGCCCCAGCCCCATCTGTGGGCGGGACGCCCTGCTCCCCAGACCCTCTGCTCGGGGCCCCAGCCCCCTCCCGCCCCTGCCCCAGGACAATGGGGGCTTTCACAACCAGACAAAGGGAAAAAGTTTAAAAGGCGAGAATTATGTTTCCACCATGGCGCAGGGGGTGGGGCGGGGAGAGGGAGGAGAGGGGGCTGGGGAGGAGCCGCCGCCACCGCGGAAACGGACCGGTGTGTATTTATTCACGTCTGACACAACACAATTTGATTTTCCACATAAAAGATCAAATAATATTTCAGTTACAGTTAATTACACACCCCAAATGCACATCAAAGGACGGCCCGCGTCCGCCCAGCCCTTGCTCCGCCGCACCGCGTGCGCCCGGATTTCACGCCCCGCTTCGCGGCGTCGGAGGCACAGGAGCTCAGCCTTTCACGCCCACACGGGCCTTTGAGGCAGGGCCCCCGGGGGCCAAGGTGCCTCCGCGGCCCACAGGCCCCTCGCTGGGCTCCCTGGACGGTCCCATCCCCAATTGATGCCTGGTCTCCCCACCAAAATAGTAGCCTTGGCGGCAGGGTCTGGCTAGAGCTCACTCTCCCCGGTTACCACTAGCACCACTCACTCCCCCAGCCAGCAGGCAAGGTCCAGAGGTGCGCACCCTGATGCACACTTGTTAGATGAAGAAACAAGCCCAGGAAGGTGAGGTGATTTGCCCGAGCTGACTGACAAGCTACAGGGCCAGTAACTTTGGGGCTGCAGAAGCAAAGCTGAAGCAGAGGGACACGTCTGCAGTGTGACCCGGGAGGGCCACCAGCTGGCTGGGAGCCTTAGCTCTCCTTGCGGTGCTTCTGAGCACAATCACTGGTACACACAGGAGAGACCAAGCAGTTGAGAAGATTCTGGAAAGGCTGAGTCTAAGAATCACAAACTCTCAGAAATGGATTATCCTCAGAGAACCTGAGGATGAGGGAATCTTAAAACCATCATGTTAGAAAATTCAAGAGCAAGAAGAGAGACTCCCATTGGATGTCCTTTCCAGGGCAATCAGGAGGCCCAGAGAGGGTGTGTGTTCTGCCCAAGATGACACAGCATGTAAGGTTGGACTCCTGGCACCCTGGGGGCAGTGCAGGGTGGTGGTCAGTGTACCCTGCCTCTCAAACCTGGACAGAGCTTCCAGGCACCCCTGAACAGGGACTCTGTGTAGGGGGGTGTGAAGCGAGGGGGAGTGGGTGGAGGAGGAGAAGTGGTTAGACTCAGAGCTTGTCAGAGGCAGGGTCACCCCACACCCACACCCACACCCTTTGCGTCACTGAGCTCCATGCCAGAAATTTCTCCAAGAGCCACCTGCCTCTAGGGAAGGCCTCTGAAGGACATGGACAGGGTCTCTGCTCCCAATGGTTAGAGCTCAGGGAACAGCACGCAGGGGCACAGGGTGCAGAGATGGGCCCTGGGAGCCCCAGACTCAAACGGCAGCTTTACCAGCAGGTGGGAGGACCCCCGAAGGCAGCTCCTTCTTCCCCAACCCCCAGACCCTGAAAGAACCCTGGGCCTGGAGCTGGAAGCTGGGTTTAATTGAGGGCTCACCATGCACTGGTGGGATCCCGCAGGTAGCCACTTCTGCTCCCCCAACTTCTGCTTTGCCCTTCTGTGGGCTCAGGTCCATGGGAAGCTCAGAGGAAGGGGCCTTGCAGGCGAAGTTTCCCAGTTGTGGGCACTCATGGGGGTCGGAGGCTCTGAAGCAGCAGGCAGGGGCCTGTCAGGGGGCCGGGGGCAGAGGAAGGGCAGCAACTATTCTGGGCCTTTCTCCCCCAGCCCCGCTGCACCCCGAGGCTCAGACGGCAAACGACCATCCTGTTTGCACGGCAAAGATGTTTCCTGTGCAGGCATCAGCCAGGCTGAACGCAGCCGGTGCCCACCGCAAGCTTTTCCCAGAAGCCTCTGCTCCTCGGCCGCCTCGGGACCGAGCCCCATGCGCCCCACCTGGCTCCCCCTAGAGTCTTTAACTGCCCCATCCCAGCAGCCTCACGTCCCAAAGGCCCAACCAAGAGTCAAAACACCAGACTTCAGAAGCCTAAGATGTCAATAAATTAGATCAACCATGGGAGGCCTGGTACGTGGGAGGTTGATGATCCAAATGTGTGGCCTGGCTTTAGAGATCCTTCTTGCGGTTTCTGGCACACCAACGGGGAACCTGAGAGCAAGGGTAGGTGATGTGTGCCACAGTGTCATCAGCACCCCGTGCTGTTCTGCACACAGTGGGTGACTTAGGGATGTATGATGACCTTCTCCCTGGACCACGGCTGTTCATTTCCTTGGGGGCAGAGCTGTGCTTCGTTTGCCTCTGTGCCTTACATATCATCTGTGCTTCACAGACATCTATTGGATGAATGGATGGATGGACGGCCAGACAGACAGACAGATGGATGGACTGATGGATGGACTGGAAGAGGGATAGATGGATGGATGGCTAGGACCATGAACAGACAGATAGTTGGAAAGAAGAGAGGGTAGATGAAAGAATGGATGAGTGGGTGAATAAAAAGGAGAAATCGAGGGTGAAAAAAACTACTCTTTGGTTATAGGAGTCCTATATATAGCATCCTAGATTCAAGTCACCTTAATCTGCTGTGCAGCCACAGTCAGTATAGTCACTCTCTCTGAGCCTGTTTCCTCATTTGTCCGATGAGTATGGTGACACTGTCCTGCCAGCCCTGGAAGGCCTGGAAGATTCCCCGTGGGGCTAGTGGGAATGACTTCCTAAACTAGAAAGTGTTCTGCCCTGGGCAGGGGCTGGGCCGACCTGAGCCTCTGAGGAAGACAAGCCAAATGGATGAGCCCAGGGGTGGGGCAGCCTAGCAGGTGATGCAAGCACAGAGGGCCAGCACCCTGGTGGGCTCTAATCCCGCGTGGCCGCCCTGATGGGCAGCCGCTCTTGCTCTAGTAAAATTTTATGGCCTCTGAGAGCAGGCAGAGGGCTGCTAGTGACAACTCGCTGGAAATTTATGGCCGGCCTCCTGCCTCCTGGCCCCCTCTTCTTTCACGCAATTCTTGCCCAAACTGAGCTCCTTTGGGCTTGGCCCCTGAGGCCTGAGACCTTCTGTGGGGCGGGGACAGGGGACTGAATTAAGAGAAAGTAAATCTTTGTGGTTAAAAGCAGGGTAGAGGCAAGCTGAAAGACAGGGATCTGAGAAACATTTGCTTGGCAAGACTGTGCAAGAGACTGAGTCACACGGCGTCAAGTGACAAAATTGCCTGTTATCCAAGGTCCCTTGGGGAGAAACAGGAATGTGGTCACGGCAGGCTCAATGGCCTCTTTTAGTCCCTGAGCATCCCTGTGCTTTCCCACCACAGGACCTTTGCACATGCTGCTTCCTCAGGTGCTGCGCCTTCTCCCCAAACTGATTTGCATAGTTAACCAGGATGCACAGGTGGATCTGCACATGCACATGCACATAGCCATGTATGTGCAAGATGCCTGGTGTGAATGTGTCCATGACGCACCTGGCGCACACGTGGCCACGTGAAGAGCATGGGTGCGATTAGGAAAATCAGGGGACTGCTGTGGAGGGACGTGTGTTGCAAGTGCCAAGTGTGGCCACAGCTAGGCTGGGAAGGGGGTCAGAGCTCTCATTTCCGGGATTTTACTGATCCTGGGCACCGCATGGCCTCTCATGCAGTATTAGCCCAGGAACTCAATGTGGGGCGTACTTGGACTATCCCCATTTCAGAGAGTGAGAAACTGAGGCACCCAGGAACTTGCTAGAGAGTTTGCACTCTGCCCCTAGAAGGCCTGTAACCATCTAGGAGGTCGAGCCAGGGGTGGCAAGGGAAGAGTCTTGCATGGGCCTGGAGGTGCTGGGGACTGAGAGTAAGCCAGGCTTGGGGCAGTCCCTGTGGGCCAGGGTGACCGTGGGGAGCGACGGAAGGGTCTGGGGACAGGGAGAGAGAAAAGAGCCGGAGACAGGGAGAGCAGAGCCAGGTGTGCCCCTGCCCGGGGCCAGGAGCCCAGGAATGCCGGCGTGGTCACCTGGTAGACTCCCTAGGGCTGCGCTCTGGTCACGAGGCCCTGGCTGGCGTGGTCACCCCGGTCAGGCTGATTTACAGGCGCCCACTGCGGGGGCAGTCAGCCGCCGCCAGATCTATTATTGATGAAATTCCCAAGCCTGCTAATCAACTGTGCAGGCTCACAGCAAGTAGCCCAGCAGTGGGGACTCCAGTACAGCCCTGAGGCCCCAGCCAGTATCATCAGCGCCTCCCCCAGCCCACCTATGGACTGCATGGAGGGAGGAGAGCACACAGGGGGCTCAGGGCAGAATCTCAGCCATGTCAGCCCCCGCCCCGTGGGGGGGGAGAGGGGTGTGTGCCAGGCTCTAGCCAGGACCCCCAGCAACGCACAGTGTGACCTAAGGCCAGCTGCTCAACCTCTCTGACCCTGGGGCACAGATCACCTAGGACACTGCAAAAGGGAACCGGACCAGTGACTCCCCTGCCAATCCCCGGAGACTGTGCGGTGGTGTGAACTTCAGGAGACTAGCCCATCGATGGGACCTGGGTTCCAGTCCCTGCTCAGGCACTTGCTGGCAGAATAATAATGATGGGAGATAGAGGGTGGGAAAGGAGCGTTAATTGGGGTTGAAGGGTCAATGGAGGCTTCCTGGAGACTGCAGAAGCATCAGGGAAGGAGTGGCAGGTGGAATGTTCCAGGAAGAGGGAACAGCTAGAGCAAGGCTATAAGAAAGGGTGGGCAGGTTTTGAAGACCAGCAAAGAAGAGCTACACATACACGTGAGTGGAGGGGAGCCAGCCAGCGGGAGGGGGTCGGATAGGAGAGTCAGTGGTGGGATGGGAATTTGAACCCAGGACTGGGGTGCAGAAAGAGGTGCCCCGAGGTGGCTTTCAGGAGACTCTGCCCTGCCTTTGGGTGCAGCTTCCTGCTCCCTGCTGGCTTCCCCCCACCCCCGCTGGCTCCCTTACCAGTCTGGCTCCTGTGAACTTCATCTGTCCCCTCTCCTCCCCACCCCCACCCCCCGCCACCTCTAGCATGTCCCAGGGTCAGGATGGGGACACTCCTGGGTGGCATGGCCAGGACTCCGAGTCTGTCCTAATTCCGCACACGAGGACACTAAGGCTCAGATGGGGTAAGCAACCTATCCAAGACCACACAGCTGAAACCACCCCATGAACACCCACTCTGGGGCAGGTGCAGGCCAGGAAGGACCCACACAGTCCCACCTCTCCTTCTTCTGAGCATCTTGCCTCCTGTCTGCTGGGAGGGCGGGGAGCGGGGGCAGGAGCAGGGTTGGTGGGGTTGGCGGGGAGGTCTTTCTCTCACTTCTCGGAAAGGAACTGGGCTCAGAACTGCTTTGAGAGGGAAGAGGGAGTTCAGTTTGTCTGTAGTTCTTTTTAATTGTCTTGAGACATTCCCTTTTCTCATCTTTTCATCAATTCATCTTTTCATCTTTTCTCATCAATTCATACAATATTTATCTTGTTTGTTATGGGTTTTCCCCCCTTTGAGTCCTCCTCGCACTCCCATCCAAAAAAAAAAAAATGGTTATTTGTGTAGCTATGGTTTCTGTCCTTTTACATCTGTTTTCCTAAGTCTATCCTTCGGGGTCACACACACAGGATTGGAAGTAAAATGGAAATGAAGCAAAGAGACAGAGAGTGAAAGAGACAGAGAAACAGAGAGAAGCAGAGACAGAGACGGAGAGACACAGGAGACTGGCAGAGTCTGTGAAGAGGCACAGACAGAGGGACAGCGGGGACCGGAGCCCGGCCAGGCTAAAACAGTAGAAGCCAGCGTTCTGAAGGCCAAGTGACCACTGGCCCTTGAGGCCTGGTGGAATCCGGAGCAGTAGGGGACACCCCGGATTCTGTCCTGACATCTCCTGCCTCCTCCCTCCGTAGAGCAGAGTCACATGAAAGCTGGGATCAGAGCCGTGATTTCCTACCAGAAGCTCCCTCTATGGACATAACATCTCTAGACCTTCAAGATCACTGGGCTCTCAATGCCATGGGCTCGGCAGGGGATTCCTCAAGTTCCTGGGGGCTGAGGGATCTCCACCGTGGTGATTTGTGGGGCGATCTTCTCCAGGAAAATACAGAGGCACAATGGGGCGATGACAGAACCAGCTGCTGAGGGACAGGAAGCTTCGAAGTGGGGACCCAGAGATGCCGTGTCACCCTCGACAAGTCACCTCCTCTCTCTGGGCCTCCCCCATGTGCCCAAAGCCTTCAGTGAGCCAGGGGGAGCTTTTCCAGGGGAAGCAGTATTATTATTTCCGTGTGGACGCTTGTTGTTGTTTGAAACGAAGGCTAAGAGACAGTGGTTCAGGTTAGACTTAGAGCCACGCAGACCTGGGTTCAAATCCTGACTCTACCACTTCCTGGCTGGGTGACCTTGGGCAAGCACTTTCCCTCTCTGAGTGTCAGTTTCTGCATGTGCAAAATGGGGGCAGCAGCCCCTGCCTTGTGAGTCATTTGAAGGAGTGAAGAAGGGGTTGGGTGGCAGCTGGTGCTCCAGTAAGTAGCCAGTAGGCGCTCAGTCATGCTGCTGGGCTCCTTCCCCTCTGTCCTGAAGAGCAGGAACGTCTGGCCTCACGCCAGTGACAGCCGCCCCGGGGCTCCTGGCTCCCTCTCCTCCCTCCCGCAAACACCTGTGCAGACCCTCTTTCCGGCCTCACGGAATGAAAATTATGTAAAGAGGCCCATGCTCTACCTTGCAGACAAAGACCAAAAAGTAAAAATTCCAAAGTGTCCCAGGAGGCAGCTTGAGGGGCAGGAAAGACTGCAGCCAAGACCCTGACCCCCACCCCAGCACGGGATGGGGGGACAGGCTTCCCTCTGGGGGTCCCTGGTCACCCTCTTATCCTGCCCAGGTAGGCATACCCATTTGCCAGAAGAGAAAACCGAGGCCCGAGAGCAGAAGCATTACCGCCTGGATTGTGATACAAGGGCCTGCCAGGAGTGAAGGGGCGAGACTGAGAAAGTGTCTCGCTCTTTCTGGAGGATCGGAAAGTTCTGGGCAGGAAAGCAGATGCTCCAGAGGGGGCTGAGGGCTGGGCACAGACCACAAGACAAATGCCGCTGAATGTCAGAGTGACACAAGTCCTCCGATTCTCTTCCAGCTCTCCGGATTCTGGCGTGGAGACCTCACCTGGTGCACGTGTAACAGGGAGGGAGCTGCTGCTGACCTGAGCCCAGGTTGCACCCGAAAGACCCTTGCATTGCTAATTTGAGAGTTACTTTTCCTTTCTGGCCAGTTTTCAATTCAAAGCAATGAAAGAAAGCATCCTGATGAAATGAGAAGTCAATCTCTTCAAACACAGGTGAAGTTAGAGCAGTGGGATGTGGATCAGGTCAACCCTGGGAAGGAAGGATGGCTGCTGGGGAAGTGTGTTTTTCCCAGCTCCATGGGTGGGTGGCTTTCAGGCCTCATTTTCCCAGGGGGATGCCCCACACATGCCCATTCAGCAGCACCCAGTGGCCAGTAGTTAAAAGCTAGCCACAGTGCGCGTGGTTCATGGTAGGGGACTCCAAATTCTCTGTGTGATCACCAGGCAGACACAGCCCTGCCCTCCAGTAGTTCCAGTCTGTCAGGGAAACAGATACATGAGATCTTTGTGGATTGTGAAAGATGTCCTGAGGACCTAAAGTTGTGCTAGAGAAAATGGAAGGACAGGGTAGGGTGGGAGCGCAGGAGATAGAGATTAGAGGGTGGGCTGAGAAGGCCCCACAGGAGAGGTACTGTATTTAAGCAGGCTGTGCTGAGAACATAGGGGAAAGCACATGCAAAGGCCCTGTGGTAGGAAAAGGCAGTAGGAGATGAGGCAAGCAGGTTCCAGCCTCCTCGGGATCTTGCATGTCCTGGGGTGGATTGCGGGGTTTGTTCTTGGTACAGTGGGGAGCTGCTGGGTTGTTTTGGCTTTGTTTGTTTTGTAAGTGGGACAGTGGCTTGGTCTGAACTGAATTTTAAGAAGACACCCCAGCCACAACTTGGACAATGGGTTGAAAGGGTCACAATGGAGGAGAGGTGGTGGGTTTGACTGGGGTCCAGAAAAGGAGTCGGATCTAAAGGTTGTATTGGAGGAAGAAGCAGCGGGCCTGAGTGATTTGTTTATGTACTGAACAGACATTTATGAAGCATCTACTGTGTGCCAGGTACCAGTCTGGGCAACAGGGAAACCTCATCATCAGTGAATGACACCCACCAGGAATCCCATTCCCACGGGGCGGACTCCCCGGGGTGTGAGCACATCACTCTGTATGCCCCGATCTGTGAGTGTCCCACACGAGCACATGCACACACGTATTTGCACACCTGCTCAAGCCCAAGGGTCCACATTCACACACCCATACGTCAGCACACCAGCCCCAGGCACCCACACGCGCACGCCCAGCCTCAGCGCCTTTGCACATGCACACCCCTCTCCACCAGGCTCACTTATAAAAAATAACCTTGGTGATTACACTTCATCGGGCTGACGTTGCCAGGCAATAATTGAGATCCCCTTGCTCCCGCTGCACTAGGTGACTCATTGAGAATGCGCTTTGCCCTCGCCTCAGCCCCGCCGAACACCGCAAGCTCTAAGAATACTTTCTTTTATTGTAGCGACTGACATTTGAATTCATTTTCCTACCTATTATGCGCCGAGACGGCAGACACGGAGTGGTTATTACCTGCCCGCCATTATGTAACATGACAGAAATACGACACGGCTCACCGCTGTCGGAATGCCTCCGGGGCCGCCTGGACCCCGCGCCGGTCGCCAGGACAAGAGCACGGTTCCATAAGCCGACTCCTCGCCCAGGCTTCGGGCAAGTCATTTTGTCGCTTGGGGCCTCAGCTTCCTCATCTGCTACGTCGGGGTGAAAGGCACGAGCTGGATGATCTTTTAAGGACTTTCCCAACTCTCCTGCATGTAATTTGGGGCTTAGGGAGGTTGGTCTCCTCCTTGGCCTCCTCTCTCCAGGGAGTGAGTTTGCCTCTCCTGTGAGGCTCATGGTTGGATGAGTGAGTGAGTCGGGAATGGAAATGGAGGTTGGGGAGGCATTGGTGGAAAATGGACATCAAACCCTGGGTGTGGGCAGCAGGTGCAAAGGCCCTAAGGCAGGGAAAGCCTATCCCTTGGAAAAACTAGAGGGGGAAGAGGAAGTGGGGGGTGGGAAATGAGGCAGGTAAGAGGAGAAGGAAGAGCATCTGTGCGGAGCCCAGAGAGCTCCAGTCTATGAGACAAGAAGAAGCGCTCACAGAGGAACCCGAAGAGGAGTAACAGGGGAAACAGAGCCCCAGGGCTGAGAGGGGGTCTCTGGTCAGGGAGAGAGGGGATGGGGGCGGGGGGGCATCAGCACTGTGGAGCCTTGGAGACAGCAGGGAAGGAGGGCCCTGGTTTGTCAGTGGTGCCAGACGAGAAAATACACCCAGAGGGAAAGAGAACTTCTCCAAGAGCCGCGAACTCTCAAGGGGTAGAGGGATTTGAACCGGAACCCCTGGCTTCGGAACCCAGACCCACCACCACCACACTGTGTTGGAGAACTCAGGAGGCACTTTGTAAATTAAAATCCCTGTGCATATCAGCAAAGGAAACAGTCAACAAAACCAAAAGACAACTGACAGAGTGGTAGAAGATAATTGCAAATGACATATCAGATAAAGGGCTTGCATCCAAAATCTATAAAGTGCTTCTCAAACTCAACACCCATAAAACAAACAACCCAGTCAAGAAATGGGCAGAAGACATGAACAGACATTTCTCCAAAGAAGACATCCAAATGGCCAAAAGACACATGAGAAAGTGCTCAACATCACTCGGCATCAGAGAAATACAAATCAAAACCACAGTGAGATACCACCTCACACCAGTCAGAATGGCTAAAATCAACAAGTCAGGTAATGACAGATGTTGGCAAGGATGCGGAGAAAGGGGAATCCTCCTACACTGTTGGTGGGAGTGCAAGCTGGTGCAGCCACTCTGGAAAACAGTATGGAGATTCCTCAAAAAGTTGAAAATAGAGCTGCCCTACGACCCAGCAATCTCACTACTGGGTATTTACCGTAAAGATACAAAGGTAGTGATCCTCAGGGGCACATGCACCCGAATGTTTATAGCAGCAATGTCCACAATAGCCAAACTATGGAAAGAACCTAGATGTCCATCAACAGATGAATGGATAAAGAAGATGTGGTATATATATACAATGGAATANAAAGAACCTAGATGTCCATCAACAGATGAATGGATAAAGAAGAGGTGGTATATATATACAATGGAATACTATGCAGCTATCAAAAGAAACTAAATCTTGCCGTTTGCAACGACGTGGATGGAACTGGACGGTATTATGCTGAGCGAAATAAGTCAATCAGAGAAAGACAATTATCATATGATCTCTCTGATATGAGGAACTTGAGGGGCAGGGCGGGGAGTCGTGGGGGGTAGGGAGGGAAAAATAATGAAACAAGATGGGATGGGGAAGGAGACAAACCATAAGAGACTCCTAATCTCACAAAACAAACTGAGGGTTACTGGCAGGTGGGAGGGTAGGGATAGGGTGGATGGGTTATGGACATTGGGGAGGGTTTGTGCTTTGGTGAATGCTGTGAAAGGCGTAAGCCTGATGATTCACAGACCTGTACCCCTGGGGCAAATAATAATAATAAAAGTAAATTTTAAAAAATCCCTGTGCATAGATGGGGGTCCTTACCACTCAGGTCCCTGGACTGGGGCTATATTTGGCTTTCCCAGGCTAGGTCTCCACCCCTTTGGGTCTGAGCCCGCACTCTTTCCCCAGACCCCAGCAGAGCAGGCCTGGGGCCACAGCCTAGCTCCTGGTCTCTCACCCCCTCCCCCGGCGGCCATGCTCAGGGATCCCACTTCCCACTGATCCCCACTTCCCACCGGATCCCCACTTCCCACCGGATCCCCACTTCCCACTGATCCCCACTTCCCGCCAGATCCCCACTTCCCTGTGTTCAGTGGTGCCCACAGATCCCCTTCACAACTGATGACAACAAGTTCACCAGCACATCCCCCCCCAGAGTCAGGAAGGAGGAGCCACACTCTGCCCTTGGCCTCCTGCATGCCTAGACGTGGAGGCTGCTGGAAAGCCCCGCTCGATCACACACTGTGTCATTGGCCCTCACCCCAACCCTACATTCCCAAAGAGCAGCCCGTGCCAGGGAGCCAGCTGTTGGCAGTTGTCCTTCAGCGTAAGGGCACCTTCCCGTGTTTAACCCGCAAGTCTTCAGGAAGACTGCACACTCCTTTGCCACAGCTCATGGGGTCCCGCATGATGGGGTCTCTGAGGATGCCGCAGTCTCGCTTAACCACTGACCCCTGCACATGGTGTCCCAGCCTCATGGAATTTCCTTGCCCCACTCGAAGAAGCAGTGACCTGCTACCCTGCCAAGTCTGCACACGCCGTGCCCTCTGCCTGGAGGACCCTTCCTTCCCCCCACCTGCTTCTTGCCCTGGCCTGCCCATCCCTTACCCCTAAGCAGTCCTCACTCAGACAGCTAATCCTGACCTCTCTCTCCCCAGCTCCTCCAGGATCTTCACAGGGGCAGCAGGTGTGTCCTGCTCAACAACCCATCACAAGAATGATGGTAAAAAAGTAAATAAATAAAATAATTCTTGCAGCTGTGATGCACTGAGCACCTACTATGTGCCTGGCCTGACTCTAAGCACTTCGCCATTCCTCCTGTATTCGACATGAGGTTGCCACGGATCAGAGAGGAAAAGCCATTCCCTGCCCATCTGATGTGGGCTCCCAACCCTTCACTGTCCCCAGCCTCCTGCTTCCAACCCCAGTGAGGAGGAGGAGGCCCCCGGCCAGGCAGGAATGGGAAGCATCCCAAGGCCTCCAGCCCCTTCCCCAGTCCCCGCCTCGGCCACAGACTCAGAGTTAGGGCCCAGTGGCCCTTCCACCCACCCTCCCACCCCAAGAGCCCAACGTTTATACCATTACACCCCTGAGAAGGAATTGACTGTCTTAATCCCAAAATATCAAGGAAGACATTCCAACCAGACATGTCATCGACAGGGCCCTGGGGAGCTTTCCTCCTCTACAGAAATAAAATAAATACCCTGAGATGGCCACGCCTTCAGATGGGAAAGCCAGCCTTGGGGGCTGGGGGGAGGGGCTGGTGTCTAAACAGCTGGCCTGACCCGTCCCACAGGGCAACGGCAACCTGGAGAGAAGCTGCCGGGACAAGATAGGGACTCCCCTCAATTCAGAAAGCAGCCTTGGCCTTTCCACCCGGAATGTTTTCTGCCTCAGGATGAAGCTGTGCACCCTGAGCCAAGCGGAGTGCCCTCTCTGGGCCTCCCATGTTCCTCACTATCTGATGAGGAGCTTATTTTTTACCTTGGCTCCTCTGAGCATTGAGGGGGAAACCGAGGTCCAGAGAAGGAAGGAACAGGTCTGCACAGCAAGGCCAGGGCAGCGCCGGCCCTCAGACCACCTCTGAATCCCCGAGGGAGGAGCTCAAGCTCCCACTGGTTTTCAAACTGTCTCCGCGGAACCCTGGGGGTTCCACAGAGCCCCTCTAGCAGCCCAGGGTGATGATTCTGGCAATAGTCAGATGATCCTTCCATGTTAACCATTTGTTCCTTCACTCATTCATCAACAAATGTTTATCAAGCCCCTTCTATATGCCAGGGGCTGTCCTAGATTCTGGGGAATATAGCAGCAAAAAAAAACCCAAAGGATAAACAAGACCCTTACCCCCGTGGAGCTGACATTCTTCTGCTATATCCCGTTAACAGACGGGTTGTATGATATTCCACCGTGGGGTTGCCACACGTTTTATTTAACCGATCCCCTACAGCTGGACAAGTAGATTGCTTCTAAATGTCTGAGGAGATGAGTACCCTTTTATAATAGATGAATCTTTATGTGATATTGTGATAACTTATTTTTTTAAAGATGGAGCCCTAAGAATGAAACAGCTGAGCAGGGAAACCGATAAATATATTTTTTTTTAAGATTTTATTTTTTTATTTAACAGAGAGAGACACAGCAAGAGAGGAAACACAAGCAGGGAGAGGGGGAGAGGAAGAGGCAGGCTTCCTGCTGAGCAAGGAGCCCAATGCGGGGCTCGATCCCAAGACCCCGGATCATGACCTGAGCCGAAGGCAGATGCTTAACCCACTGAGCCACCCAGGCGCCCTGATAAATATATATTTATATATAATGCTTTGGATGCCTACTTCCAAACTGCCGTCCAAAAGAAATTGTACCAACGGGGTCTTCGGCTGGCAGGGAAGGAGAGGGCACAGCGGAACTGTGTTTATTTGGACTGAAAGGGAGAGGGGCGCCTGGGTGACTCAGTCAGTTAAGCAGCTGCCTTCAGCTCAGGTCATGATCCCGGAGTCCTGGGATCAAGATCCCAGTCATGCTCCCTGCTCAGCAGGGGGAGTCTGCTTCTCCCTCCCCCTCTGCATCTCCCCTCCCCCTCTCATTCTCTCTCTCTCTCTCTCTCTCTCTCTCTCTCTCTCTCTCTCTCTCTCTCTCAAATAAAAAAAAATCTTTAGACTGACAAGGAGAAAGGTAAGGAGTCTTTTAGTGTTTCTAAACCCCTTGGGGATTCAAAGTCGCTCCGCTGTTTCTGGAACACACCACATTCTCGAAATAATGTGGTCAGCTCATAATGGGATCACCCGTGTCAAATATGTAGGGACACCAAGACTCATAAAGACAAAAGTTACATGAAGAAAGACTTTGCATCCCAGTTTTTTAAAGTCCTCAACGGGTCCCTGTCCAGCCTTCTGACCAGGATCACATAGCGTGCGGGCCCAGAGGCCCAGCATGCCGGGCACAGGACAGGAAGCCTTCAGGGCACGGAAAATCTGTGCCGTATAACAGCCAGCAGTATGAGTGTCCCGCCCTAAGAGAAATAAAAGGACATCTGTGCTTGAAGCCAGGGGTTCTTATGTGTCGGGTCCTACTCTGAGCTCTTCATTCCCATGGGGTTAGCTCATTTAACCCCCTGACAGTCCTCGGGGTAGGAACATTGGGGTATTGCCAAACCCATTTTTCAGATGAAGAAACTGAGCCTCAGAGAGGTTAGGTGACTTCTCTGAGGTCACACAGCTAGTGCAACGGGAATGAGATTTGAACTCGGGAAGCGTGGCGTCAAAGGCCTCACAATCACTAAACAATTTTTCCTTCCTGGTGAGGGGAGACCAGGAGGTTTGGGGGCCGCCCAAAAGTGCTGGGTCCCCTTTCCAACCCAGCACCTTGCAGCTGAGTGGGCAGGTTTCCTGAGCCTTAGTTTCCCCACCCGTGGATCAGGATGCAAACACCTATCACAGGCCTAGTGGGTGTTCTAGGGGTGAGGGGTTGGCCTCTGGGGTCTGTGGACACGCTCTGTCTTTTTCCTCCTGAGAAACCTGCATCCCAGTGATTTAGAACACTTGCAGAGGAGAGTGTCAGTTCACACCAGAGCAGAGGGGGCTGCAGCAGGAGCCCCAGGGGGCAGCCCAGAGCCTGGCCCCCGCACACTGTGCTGTCTTCTGCAAGGCCTTTCGGACCTCAGTTTTCTCACCTGCAAAATGGAAACGAGCCAGAGTCAGGAGAATTAGCACTCACTGAGTGCCTGGGACTTCATCCTCTGAAGGACCCTGGGGGGGGGGGTCCTGAGGCCCAGAATGGTGACTCACTTACCCGAAGTCACCCAGCTGAGAAACGGCGGGGGACCCCAGGGCCGTTTATATATATACTCTTCAGAGAGTAGCTTTGGGAGGGGAGACGAGCCCCAGCCTCTGGAATCAGGGCCCAGCTCACACCCCAGAAAGTCAGGTCTGCTTCTTGGCTCCCTCTGGCTCATCTGAAGATGCCGCAGGCCTGGCGCTGGGGGAGGGAGGCTGCGGCTGGGCCCTCAGAATCCCACTGAGCTTCTCCAATGACCACGGTCCCGCGGAAACCCTGGCTGCTCTTCCCTAAGCCTCCTATCAACCCTGTGTGCAAAGGGGACCACCCCCATTCCACGGATGAGAAAACAGAGGCCCAGAGAGCTTCAACAACTCACCAAAGGCTCCTGTGTCCCTTTCCTACTGCTGCTGTAACAAGGCCCCACAAACTCAGTGGCTGAAAACAACACAAATCGATTACAGTTCTAGAGGTCACGATTCCAAAATGAGTCTTCTCGGGCTAACATCAAGTGTCAGCAGGGCCACGTTTCTTCTGGGAGCTCTAGAAGAGAATCCGATTCCTCATCTCCTCCGGCTTCTAGAAGCCACTTGCATTCCTTGGCTCAAGGCTCCTTCCTACGTCTCCAAAGTGCATCCGTCCGAACTCTGCCTCTGTCACTCTGACCTTCCCACCTTCCTCGCAGAAGGACCTTCATTGTTCCCATTGGCCCTGCCCAGAAAATCCAGGGTCATCTCCCTACCTCCAGATCCTCGTCTTCGAAGTTTCTCTTGCCACGTAAGGTGACATATTACAACTCCCAGGGAGTAAGACGCAGGAGTCTTTGGGAGGAAGTGTGGGGGCCCGAAGCCACTGGAACCACGTTTGACTGGCTCCAAAGTTCCTTTCTGCTACCCCCAGACTTTGCCAAGGTTCTTAAGGATGGTGGAGAATGTTGCCAGGTAGAAGACAAAATAAATAATCTTTTAATACAAGTATGCCCTCCATATTGCACAGGATAGACTTATACTAAATTTTGCTCATCATTTATCTGAAATAAAATCTAACCAGGCATCCTATGTTTGTTTTTATTTGCTAAATCTGACAACCCTAAAAGCCAAAAAAGAAAAAAAGAGACCTATTTTGGGAAGAACAAGAAGCACCTGAATGGAAGATGTGGGTCCAAGGCTTAGATCTGAACAGGCGTCAACTGGGACTCCCCCATTTCCCCTTTCCGGGCCTCAGTTTGTCTGTCTGTAAAATGGGGCTATGGTGGTGCTCACCTCCACCCCCAGCCCCACCAACAGACGCCATTGATAACACGGAGGCGATAGTGTTTGCACGCTGCAGAGAGATGTGCCCATCCCAGGAGCCAGCTCCAGCCCCCGCTCCTACAATCCACAGGCCAGAGATTGAAGAGGCTATTCCCAGGGCCCAGCCCAGATGGGGCTTAAACTCCAGTCAGACGGGAGCCAATTTCCCCAGCTCATTATCCCAAACCAAATTAGGAGCCGCCTGGGCCGCGCCACTCGTGCCTTAATTGGGGCTCACAGACGCCCTCGCCCCGTGGCTCCTTTCTTTCCCGTTCCCCTGTCCCCAGCCGGGCCGTGCCTTGAGGGAGCCAGAGGCTGCCCAGGCCTTGCCACCTGGGCCCGCGCAGACGCCCCAGTGTAATCAATTAGAGCCAGGCCGGGCCCGGCTCGTAATGGGGCGCCGCTGGGCAGCTGGGCCCAGCATCGATCCCGGCCGCCAGTGACCCCCAGGGAGGCGAGGCAGCCAAGACGGCCACGCAGATGGTGGTCTCCAGGGCCCTCTGCCCCCACCCCCAACCAGGGCTGGCCGGTGGGACAGAGGCCTCTGCACCTGACGGGCCCCAGATACGCCTGGAGGCCGGACTTTGGTGTTTGGTGCCCCCAAAAGAGGCAGAAATATTCAGGAAAGACTGCCCTGCTGGGGTCCAAGTGCCCCCCTCCCAATGGAAGCGTCTTTCATCTCTTTAAACCACCCGGATGCCCCCTCCGGCCCCTATTCTGACCAGGCCCACCAGGGAGCCACACCAGAGGCTCTGAATGCAGCAGGGGCCAGGGGCTTTCTTTGAAGAATCTTGTGGGGCCTCCCCTGCTCTCTTCCCCCATCACAAAGGTTGGTCCGGCCCCTGGGGCATGGAGGAGGTATGGGGGGAGCAGGGGGGTGTGGAGTGGGGGACAAGGAGGGACTAGCAGCACCTACAGGATTCCCATCTGGGGACCTCCCCACTCAGCCTTGTTTGGGGCCATCAATGCTGTCTGAGCATCCCCCCCCACCACGGCCCCAACTCCAGGGCCGGAAGCTTTGGGACAAGGGGCGTGAGGCGGAGGACATGGGGGGTGGAGACTCAGGGAAGTGACAGGGGCCCCTTGATTATGGGGGGGCTGGGATATCAGGCTCTGTGTGCAATGGGGTGGGGTTCAGGGGTACGTTGCCCTGAAGGGCAACAATTTCTCTGAGCCTGGATTATTCTGTATCTCCCACGTGGGGCACATAGCAGGTGTTAGGAGCTATTAGTAGTATGAGTGTTGTATAGGATCTGTGTTTCTGGGCTCGTGTGTGTGTGTGTGTGTGTGTGTGTGTGTGCATGTATGTGCATGTGTGACCATGTGGCATTTTTCTTCCCTCTGGATGAGGGTATATATCTAAGAAAGTACCTCAGGGCTCTGTGTCCTACCTTGGAGACTCCAGGTCGCTGTGCGGGTCTTGGCCTTGGCTCCCTGCTGGGGGGAGCTTCCCAGCTCAGCCCTGGTAAAATACAAATTTGGAACAAATGATGTAATAAGAATAAAAGAAACATCACCTATAGTGACATCACTACCCACCCCCTCAAGATAGACCCCGGAGCCTGAGCCCTCACCATGTGCCTCCTTTTGTTCTCACGGCCTGTGGAACAGGTACTGATGAGAGCCCATTTACAGATGAATAGAGTGAGGCCGGGGTCAGGGCTGAGCTGCCCAGTGGAATGCTGGAGCTGGATAAAAACCAGGCCTTCGGGAGAAAGCTGCCTCGTGGACAGAAAGAATCAGATTTCCTGTGGGGCTGGTGCCCTTTGGGGCTTCATTTTAAATGCCAGGTGCCCGATGCAACAATGTCTGTGGAATCAAATTGAACCCAACCCAGGAGATTCTAGCAGGCTTTAAATCTTAAATACCTGCTACCACTGGCTGTGTGACCTTGGGCAAGTGCCTTTCCCTCTCTGGTCCCAGTTTCCCCATCAGCACCCTGGTCCCCATAGGCTTAGATGTCCCAGAGGGTCCATCCTACTCTCTCTCCTGTTAGAAGACTCCCCGATTCACCCAGTATCCACTGAGAGGTCCTCCCAGCTGCTGCTTACCCTCCTTGTCAGACGGAGAGCTCACTCCCTCCCAAAGCATCAGGCTGCGCCGTTGGCCACCTGAACCATACAGGAGAGGTGCGGGGACTGGGAAGCCAGACTGCCTGGGTTCGAGACTTGCCTCTCATCATACCAACCGCGTGATTCATGTAGCCTCAGTTTTCCCATCTGCAGAAGGGGGTTATCTACCTCGCAGAATTTTTGAGGATTTATGGGAGCACAGATCCATCTCAGGAACTGCCCTGAATGCTACCTGAGCCTCCATGAAGCCCCCACCCCTACCCCGTCTCCACCAAAAAAGGAGGCTTTGGAACCTGGGCAGGGTGGCACGGGGGGAGTAACACCTGGTTCAGAGCAAGTGCCGTCAAAGCGGCTATAATTGTCATCATAATAATGACCCTTGTCACTTCCATTCATTAGTCAAGCAAGAGTTATCTCACCCACTTTACAGACAAGAAAACTGAGGCCCAGAGAGAGGAAGGCATTGGCTGAGTTCACCCACCCGGTGGCTTCCTGAGCGGCACGGCAGCCGCACCCCCCCACCCCCGGGGTCCGGTCCTGAGCCGTGTCAGCCCCTCCTTGTCGGTCTGAGGCTGAGCCCGGGGCGGGCTGCGAGGGCAGAGAAAGGGGGGTGGGGGGCCGAAGCCCCCCTCGGGCCCTGCCAAGGCCAAGGTGCCGAGCCAGTGGGCTGCGGGCCAGCCACCGGGCGCAGGCTGGCTAATTGCCGACGCGCGGCCGCTGCCTTGGACCGTGACCCAGGCCCCTGACAGATGTGATTTATGAGGGCCCTCGGCAAAGCGGAACCCACTCAATTGCCTATTACCTCACTTAGCAGACACCTTGTCACCGCCCAAGAGCCGGGTGTTAAAAATACAAACCAGGCAGCCGGCAGGCCGGGAGTGTTGGGCCCTCCACCTGCTCCAAGCCAGATAATGCCCTCCCCTCCCACCTCGGGCCGGCTGGCCAGCTGATCTCCGAGAAAGACCCGGGGCCAGATTCGCCACATAGATGTCATCAGGCCCCAGCTCCCGGGCTGAGGAGCAGGCCTGGCAGAGCCCCGACAGGGCCCCCATGTTCAGACCTGCCTGTGATCAGCGCCCGCTGCAGAGATGGAGACAACTGAGGCCCAGCGAGGTGTCTGCTTGTCTGAGGCAATGGCTAAGGCACGCCTGGATCTTGGGAGCCCTCTCTGCTCCTGGCCCAGTGCACGGTGGTGCTCGCTGCAAACCAGTCTGCCCCTTCTGGGCCCCTGGGGTGGTCCAGGCCCCCACATGGGAGCCTGGCATCCTGCACCCTTCCTGCTTGGCCTATTGCTTCCAGAAACCCCCAGCACAAGTCTGGTGCAGGTGGACCCTCCCTGGGTGCTTGCAGGTCACAGCCCCCCGGGGACACACCCAGCGCCAGCTGCTTCATTTGCAGGGCGCGGGGCCCGGGGGCACCATGAGATGCCTTGTTCAGAAGTGACTGAGAACTTCCAGATGGTGCTGGGAGAGCAGGAAGCCAAGCGCGGGGCCCTTGAGGGTGGCAGAGGTGGCCTCGGGACACCCACCCTGCCCCACGTGCTGAGCACCTCTGGAGGAGGGGGGTTCCAGCAGGAAGCTGGGGTCTTCACCGCACTTGCTCACTTAATCCTCACAATTAGCTTGCGTGCCTGGTAGCTGCTGTTAGCCCGATGCTCGCCTGGGCTGTGGGGAGAGTGTGAGACCGCAGGGCAGAGCCAGAGGCCCGGGGATTAGCCAGGAGTGTCCTCCTGCCTCAGGTCACAGTGACGTGTGCGTCCATGTGTGAGTGTGTGTGTCCATGCGTGTGTATAAATACGTGCTCCTGTGTGCGTGTGTGCGTACCTGCGTGTGTGTGTGTCCACACGGGTCCTTAGTATGTGTGCTGACACAGTTTCCAAACAACTGAGAACAAAAATCAAATCACAAGCAGTTGACCCATTGGGCAAAGCCTCACCCCTGCTGGTGGAAGCTCCCTCCTGCCCTTGAAAGAGGATATCCAGCCCCCCTGCCTCACCCCGGTGGTCCCTGCGGGGTCACTGGCTGGGGTCTGGGTAAACTTCTGGGGTGGGGCCACTGGAGGCAGAAGGGACAGTCCCCGTGGGTCTCCTGGGTGCCCGCAGCCTTCACCCTCAGCAACGAGCGGCCCAGGGAGGATTTGACTCAACAAACACTCCCTGGGCCACCCCCCACCGCATTGTAATGATGGGGACAGTGCGGTGACCACTCCCAGCCCTGCCTTCAGGGAGCTCACAGACCACTGAGTAATTTGGGAGGCACAGAGGACCGGGCAGGGCCTAGAGGAGGCCACCAACACAGCCAAGGGGACTGGGGGTTAGGGGACAGCTTCCTAGAAGGGACAGTGTCTGAGCTAAGGCCTGCAAAGCAAGTTGGGGGGCAGAGTAAGAGGAGAGACGGGCTGAGTGAAGGCCTGACAGTGGAAAGAGCCAGAACATCAGGCGTCCGGGAGTAGCTCCTCTTCTCCTTGTCTCTGTGCAGCTGCTGGCCCCCTCCCGACTCCCGTGACCCCTTTGGGCCTCCACATGGACCTCACCTGCTCTGGGAAAGCCTCCCCTTGTGTCCCACAGAAAGAGTGAAACGGAACATGATGAGTCCCACGTTTCCCTGGGCCTGCCCTTTAGAGCACACACGGGGTGTAAGTCCGCTGCAAAGTCGTGTCCCCCGGAAGCGGCGCACTTAGCTGTAGCCCAGCACCAAGAGCTGTCTGGGCTCATAGGAGGGGCTCAACCAGTGTTCGTTGATCGAGTGCACGTGAAAGAAGACAGAAAGGCGTGCATCTTTCACGTCGGGATGACAGAGCCACTAAGAGCAGGGAGTTTAAAGGTTAGCGTCAGCGGGCCTGGCTCCCTCGAGGCAGGGTCCATGGCTGACTCACATAGTTCCTGTTGTCATGGTCACGGGCACAGAGTTCCCGAGTCAAATCCTGCCTCTACCCCCTCCCAGTTCTGTGGCATCATGAGACTCCCTTAGCGGCTCTGGGCCCGTTGCCTCATCTGTAAAATGGGTTATCAAGAGGGTTAAATAAGTTAATACAGGAAGTGGGCTTAGGAGAGCATCGGGCACATGGAAAATGCTTCACGAATGTGGTTATTGCGTTACTCTGGTTCTCTGCCTCCCTAGCACTCAGCACCAGCGCTCACATGTTCTCAATTAATGGATATACTGACATCACCATCATCACTATCACTCAGGAAGATGGGTCAGGCCATTCCTGGCAGTGGGAGCAGCTCGGCGTGATGACAATAGCCCCTGACGGTCACACGGGTCCATCAAGTAACCCTTCCTCTCCTGAGGAGCGGTGCTGAGGGGAGGTGGGAGCCAGAACCCTCTCTCTCCAGCATGGCTCTGGGGCTGCCTGCAGCCATCTGCTTCTCTGCGCCTTGCTGTGTGACCTCAGGCTGGTTCGGTCCCTCTCTGAGCTCTGGGATAGATGGGTATCTCAGCCTCGTGGGGGTGTCCATGCAACCTCAGGTCGAGGAGCCTCAGCTCAGAGAACAAATGGCCTCTGGTCCCAGGCTGATCAGCCAGTTGCCAGGCTGCATGGGCCCCCCAAAGGCCCTGCCCCAGACCGGTACCTACAACCTTCATGACTTGCCTACCTCCCTGGGGCCCCAGCTCAGGTCCCCCAACCACACTGGGGTTTAAAACCAACATTAAAAGAAGCTACAGGGGCGCCTGGGTGGATCAGTGTGGATCAGTCCATTCAGCGTCTGACTCTTGGTTTCAGTTCAGGTCATGATCTTAGGGTCCTGGAATCAAGCCCCATGTCCAGCTCCATGTTCAGTGGGGAATCTGTTTGAGATTCTCTCTCTCCCTCTTCCCTTGCTTATGCTTATGCTCCTTCTCTCTCTCTCTCTCTCTCTCTCTCAATTAAATGAATAAATATTTAAAAGAAGCTACATTTATGGTTTTCCAACAAGGTCATGCATTCATTCAATAAACATTCCTGGCTCACTTGGGAACTGAAGAAGCAGAGATGAAGCTGACATGACCTCTGCCCAGAGGAGCTCACACTTCAGATGGGCAGAGAACAGCTTCAGTCTGAGCCTGGGCTTCCGTGGGGACGATCAGGGAAGGCCGCACTGACAGCTGGAGCACTGAAGCAGAGAGATGGAGGAGGAAAAGGAATGTGCTAGAGGACAGGGAGTTTCGGATAGAAGGCACAGCACATGCGCTGGGGAAGGAGGATGATGGGAGAAAGTACCAAGAATCCCAAAACATGCAACAGGACTGGCACAAAGCAAAAAAGGGGGAGTACAGCAAAAAGGGGGGTCTTTTTCCAAGACTTCCCACCCCTGGAAGGCAAAGACTGGGAAGGATTTGGTTGCATGGACCCTTTATTCATCTATTTGGTCATTCAACAGTTCCTAATCCGTGCCAGGCCCGACGTGGGCATCAGGGAGAGGGAGACAAACAAGGAGCGACATGAGATGGATGAGGGAACCCCTGGATCATGGGGTAGAGAAGATGGGGGAAGGCATCAGGGAAGACTGCCTGGGGGAGGAGCCGCCAGGCAACCTAGAAAACACTTCCTCATGCCTCTAAGCGGAGCTCATATTAGAGGAAATATCAGCCCCAAAGTTCTCCCTGCTGTCAGGAATGAGAAAGTCCAAAATTCTCCAGTAAGCTGGATATCCATTCATCCATCTGTTCATTCATTCATCCTGCCCAGCTTCTACTCAGAGCTGCAGCAGTAACTCAGACCCAGCCCTGCCCTCAGAGGCCCCCATTGCCACAAGAGAGAGACAGGTGTGAATAAACAAGTGCAAATCAGTGTCAAGGGTAGTGGCAGGTGGACGCCCCATGCTACCTGGAAACTTTGTAGGACGCACAGTTCCACTCCCCCACCCCACTACCCCACATCAGGCTGCTAACTCTGCCCCTCAGGGTCAGGGCAGGGAATCTATATTCTAACCCCCCCACCCGCAGAGCTCAGAGGTGGCTCAGACTGGCACCCACCCACCTACTGTCATTTCAGAATCCCACGTGCCTAGAGCGCTGCGCCCCAAGAGGCTGAGCGGAATCAGGTGGCGGCCAGGGACGGGTTCCTGCTGACTTCAGTCTTATTTTAGCCTCTGCTTGTACCCCAGAGTCCCAAAGGGACGAGGCTGGGTATTTTACAAGGGGCATTTGCATGGGTATTTTCAGTCCAGACAGAGGGTCAGGCTGACACCCGCCAGCCCTGCAGCAGGAGAAATCAGGTGCTAATACCTAATACCACCCGCCAGCCATCACCCACCCTGGAGAAGTTGGTTCTACTGGGGCCCCCCGGGGCTGGGGGCTTTGCAGTCAGGGTTGGGGTGGAGGAGCCTGGGTGGGCTGCATCAGACCTGTCTTCAGGTGACCCCCAACAGCTTGAGACTCTAATTACAAGAGAATGGTGAGGCTAGGGGCATTGTCCCATTTCTCAGATGCAGACACTGAGGTCTGGAGAGGTCAAGGCCGGCGTCAGGGCCTGACCCAATCCAAGTACTCATGGCAATGAACAGATTTTTGTTAAAAAGGTGGCCTCAACATTGAACCAAAGCCAGGCCAAGCTGATGATTGATAATGTTAGTAACAGCCGACATTTGCATGGTCCTGTTCTAAGCACTGGGTACGTTTTTACAGCTAACTCATCTGTGTTCTCATAGTGCACCCATCTGATAAAACCAACATCCCACTTGGAAGTGCTGCAGAAGGGTCAATGGAGCCCCGAGTCCCAAGAGAGCATTTTTCTCCCTAGACCACCTCCCCAGTCCCTCCCTATTGCTGGCTCTGACTGGGACCCCTGAGGCTAGCATCAGTGAGGGGCTTAGCAAGATGCACGGTCCCCAGCACCCATGGGGCTTGGCTTACACCTACCCAGTGGAAGCA
The DNA here is from genome assembly GCA_002007465.1 of Ailurus styani. Taxonomy (NCBI): domain Eukaryota; kingdom Metazoa; phylum Chordata; class Mammalia; order Carnivora; family Ailuridae; genus Ailurus; species Ailurus styani. The sequence goes on from LNAC01000410.1 coordinate 1,115,256, forward strand.
GAAGGCAGTCTGGAGTTGATGAGCAAGGCCCAAAGCCTGGGTTCAAATCCCAGCCCTACTATGGCCTGGCTGTGGTTCCTTAGAAAGACCACTGGCCTCTCTGAACCTCAGTTTGCCCTTCTGAGAAGTAGGAGCCCCTCTTCCCATCCCCTCTACCTCCCAGCATGGAGGGTCAGGCCAAGCAAGCAGGACCAGGCTTTCCCACTTGCGGATGAGGCCCAGAGGGGCTGGGAGAAGCCCAAGGCCCCACGGGGCAGGGACCTAATAGACCCACTGTCAGAATGGCAATGACAATGACAATAAAGGAGCGGGGCAGAGGAGGGCTGAGGGGCCCCACGGCAGTGTCTGAGGCCTCTCTGACACCCAGCCTGGCTGTCCTTGACAACAGAAGGTAGGCTCCTACTAACCAGCTGGGTGACCGTGGACTAATTACTAAACCTTTGTGAACTCTCTTTGCCATCCTTAAAATGGGGACGATCACAGCAGGGTTTTCATGAGAACCCAGTGAGGCACAAGGTATGGAGTTGTCTTTTTACAGGCATGGCACCAGAAACTCGGAAGGGACAAGGGGACATGGGGGAGGCAGCCTGCCCAAGACAGCCCAGCAGGGCATCCCCACTGCTCCCACCTTGCCCACAGGTCTGAGGAAGGCTTAGGGCCCCCCCAGTGATGGGGGGGTGTCAGGGGATGGGGATCAGGGAAGGGCTCACAGAAGCCAGGGGGACTGACAATCAGGAATAGCCCAGAAGGGCATTTCGGGTGGAGGGACAGCCTAGACAAAGGCCCAGAATTTGGACAGAACAGAGCATGCATGGAGACTCGTAGGCCATTTAAATGGCAAGATCTTAGGATGCACGAAGATCTGCAACAGGTAGGCAGAAAGGGTCTTTCTCACCCATGCACGCGTGTGTGCGTGTGTGTGTGTGTGTGTGTTGCGCACGCGTGCGTGTGAGTGTGCTTGCTCTGCTGCAGAATCCCCCATTAACGTTCCAGTATTTGTTTGCTCAGTTCCGGCTCTCCCAAGCCTCCTGCTGCCTCTCTGCACCCCGTTTGCCAGTCTGCTCTCTCTCCCGCTCCTGGGGGCTCCACGGGTCACCGACAGGGAAACAAGCCCCTGCTCTGATGGTTAAACCAGATGCCCAGGCCCCGTCCAGCCTGGACCCCCTCCCGGCGCAGAATGAGCAATGGAGCTGCTGGGGAGGCCCCGCCTGAGCCGCATCAGACCGTGGGGGGCCACTGGGTCCCAGGAGGGACAGGGCCAGACAAGGAGAAACCCAATCCCTGACACATGGAGATCATTTGCAGAAGGAACAAAATCCGTGACCAGCTCCAAACGGACACAGAGGGGAAGAAGGGGGGCTGGCCAGGGCCAAGGGGAAAGAGAACTGTGGCAGACTCCGGGCTAGCCGCAGACCAGGTTCTAAGGCTGGCTCAGCGGCGGCTCGGCCAGGAGGCCCAGGCAAGGCCCCTACCCTCCCTGGGCCTCGGGGTCCTCCTCTCGAATATGGTGAGGACTAAAAGAGGCAATTCACAGCACACAGCCAGCCTTCAGCAAACAGAGTTGATGTGTAGATGAGGACACAGAGGCCCAGAGAGGTTGTGTAAATTGCCAAAGGGCACACAGCAAGTCAGCGAAAGAGTGGGGCTAGAATCTCTGGAAAGCCTCCGGAGGTGGAGGAGAAAACATCCCATAGGGAGGGGTCAGAGACAGCCAGCCATCATTTGCCAAATTGGGCACACAGTGGCCTTATTCCCCCCAAAGGCAACTTCCCCTTCTCATTTTACTGGGCATCCGAGGATCCCCAACACAGCTCCCACCTGTTCTGTTTTTACCAGCTTTATTGAGATAGAACTCACACACCACACAATAGACTCACTTAACATATGAATTCAGTGGGCTTGGGTGTATGATTAATTTTTTTTTAATTGTGGTAAAATAGACATCACATCAAGTTTGCCGTTTGAAACATTTTCTTTGGGCAATTCAGTTGCGTTCAGTGCACATATCATCTCATAATTTTGGGAAACCACCACCCCAAAGTTTTGTCTGTTTTCAAAATTTTTTCATCACCCCAAACAGAATCCCCATACCCAAGGACTCCTCATTCCTTCCTCCCCACCCAGCCCCTGATAACCTCTATTGCCCTCTCTGCCTAGGAACTTGCCTCTACCGGAGACATTATAAGTGGAATCACAGTGTTTGTCCTTTTGTGTCTGCTTTCTGTCACTTAGCATGATGTGTTTAAGGCTCATCCGTGTCATAGCCCAGGTCAGGGTTTCGTTCCTCTTTAAGGCTGAATAATAGTCCATTGTGTGAATAGACTACATTTTTTGTTATCCATTCACCTGTGATGGGCCACTGGGCCCTTTCCACCCCATGAGCTGTTGTGAATGGCGCAACTAGGAACAAGGGTGTATGACTATCTCCTCCGAGCCCCTGTTTACAACCCCTTGGGGTGTATCCCCAGGAGTGAAATTGCTGGGTCCCAGGGTAAGTCTAAGCTTTCTGAGGACCCGGCAAACTAGGGCTGCATCAAGAGTCCAAAGCCCTCTGGCTTGGAGCCCAGCCTGTGGGAAGATGTGGGGCCCGGGGCCAGGCTCTAGTCACTGCCCACTTGGACCTTCCCAGGGGGCCTGACGCCAGCCCCTGCCTCTGCCTCAGCCCCTCGAACCAGGGGAGAGAGCCCCAAACCCTTGGAAACCCGTGCATGGCATCCCATTGCTCTCTGGATAAAATCTTTCTCCATGGACCCTCCTGGACTCCAGGCACGGTGGGCCCAACCCCCCGCCAAGGTCCTCCTGCAGCCTCCTCCCACCCACCAGATCACTTACCTTGTGTGCTGGGCTTTCTACTAACTCACCTGTCCCCCTACTTGGCAGAGAGCTCTGCAAGGTTAGAGACTGTGTCTGATTTACAGCTCCTCGAGGTCCTGAATACAGGAGGTGCTCAATGACCAAGGGCATTTCGCAGGCAATGATGAGCACTGGAGCTCAGAGAAGGGAACTAGCGTGCCCGAAGACACAGAGCTGGCAAGTGAGGCTAAACTGAAACAAGTCTGTCTGATTCAAGAAGACAGTGGGTATCAAGGGCTTTGCACGTGGCTGGCGTTCAAGACAAAGTGCCATTTTCCTCCCTCTTACCTTGGGGAGTCTCACTGCTCCTGGGTCCAGCCCATGCCCTCCCTCTAACTCACTGTGTGACTTCAGGCAAAGTTGTTGCCCTCTCTGGGCCTTGTTGCCCATCTGGGATCTGGGGGCTGGAATCCGAGGCTTCGCTAGCCACTGCCCCCCACCCCCTTTCCAAGCAGCTTCCTAACTGCTTAGCTGGCCCCACAGGGGCCCTCCTGCCCACAGGTAATTAGAGAAACGCAGTGGGGGTTGGGGACAGGGGGAAGCCTCAGCAGGCGGCTCCTTCCTCTGAAAGGGGCCCCTCAATGCCGCCTGCCCAGCCCCTGCTGCGGGAACAAAAGGCCTTGTGGACGTTCAAAGCAAGGCGCTGGGCGGGAGGCCAGCGTGGGCGGCCGCAGCGATGGCCACGGGGCTCGTGGCGGGGATGGCCGGCGACTGGAAGCTGTCCCCATCCATCAGTCAGCGGTGACAGCTCCCAGGGCCCCGCGGCCCCCCGCAGCCCAGCCAGCTGACCATCCCGGCTGCGACGGGCCCTCCCTCCCCCTCCTGGTGGTTCAGCCTGATGACCTGAATAATGGAGCCGCCTTTAGCATCCGGCCAGAGGGCCAGAGCAACAGACACATCTTGGATCCAGGCCTCTCCTACTTTGCCACCGAGCTTTTCCTTCCTGACCACGTCCCTGGCCACCGGCCCCCGGTGTAGAGAGAGAGATGTGACACCTATCACCATCCTTCCGATGGAGTGGTAGAGCCTGGGCTGGTGTGGCCGGGGGCCCGGGAGTCCAGGAGATGACCAGGAGCTTGGACTTGCATGCTGCCGACTCTCTGTGTGACCCTGGCCACGTCTGGGTCCCTCTCTGGGCCTCAGTATCCCCTTTTGTGAAATGAAGGCGGTCTATGGCGTGAATTCTGGGATGCTCACTGGTCCAAGGAGATGAGCGAAGGCCATGGTGATGTGAGCCGGGCGGACCTGGTTTCAAATCCTACCTCTGCTTGTCCCTGATGTGTGACCCCAGGAGAGTCCCTCAACTCTGTTTAACGCCTCTGAGCCCGGCTGCCACCTCCTCCTTGCTGGTAAAATGAAGACCACACTTCCATTTCAGGAGATGATTGTGAAGATCAAGTAAGACCTGTAAAGCTCTCAGCCTGGGCCTGGCATGGAGCAAACTCTCTGTCTGAGCATTACTGAAAGAGTATCTAGATGCCAAGGCGAGGTGCTAAGGACATAGAGATGAAAATCAAGGCTTGGCTGCATGGAACTCACACACACACAAACCACAACCCAAAGGACTAGTGAATTCTACATGTACTAAGTTCTGGGGAGGGTCCGGAAAGTGTCCTGAGAGGCAGCGGGGGAGATGAGGCTGGAAGAGCATTCTCAACAGAAGGGAACAGCCGGTGCGAATGCTCAGAGTTATGACCAAGCTGGGGATATTTGAGGGATGTGATGGAGCAGGGGGAGGGCGGCGAGGGAGGAAGGGGGACCCGCAGGGCAGGGCAGCAGTTACACTCAGAGGGTTTGCATTGCGGCTGGGTGGCCTGGGGAAAGCTGCTTAGCCTCTCTGGTCTCCACACCGATGTCTGTTACATGAGTTCAATGCCGGGGTCCGGCTCGTGGGGTGTGAGGATGGAAAGGAGGCTGCGGGCTAAGGGGCTTGCAGCACACCTGGATGAAGGAAGCAGTCAGGACCTGGCAATTGTCTGCTATCCTCGTCATGCCTGTCATCAAGAGGTACGCTGAGCGGTTTGACAGATACTATTGGTTTTCTGTCACCAGGTGGTTTTCTTTCCTAAAAGAACACTGGAGGTCCAGGGTGTCGATGGGTACGGGAAAGTTCCCACAGCTTGGGTGGTAAAAGAAAAAAAAAATTGGAAACAACCTAAATGTCCATCAGGAGGAGGATGATTCGATGAGTAGTGACATATTCGTACTGCGGGTTAGTCTATCACGGTGACAGTGTGTCAACTGGAGCGTCACGTATCAACAAGGATCAGTCTCAAACGGGAACGTCGAGCCAAGAAAGCAATCACGGAATCTACATATGGGATGCTTGCATTTACAGAAAGTTCTGCAACATGCCGAGCCACGCCGTATACCATTTGTGGTCAAGCGCGTAGGCAGCTACGGTGAAGAGGAGGCCTGGGAATGAGAGACCGTCCTCCTGGGGGCCTGACCACCCCCCTGGCCCACCTTCAGTCTTCTCTGCTTTCTTTTTACCATTATCTGACCTATCATCTAGTTTGACCTATTTTGCGTATCACTGGTCTTCCTCCTGTTAGAATGTAAGCTCCATGAGGTCAGGGACCTTGGCCTGGGGAGTTCTGTGCTGTACCCTCAGTGCCTAGAAAAATACCTGGGAGGGGCCCCCTGGGTGGCTCAGTCAGTTAAGCTCCTGCCTTCGGCTCAGGTCATGATCCCGGGGTCCTGGGATCGAGTCCAGCATTGGGCTCCTTGCTCAGCGGGGAGCCTGCTTCTCCCTTTGCCTCTGTGCTCACGCTCTCTCGCTCTCTCTCTCTCTCTCTCTCTCTCTCTCTCTCCAGTAAGTAAATAAAATCTTTTTAAAAAAAGAAAGAGCACCTGGAACATAGTGAGCTCTCAAAAAATTTGTATTGAATGGAAGGAAGGGATGAGGGAAGGAAGGAGGCAGGGAGAAAAGGGAACGAATTGGCGCTGCAGAAAGAAACACGGAAGCCTATACCACAGAGCCCCTGGGGACAGCACAGGGGTAGCCCAGAGAAGGGAGGAGGACCTTCCTCTATCACCTCAGCAACCCCCAGGGCCCGCTGCCCCACCCCACTCCATGGCTCCGTCCTCCCCTGCACCCACCACCTCCGGGAGCTGGAAGGGGAACCTAGAAAAGGGATTTGCCATCTCTGAGTCAGGGCGACCTGAGAAATACAAATGCATCCACTTCTCAGCCCCCTTCTCTCCTGGGCACTACAGCAATGTCCTTGGTCATTTCCCTGTGACCTCCCTGGCCCCTCCAGACCCCCCTTCCTCACAGCTGACCAGGCCCCCTCCTGGCCCACTGTCTTCAGGACACAGTCTTTGCCACGGCCGGAGACCTTGCCACCTGCTCCCCAGAATCATCCCCGCCCCATCCCCCACTCACACTGTGCTCCAGCTGCGTCCTCAGAGGCCCCCTCCCTCTCCCCCTCTTGAGTTTTTGCATATGCTGTTCCCCCCACACCTTCCCTTCCCCTCTTCTCCCCACCTCACCACCACTCACCCTGGAAGGCCCCCCCTTATCCTGCCATAACTCAGGTTATAGTCTCCCCACCACCGCCGCCACCAGGAAGCCTTCCTGGCCTTCTCAGTCTGGGCCAGGTGCCTCCTGAGGGCCCTCAGGGCACCCTGGGTCTCTTGAGACAAAGCTTGTTGCTTTGCTGGGAATGTGAGCCGCAGGAGGGCAGGAACAATATTCTGTTCCTAACTGCATCCCCAACGGGTGGTTCAGGGCAGGCAAGGGTTAAATACTTGAGCGAGTGAGAGAGTGAAGGAAGGAACGAATGAATGGACCACACCTGTTACACCTGGACAAGCCCCCCCAGACCCGTTGGAAGCTCTTGACAGGGATTGAGAACCATCGGAACTGAAGGCCTCTGAGGGGTCTGCACGGCCCACAGCCTCTTCTCGCAGGGAATGAAGATGTAGAGAGTTTATCGCCTGCTCCGAGCCCTTGTCCAACCCCCCCTGTACCGGCCCCCACAAGCAAAGCGAGCGTGATGTAGCTGATAAAAGCGCATTCGAATTCCCCTCGGCCCGATTTCCCTACAGGAAAATGGTGAGGCCCTAAATCTCCACGGGCATGAAATACAGCCGGGGGGTGAGTGAGGGCTGCGCTGCCGGGAGGAATCGGGAGGAGGGAACGGCAGGCCCATAAATTGCTCCGGAGCCACCGCCCCAGAGGGCTCAGGCCAGAGGAGGCTCCCTGAGAAGCAACCACAGGGGCCAGGTGGAGAAGAAGACATCAGGGGCCTGGGTGGCCAGGGCGGCGCTGGGCCTCGAGGAGCAGATGTGCCCGGAAGGTGGGGGCGTGGGAGAGGAACTGACCAAGCCCACCACGCCTTCAGCTCACCTGCCCCGCTCTACCCCCAGGACAAAGGTGCGTCCACTGTGGCCCTGTTTCCAGATGGGGAGACTGAGGCTCAGAAGGATAAGATGACAGACCTGATGTCACCAGCTGATTAGAGGCCCAGAGAGGCGGGCTGAGGAGAGGCCCAAAGATTTCAGCAGCGCATGGAGAGAATGCTTAAATAATATCTTTTTGAGGGGCGCCTGGGTGGCTCAGTCAGTTAAGCATCTGCCTTCGGCTCAGGTCATGATCTCCAGGTCCTGGGCTCTGGTCATGATCTCGGGGTCCTGGGGTCGAGCCCTACATCGGGCTTTCTCCCTCTGCCCCTCCCCACCTCTCATGCCCTTTCTCCCTCTCTCTCTCAAATAAATAAATAAAATCTTTTAAAATAATAATATTTTTGGGGGTGCGCCTGGGTGGCTCAGTGGGTTAAAGCCTCTGCCCTCGGCTCAGGTCATGATCTCAGGGTCCTGGGATAGGGTCCTGGGATCGAGGCCCGCATCAGCCTCCCTGCTCGGCCGGGAGCCTACTTCCTCCTCACTCTCTGCCTGCCTCTCTGCCTGCTTGTGATCTCTCTCTCTCCTCAAATAAATAAATTAAAAAATATTTTAAATAAATAAATAATTTTTTTTTTGGTTTCCAGCTTATTATGTCCCCAGACTTCCTGTCTTTGGTGGCTCCAACAGCCTCCAATTGCCCTTCATGACAAAGGGGGTGCAGACCTCCAGGACCTCAAAGAAGAGTCAGATCTCAAATCATCAAGTCAGCTGTCACATGACGGCTTTTTACTTTCGCGATGTTTATGTGTGAAGGCACTTTCCGTTGGGGGCCACTGATACTTGTTTCCTGTTATTTTCAGCAACATAAAACTTCCTTGAGAGAACGTATTTGTTGTGTGTCAAGGGAGCCAACTTCCAGAAGAACGTGAAGCAGATGATACAGGTGGTAGCGAGTTACAGCCAAGACGCCCAGCGCTCACCCCTAACCTTCCAGGCCGGTGGCTGGGTGTGCTCATGTCCCCTCCATGGGTGAAGTCCAGAGGGCAGGAAATTTTGGCCTGCTTAGGTTATGGATTTCTCCCCAAGTGGCCTAGAACAGAGCTTGGCACATAGTAAGTGCTCAATCAATATTTGTGGGAGAAAGGTGCTGGCAACACAGGGTGGGGTATTGACAACTCATGCAACCAGCCCCAGCAATGCTCCCCGTGAATCTAAAGTCCTCTGCCCCCAGTGTTCTACTGTTTTCCCAGATTCGAGGAACCCTGATTGCAGATCCTGGGATTCTGAACTCTGTGGATCCCTGATGACATCTGTTCTCTGTTCTGAGGCCTCCTGCGGCTCACATGCGACATGCAGTCGCTCCTGGAGTCTAAGAACGTGGCTGTTATTGTGTGACTCTGGGAGACAACCAGGGCCAGACTGCAGAAGCAGGTTCTCCCACTATGTTGACAGAGTAAGAGCAAGAGCATGAGGGTTGGGGCAGGGGAGAGGGAAGGGAAGGAGTAGGAGGAGGAGAGGCGGGGAGAAGGGAAAGGGAGAGGCAGAGGGAGAGGGATATGAGCACAGATCCAGAAGAGACAGAGGTCCCAATCCACACACAGCCCGGTCCCTTGTGAACCCCCCCTCCCCACAGTCCTTCACAAGGCCAAGGGGACAGGCCGCCCTCATGCCCACACCACCCCTGGAGGTCACCTGGGCAGGAGGTCCTCTCTCCCCTTCAACAGGTATTGTGTGACATGGCTGAGCCCATGACGATTGAACTTGCTGGGGAAGAGGTGGTAAACGTCGGACAAGAGCAAGAGCTGGAGGAGGGAGTACATGTCTGTTTCCCGAATCCAGGTAATGATGCCAGGGTTTCTGAAGGAGGTGTTGGCCGAGCCCTTCCTCTATGCCAGGCGCACCTTCAGAACTGTGCATACATCATCTCGTGTGATCCACACAACAGTGCTGCGAGGTAGGGGTGTTGTGCCATTCTAAAGAAAAAAGAACTGAGGCCCAGCAAAGTCATATATCTAGGCCAGGTCAAATAAAAAGCTTAATAAAGATCACATGAGTGGGTGGATAGATGGACAGATGGAAGAAACGATGAGTGGATAAATAGCTGTATGGGTAGATGGATGGACTAGTGGACAGGTGAGGAGGTGGACAGATGAACAAATGGGTGGATGGATGGATGGACAGGTGGGTGGATAGGTAGGTGAGTGGATGAAAGTATGAGTGGATGGATGGGTACACGGGTAGATAGGTGGACAAGTGAACAGACAGATGGATGGTTGGGGAATGGATAGATGGACAGATGAACAAGTGGACAGGTGGACAGATGGATGGATGGATGGTGGATGGATGGACAGATGAACAGATGAATGGGTAAACAGATGGTGGATGTGTGGACAGAGGGACTGGTGAATGGTTAGATGGATGGATGGACAGATGAACATATGGATGAATGAATGGATGGGTAGACTGGTGGATGGATAGATGGGTGGATGAATGGATGGGGGATGGATGGATGGATGGTTGGATGATGGATAGACAGATGAACAGATGGATGAATGAATAGATGGTGGATGGATAGATGGGTGGATGAATGGATGGGGGATGGATGGATGGATGGTTGGATGATGGATGGACAGATGAACAGATGGATGAATGAATAGATGGTGGATGGGTGGGCTGGTGGATGGATGGGTGGATGGATGAATGTTGGGGGGGATGGATGGATGGATGGATGGGAAGAAAAGAGGAATAATTAGTTTAACAGATGACTACATAACAAACAGCCCATCCTAGTGAAGGGTGCCTCTCCCCTCCTGCAAAATCATTCCAACCACCCTCTATCTTCATCGTCCCAATCTTGTTCCAGGCATGTCCCTATAACTTACTATCAAGATAATGACCACCAGCACAAACATAAGGAGATAAGACTAAAAGTTCAAATACTGACGAGACCTGCCAGACAAGAAGAAACCAGCCCTGAGAACACAAAGAAGGAACAGGCCAAGCCAAGGCCTGCGGTGGGAATCTACTTGATTGGCGTGTTTGAGGAGCAAAACTGAGAGCAATGGGGCTGAAGACAGAGAAGAGGAGGGCATTGCAGGCAGGGTTTGTGTTTGGATTTAAAGCCAGAGGCTGTGAACAGAGGACTGAGGTGACCACTCACATTTGGCCAGGACCGCCCCTGCTTCTGGTGGAGAAGAGAACAGGAGATACAGGAGAGAGGCGGAGGGGAGAGACTGTGATGAGGGCGAGAGAAGGGAGAGGGTAGGTCTGGATACAACTGGACGTAGAATCCGTGGGTCTTGGAGATGGCAGGAAGCAATGGTGCTGCCCAGGCTTCTGGATCTAGGTTTTGACATCATGGTGGGAACATATATTGGGCTGGAGGTTTTAGGTGGGGAGATCAAGAGTTGTTCTGTTTATTTACTCTTCGAAAATATGTATTGGAAGACCTACTATGTGCCTGGCACTACTGTCCTCACAGAGAATGTACCAATTCCCCACCCACCCCTCCCCTGCCCTCTGGTCACCCAGCACAGCATGTACCCAACCAGGTTACCCACCAGCTCACCAAATCCCCTGAGACTGACAGGGCCAAGTGTTCGGGGGTGTCAGGTTCTCCCCCCTCCTCCCCCTGAGACCAGCTGGCCTGATGACCGCCTCACCAGGCCTCCCAGGGAGCAGGCAGCCTCCACGAGTGGCCGTGTGTCTCTGGGTGCTAATCCCTCACCCTCCTTCTCCTGGACAGGCACACACAGGACTTGCACAATGGTGGCCTGTGTCGCCACCAGGGTCCATGCCCTCACAACTACCAGCTGGCCCTCGCCCGCTGTGTGACCTTGGTGGGGAGGGCACATTCCAGAAATCACCACTCCCAGGAGATGTCATCCTATGACCACCACTTTGCACGGCAACTCCTCAGTGTCCAAGTCTCCCAGGGAACAAAAATCAAGACCTCTGGGGGACCCTGTCCACACCCCATTCTCCCCACTCCGCGCTTCCCCGCCCCCCAGCAGCAGATGAATCCACCGAGATTTCTGGAGTTCAGGCTTCCTGGGAAACTCAAGAAAAGACAGTAAATGGCAGGTCACGGACACACTCCCATCTTCACACCATTCTCAAGGAGACCAAGGGAGGAACAAGAAGCCCACTGGATAGGTGGGAAATCAAGGTCCATGAGGTGGAAGGGTCTTGCCAGCTTGCATAGAGACCCAGAGGTGAGCCGGGTCTCAAACCCGCACCTATTTACTTCTAGCTGAGCGTTCCTGTCTTGACATCAGCTTTCTCTGACCGAAAGAGAGGCAAATGACCAGGTTGCCTGCAGTCTCTTGAACAGAAAGGAATGATTATGAAATGGGGTGTGTTCCAGAGGGATTCTGATGAAGGACCTGAGGGTCTCTTGCCCCCTCGGATCCCCCTCCTGATCATTCCAATTCTACCCCTTCCAAAAAGGTTCTAAGAGGTCCCCAGGTCCCGCACAGGAGCCAGGGTAGGAAAGATGAATCAGCCAAGGTTACACAAGGTTTTGCATGTTGCTAAATTTAAAACTGCAACGTGAACCTCGGGAAAACACTTAGGGGAAGAACTGAGGCCAAAGAAATAGCTTCGGAGGCCTCCCCAGGCCCTCCCAGGTGCAACCAGAGAGCGGCTCCTGAAGCCAACCTCGAAGACAAGCAGGAGAATTACCAGCCCGCCCCCACTGCTCTGCCTGCCTCCCCTGCTTGTGGGAGCCACACTCTGCTTCCTGACCCAGGAAGAAAGGGGGGCATCCTTCCTGATTCCAGGATGGAAAGACAAAGACAGACACAGACACAGTGACAGAGACAGAAGAGCCTTTTTAGCAGGGCTTGAGGTAAATCCTAGTACCTCCTGCAGAAAGAGCAAGTTCGATTTCCCTACAAACCCTTCCACACCAATTAAGGTATTCATCAGCTTAATGAACACCAATACAAAATGTTCAGAGCAAGCACGAGTCCACACCTTCAAGGTGGCTACTAGGTTGCGTCTGCCCGTCCTGAATACACGTGTCACATGCAACACATACAGGTGCAAAAATACAGGCATGCCCACGTGCACAGCAGGATCCAGAGCTCTTAGACCCCATGGAGACACAAGGGCCCTAACACGTATGTGAACACACAACAACATGCACTGAGGCCCGTTCTTCCTGGTTGTGGGATGGGCGCATGCACAGCTGCATATACTCGTGACGCAATCCAATGTGTGGGAATAAGAGGAAGAAAGACCCTAAGACGTGTGGACCACAGGGCCTTTGCACCACCCTCACTCAACCAGGAACCTAGAAGAAGAGAAAGACTCAGAGATGTCATGAGAAATGAAGGGCAAGTAGTTTTAGAGGTGAAGTCAGGATCAAGGATAGAAGGGATCACGTGGTCAGGACAAAGTGCACAATCAAACATTTGTGTCTTTCTTCCACCCATAAGACACTCCGGCTTCTAGCCCACCAAAGCCCAGGCCCACCGGGCCAACATGAGGGTTCCCCTGAGCAAGGTCCACCTCACTGAGAAAGGGCAACCCTAGCCCCGTCCTTGGCACTGACAGCATGCCACTCCCTCCCACTCAGGCCCTACAGGGGTGTCCAGTGCTGCTCTGTGAGCAGGGGCCTGGGGGGGAGGGAACAAGCCAAGTTCTCTAGGAGGCGAGAGCTTTGCCTGCAAAAATCACAGTCTGAGACCTCCGTTTGGACCTCTGTGTCCTCATCTGTAAAAGGGCCAGTGGAATCTGGGCCACTGGGAGGTTAGGACTAGGATAAGATGAGGAAATCCAGGTATAGAGCTTGACCAGGGTGGGTTCTTGCTTACATGCACAATTAATATTCCTATCATTATTACCATCACTACATAGGTTGGCTTTTGCTGTTCCTCACTAAACAGGGGAAGGAGGGGAGAACCAGAGGGAGTCAGCCCTTGAAGGTCCTACCACCCGAGGGGAACCAAGGCACAGAGAGGGGACGGGGCAGGGCAGAGCTGGGGGGACACTTCCTGGTCCCTTGACCACCAGGGGTCCACAGCAGAAGTGAACCCACCACCAGAGCTGAAGAAGCTGCCACCTGCCAGCACTCTCCATGCGGTGGCTTGAGGCTGCCATTTCCCAGGTGAGGAAAGAGAGGCACGGGCCTCAAGGCCACCTACCCATGATGCCGGAACCAAGTTCAGGATGGGACTGCAGCCAAGTCTAAGAGGTCCTACTCCAGCCAACCCCAATGCCACATCGTTGTCCCCCACCCCCACCCCCGGTTGCCTGCTTCCCCCAGGGTCCAAACTCCAGACAGTGGCACTTTCTTCCCAGTGCCCACATGGTGCCTGTCTCTTTGTCTTGAGGGGTTCGCTCCCTTCCCTTTTCTTTCTTTTCCCTTTCTTTCTTTTTTGCCCCCAAGTCGAAGGATGAAGGATCTGCTCCCTGAATGGCATGTGGAAACAAAAGGGCTGCTGTCATCCAGCCTGTGGCCACCTCACCACCCAGAGCTAAGGGATATGGAAATGAGCTGGTGTGGATGCAAATGAGGCTCCTGGGTGATTTGCATGGAGCCAGCCAGGGCAGGGCTGAGGTGGAGCATGTGGGGCAGGCTGCTGGGAATTCTTGGCAAGCTCCCTTGGGGGGCCTTTCCTCCAGGTACCTGGCTTCTCCAGGCCAGCCTCCACTCTGGAAGTCCTGCCTAAATGTTCCAGCCTCTGCAGCATGAGATACCTGGACAGCTGTTGGGGTGTTATCATTCCTATAAATGTAAATAACATTAATTTTCTATTTGTTACCTCATGGTACAAACATACAGCTGGTTGGATTTTTTTTATTGTACTTAAAGGGTAATTTTGCTCTGACTTAAAGTTACTCATTTGTGTGACAATTGAGTAGGAGATTACCATGGTAAGTTGTCATGGACAGAAAATATACAGAGGTGTCCCATTGGGGCCCTGGGCTAAGAGCCCCAAGAGAAGATTTCGATGTGGTTTGGGTAATGCTATGGTACAGGGAGTGGGGTGAGGGTGTCAGGGCATCCCAGTAGTGCCAGGGTGGGATGGATAAGGGGTGGGCAGAGGGAGGATGGGGCAGAAGGATGGGTGGATGAGTGGCAGAGAGAAGGAAGGGAAAGAGGAAGGGGGTGCAAGAGAGGAAGGCTGATATATGGATGGATACATGAAGGATGAATGGCTGAATGGATGGATGGGTGGATGTATAGATGATGGGTAGATGGGTGAAATGATGGAAGGATGGGTGGATGAATGGAAGAAGAGAGGGAAGGAAAGAAGAAGGGATGAATGGAAGAGAAGAAGGATGATATATGGATGGACAGATGATGGATGGATGATGGATGAGTGGACGGACAGATGGATGGATTATTGGACGGATGGATGGATGGATGGATGGATAGATGGATGGATGGATGATGGATGGGTGGATGGACGGATGGATGGATGGATGGTTGGATGGATGATGAATGGATGGATGATGGATGGATGGATGGATGGGAGGATGAAATGATGGAAGGATAGGTGGGTGGAAGGAAAGAAGGAGGGGGAAAAGGAATAAAGGCAAGGAGGAAAGGGAAAAGGGAATGGAAGATGTATTAGCTCAGACTGGCAAGACAAAATACCATAGACTATATGGCTTAAACAACAGAAATTTATTTTCTCACAGTTCTGGAAGCTAGAAGTCTAAGATCAAGGTTCCAGCTGATTCAGTTTCCAGTGAGACCTCTCTTCCTGGCTCGTGGATGCCTTCTTGCTGTGTCCTTGCATGGCCATTCCTCTGTATGTGTGCAGGGAAAGGGGCAGGGAGAGCTCTCTGGTGTCTCTTCATATAAGGATACAACACCTATTTGATCATGGCCCCACCTTTGTTACCTCATTTAACCTTAACAGTTCCTTTAGAGTCCCCATCTCCAAATACAGCCACACTGGGAGTTATGACTTCAGTGTATGAATTTGGGAGGGGCACAAACACTCAGTGCACAGGTAGATGGATGAATGGGTGGTAGATGAGTAGACAATGAAACTAACATCCTTCTCTTGCTTCTTAATTCATTCAACAAGCCTTTCTGAAGCATCTGCATTAGAGGGCCAGGCTGGGCACTGGGGGCAGGACAGTTAAGGAGGCCGGCATGATCCCCATGAATATGTAGAAAGTTTACAGAATATGTAGGCTGTCCCTCAGCAGATGGCCTAGCAGAGAAGGGCCTGGTTTCAGGGTCAAACATTCTGCCTTCAGATCCAGACCATGCGCTTGGGCTATGACACCTGGCCACGCACAGGGTTCAGTGGAAAATGTATCTTAAAGATGGTCATGCTTTCTCCCTGAATCTGGCTGCCATTGCAGACTCAGTGCATGGCCCTGGACACGGTACCTGTCTGGGCTTCCATTTCCTCCTCTATAAATGAGGAGCTGAACCATATCCAGCTCCTTCCAACTATCCAGATTTCTCTTCTTTTTATCATGTTCTCTCTGATGAACTCACCAGAAACTCTAGAAATTTTATTAGCCCACTGCATAACTTAGCTCAGAATCATAATTCCAAATTATGTCACAGCTATCAGCCAACACAAAATATGACCAGCCACCATTATCAAATATGGCCACCATCGTGACAGCCATTATCAAATATGGCCACCCACTTGGCAGCCATTGTCAAATATGGCCACCGTCGAGGAGGGAAAAGTTACTTAATTTTAATTCTCTGCCTTCCAGTGAGAGCCAGAAGGCCCCTGAGGTAGGATCCTGAAACAGCTCCCCTCGCCTACCTCAAGTGAGCACCCCTGTGCTCACGGCCTGCACACAGAGCTTCTCATTTAACATATGAACTCAAACTCTCCCTGCTAGAACCTAGAAAGGAGATCCATTTATATCCTCATTGCCATATTGCCAGGCTTCCGTACCCCACTGGAAAATCAATTTTCCCCAACTTTCTGCAAGGTGAGCCATCCGAGAGCATGGAAGCACTGGTCAGGGAAACAGGCACCCTAAGATACAGTCCCAGGTCCACAGCGGGCTACACATGGTCTCCACCCATTGCTCAAATGCCCTAAGCACACGGCCACCTGACATGCAGCCTGGCCAGTGCCATCCGTGTCTGACTCTGGGGCTCGGTTTCATTATCAGACCTTGTGAAGATCAACCGAGGCAACATCAAACAAGTCCCACATACTCACCCGGAGTGGGGGTAGCCCCCCCAGACTAAGCAGCACCTCACCTCTGACTCAGAGATTCCAATATTTATTCTAAGAGTGTAAACTCTGGTGTCTAAGATCCCATCCTGTCTGCTAGATTCTTGCTTCATCTGAAACCATTTCCCTAGAGTTGGAGCAGAGAGAAAAACAATTTCTGAAGAACTCCTGAGCCCTCTCAGCAACCAGCAGCACTCCGAGGCCCCCGGGGGCCAAGACATACCCTCGCCCTCCTGCAATGGCAGAGGTGGACAGCAGAGGCTGGCAGAGGCCCAGGAGGAACGGACAAACCAAGAAACAGGTGACAACCCATTTGTTTGGCCCATGGTGCACAAGAGAGGAGGACCAGTGACAGATCCCTCTTATTGCCTCAGGCCAGGGAGAGTAGGGCCAGGATGGGGCTGGGGAAAGGCCTGTTCTCTGTGTCCATGTCTGCCCCTCGAGGTTTGGCCGCACCAGGATCCCCAGTGACTTATCACCCCCAGATTCTGAGGGCGATGGAAATAGGAAGCTTCCCCAGGGGTCAACAGGAGAAGAAATCAGTACTTATATCACTGTTATTATCATTAACTCATCTAATGTTAACCGGGGTGTAGTAAGGCTCATTTTGGATTCAGAGAACTCTGGGTTCAAGCACAATCCTGCTGCTTAATGACCCCCGGGTTGCTTTGCCTCTCTGAACCTTAGTTTTGTGGTCTGTGAAATGGGTATACAAGATCATTCCCAGTGGTGAGATGAGTTGACCAATCCCTGCGGGCCCAGAGAGCGTTGCCTCATTTGCCCTTCTGAACCCCAACAGGTTGGTTCTCTTTCTGTTATTCCCACTTCACAATGAGGGGCCTGAGTGGCGAAACGAGAAATAAAACCTATGGTTATCCAGAGCGAGGCTGGGATTCGAATTTAGGTCAGTCTGGCTCCGAGTCCCAGCTGGTTACACCCATTCGCCAACCATTCCCCGGAATCCCAAGCAAGGACACATAGCATGGGCCTTGGGGACGGAGATCCAGGAGTCTCAGGACTGGGCTCTGCTGGGCAGCTTTGGGCAGTTTCCTCGACAGCTCTGGGCCTCCTTGCCCCTACCTGTAAAATGGAGGAATAAGTTGCTCCTGGGGGTGGGGTCTGAGAGTTAGACCAATCCACGCAGAAGCGCCCAGCTCATGCCTGGCAAAGAGCACCTTTCTTCTACCTCACCCCGCTGCCTGCAGCCCCTTCCCCCAGCCCCTGCTGCTGACACCCCCACCCTGACTCCCCAGACCCCTCAATAAAAGCATAGCAAAGCCACTGCCAAGACAACAGAGCCACATTCACCTCCCGGAATGCTCACGATGTGCATTAACTCAGCAGTCCTGGGGACAACTTATTCCTGCTTTACAGAGGGGGAAGAGGAACCCCCTGAAGGGACAGGACTTGCCACATAGCTAGTGAGCAGCTGGCCCAGGACGTGACCCAGGTCTGCCACCCACAGATGACACACGGCCTCCGTGACTGGTCAGCTGCTGGCATTCAAGTAACCCTCGTGGGCCACATGCAACTCCCCCTGCCAGGAACCTGAACTGGCTCTTAGAGATTGTTCCACCCAGAGCCCATTTTATTGCTTTGGAAACTGAGGCCTCCAGATGCTCAAATATGCTTACTGAGCTCCTTAACTGCATCAGGCTCCAGGAATCAGTGAGGTCAAAACACAGAAGGATACTTTTTTTTTTTTAAGATTTTATTTACATATTTGACAGAAAGAGAGTGAGCACAAGCAGGGGGAGCAGCAGGCAGAGGAAGAGGGAGAAGCAGGCTCCCCGCTGAGCAGAGACCCAACTCCAGGCTCCATCCCAGGACCCCAGGATCACGAACTGAGTTGAAGGCAGGTGCTTAACTGACTAAGCCACCCAGGCCCCCTAGGAGGATCCTTATTTTCAAGTTCACACGGGGAGGGAGTTGGGCCAGTCCAGGCTGCCCTAGCCTCCAGCCAGGACAAACAGGGCTTGTGGGTGGCCAGAATCCAGCTGCTCCACACCCCATCTCATCCCCTGCCCCAGGTGTAGACAGACACGGTCCCATTTCCACGGTTCTTTCTTTGTCTCTGCCCCTGCCCAACCCACTTGCCGTCAATTCCCCTGTCAGTGACGGGACAGCTGGACCATCTCCCGGCTCTGGACGTACCCCATGGAGACAGTTACACTTCTGGGGGTAATTACTGCCCGGCCATCTCCACTGGCTTCTTCAAATGGATTTCTTAGTGATTTAAGGTCTTATTCATATTCTATCAATAAATGAAGTTCTCAGGCCCACATTTTGATGCGAGCAGTCCTGAGCATCTGGAAGGTGGAAAAAAAAAATCTCATCGCTAAACTGCAATGTCTTGTCGAATAGGATTCTGTGACTTACAGTTCTCTCCTCTTCGCTGCACTTGAATATTAAATGTTGTATTAATAGCTCACTCTTAATTATCCATGAGTAATGTACTACGGCTCGGAAATTAATGAAGGGAAGGACCCAAACGAGAATATTTCCCACTCCTCTGGGTGCCGCAGGGCTGATGGGAGGCAGGAGATTTGCATACGATTTGCATGAGATTCTGTGGGCTTGGTGGCCCTGGCTGGGAGGGTGGAAGGAAGACATGGGGTGCAAATGTGGGAGTGGAGGGGCTATGGTGGCCCCGGCCATTTTCCAGCACTCTCCCGAGAGAGAACTCACCTCTCTCCTTTCTACCCCCCAGCTGTTGCCCATACTCGGTCCCCTGCCAGCAATTCCCACCTACCTCCCTCTATAAGTAGAACAGAATCTATCACAATAGGTGCTATTTCAGGGCAATTTCACACTCAGACACATAACAAATGTGCTTACATACCTAACATACATGTACAAATCCAAGTGTCCATGCACACTGATTCTCTCTCTCTCTCTCTCTCTCTCTCTCACACACACACACACACACACACACACACACACACACACGCTACTTTTGAATTATTTCACAAAACAGCTTGGTGGTTCCTTAAAAGTTAGACCTAGAACCACCATACAATCTAGCGATTCCTCTACTCAGGATGGATATACCCAAGAGAAATGAGAACACACAGACATACAAAATTGCTCATAGCAGCATTATTTGTGATAGTCAAAAGGTGAAAACAATCCAAATATCCATCAACTAATGAATGGTAAATAGATGTGGTCTAGGGGTGCCTGGGTAGCTCAGTTGTTAAGCATCTGCCTTCAGCTCAAGCCATGATCCCAGGGTCCTGGGGTGGAGCCCCTCATCACACTGGGCTCCCTGTTCAGCAGGGAGTCTGCTTCTCCCTCCCCCTCCCCCTGCTCTCTCTCGCTGTTTCTGTCTCTCTCTCTGTCTCTCTCTCTCTCTCCAATAAATAAATAAAATCTTTAAAAAAAAAGTGTGGTCTGTCCATACAATGGAATATTTTTCAGTCATAAAAAGGAATGATGCACTGATCCATGTTACGACCTTGCACACTATGCTGCTGCAAGAAAGAAGGCAATCACAGGAGACCATAGTGTATGGCTTCATTTCTATGAGAGGTCCAGAATTTGCAACTCTGTAGAAACAAAGTAGATTGGAAGTTGCCAGAAGCTGGGGTGGGGTGTGGGGGAGGATGAAGGGCCCTGGGGCTAAGAGCTAAGAGTATAAGGTTTCTTTTTGAGATGATGAAAATGTTCTAAAATTCATTGTGGTGATGGTTGCACGACTCTTGAATACATAGAAAACCATCGAACTGCACACTTCAGATGTGTGAATCATATGGTATGTGAATCCTATCTCAATAAAGCAGTTACCCAAAAACACCCACATGTTTACACACTGCCCCATCTGGAATTTGGCATACTCTGTTCCCACTGGTGGGAACACTGTTCCCCATGGCTCTTCCTCTGAACAATGGCAGGCATCCCCCTGGGGGCTGAGAAGCCAAGCCTAGGGTGGGGCATGTGGGGTGGGCAGAGAGCTGTTCTAGAGGCCACATGCACCGCCAATGGGCTGGCTGGGTATGATCCTGGGCCAGTGACTTGGTGGCCCTGGGTGTCTGTCAAGACCAAGCATTTGGGGTAGATATAGGCCGGCAGAGCTGAGAGTAAGACACTTGATTCAGGCTCTGACCTCAACGGGGTGCCCAGCAAGGTGTGGTCATCAGGCCACCTCTTATCATGACACTAAGGCCAGAGGGTTGCTGGGAGGCTGAGCAAAGCAGGATACAGCAAGCCCCGCCCTGTGGGCTGCCCCGAACAGGGGGTGACACTGGGGCCCTGTGGGTCAGGCAGGCCCGTGGCCAGGCCAGGGAAGGGATTTGCTGTTCCTCATCAACTGGCAGTGGAGGAAAGTGGTCCCTGAGCCCCACAGGAGTAAGGGGGTCTTGGCCAGTAGCCAGGCTAAGGGACCCACCTGCTTGCTATGCAGCCCCGGGGCGGGGGGAAGGGATGCCGGAGGGGTCGGGCTGGGAGAGGGTCCCGTCAGAGCCATGCACTGGGAGGCTGAACCTGCAGAGCTCAGCAGACCGCCAGCCACAGCCCCAAGGCAGCCCCATGACCTTTAAGAACTGGGATTCGGTCACGTCCCTCCCCTGCTTAAACCCTCCGCTCACCTCTGACCATGGACACTGAGACTGCGCCCTGGACCTGTCTCCCCCTTCTCTTTCCCTCGCACACACCAAGCCGCCTCCCCTCTGGCCTTCCCATTTCTCCCTTCCCTTAAGCCTCAGCTCAGAGGCCAGCCCCCAGAGCCCCCACCTCTTCCTCCCCTCTGCTCTTCCCCACCCCCACCCTGTCTTCAGATGCCATCGCCCCAGCCGCAGACTGCAAACTGAGCACTTGTCTGGGTGACCGGATTTCACAGCTTCCCTCGTAGAACAGAAGCTTCAGGAGGGCAGAGACCAAGTCTGTCTGATATGGCCTAGATTCCTCAAGGCTGAGCACAGTTCCTGGCACACAGACGGTGTCCACTCATGATCGTCCAATAAATGCACAAGGCAGATGGCCTGGGTCCTGGCCCCGGGTCTGCCCCTGATTTGCTGAGGGACACTGAACAGATCACACCTCCTCTCTAGATGATAAGCTGAACCTTTTCAGATCGAGGATTCTTCTTGATCAAAATCATAGGTGGCCCCCAATATCGAAAGCAGCTAATCACGGAGCTGTTCAGGCTCAGAGTGGGTAGCTTCCCTACAAAACTGTGGGGTTCCTCAGACCCCAGGGACTGGTTATGTCAACTGGGGATTCCCCACACTTGGAATTTTCCACTGCTGTGTTGACGTCTATGTGGATTCTTACTGACGTGAGGTACAACCAGCAGGTTAGAAGATTACAGAACCAGTGTGATGCCAACCACGTAAAGAGAAAAAACAGAGGGCAAAATCTCTGCTAGGAACTATAGCCAGATGTCAACCTTGACTGTTCCGATGGTGGAAATGGGGGGGGGGGCTGTTCTGCTCCTTCATACTTTTATCATTTTTCAAATTTTCCACAATGAATAGTTCTTTGTTTGTCAGAGTGAAAAGGTTACCTTTTAAAAAAAAATCCTAAAACATCTGAGAATGGAGGGCTAGATAATTTCTCAGCCTTCCTCCAGGTCTGGAAAATGCAGTAAGGAACTTGAGCAGATGACAGGAGGGACTTGGGTCCTTTTGTAAATGGAGGAAGGAGGAGAAGCAAATGGGGGCGTTTCAGAGAGTATGATAGACCGGCAGGTTGGGGGGGTGGGGACTCGAACACCTGAGCCTTCGCTGTTCCTTATTTGAGGACTCCAGACTCCTCCTCATCTTGGTCACAAGCTTCTGGTCTCTTTCACTCACTCTCTCACAGAACTTAAACTGTGTAGCATCTCTCCATCTTAATGACGTCAAGTGTGAAATAGGGACAGTTCGAGGGGCACCTGGGTGGCTCAGCCGTTAAGCATCTGCTTTCGGCTCAGGTCTTGATCTTGAAGTCCTGGGATCAAGCCCCATGTCCAGCTCCCTGCTCAGTAGGGAGTCTGCTTCTCCCTCTCCCTCTGCCCCCCCCCACTCTAGCTCTCTCTAATAAATAAATTAAATCTTAAAAAAAAATAGGAACAGTTTTAGGATCCACCTCTAAGATTCACTGCGAGACCTCACGGAGGCCCAAATAAATAGAGGAATTTCCTAAGGCACCTGGCACCAAGTAGATTCAAAATCTATGCATTAGGGATGCCTGGGTGGCTCAGTTGGTTAAGCAGCTGCCTTCGGCTTGGGTCATGATCCCAGGATTCTGGGATCGACTCCCACATCGGGCTCCTTGCCTGGCGGGGAGCCTGCTTCTCCCTCTGCCTCTGTCTGCCACTCTGCCTGCTTGTGCTCTCTCTCTCTGACAAATAAATAAATAAAATCTTTTTTAAAAATCTATGCATTAATATGAAGAAAAAAGAGAGAGAGAGAGAGAGAGAGACACCTAACCCCACCACCAGGGAAAAACCCAGACAACAGTTGGGGTTCATTTCCTCCAGAAGTTTTTCTCGACACAGATTTAGAGAGAGAGATAAAATAATTCTTTACAAGAATTGGGATTGCATTAGAATTCTATTCTGTGACTTGATTTTTATTTTCATGTCATGGCCTGAAAATGTTAATGTCAGTAAAGTTTCCTCAAAACCCTGATTTTTGTGGCTGAACTATATTTCAGCCTGCAGCTGTATCTTAATTTATTTGGGCGATATCAGGAAAAATCAGTGAACAATAAGCAATCATTTTAAAAGGCAGCAAAAGAAGCCCAGTGGTTGTTTTAGTGTTGTTCATTTTGTTTGTTGTTATTTGCTCACTATAAACAATACTGCCATGGACATCCTTGTTGATAAATCTTTGTCCACAAGAAACAAATGTATTAGGATTTCCGAGGGAGGGGCACGTGGGCGGCTCAGTCATTAGGCATCTGCCTTCGGCTCAGGTCATGATCTTGGGGTCCTGGGATCGAACCCCACATCAGCTCCCTGCTCATCAGGGCAAATGCTTCTCCGTCTCCCCCCACCCCCAACTCATGTTCTCACTCAGTCTCCTCTCTCAAATAAATAATCTTTAAAAAAAAAAATTCCAAGGGAATTAACCCCCAAAGCCAAGACCATAAATAAACTTCCCTGAGTGTTGTTGCCCCCAGGATGTGATCACAAGAAGGGGACAGTCATCTTGGGGGCATTTTTCGTTAAAAAAAAAGGCCCCCAAACGCCAAGTGTTGCGCCCTAACCCCATCACTGAATCCCTGCAGTAACTCTGTGAGATGGGCACAATTACCCCCATTTTCCAGATAAGGAAACTGAAGCCCACAAAACCGCATTGATCGCACGTCTCATCTTTTAGTTACTTCCATGGAGATGCAGTTTTAGCAAACTGTGCTCCTGCTGGTTCTTCACGAACGGGTCTGTTTGCCCACACCGTGGCCAGCACTGGCTCTCACGATCTAGGTCGGTTAGTTAGTGCTGCGTGACAAGCCACCGCAAAACTCAGCGGCTTAAAACACCAAGCACCTATGATTGCTCCTGCGTCTACACACGCCCGCGAGGCGGGGCTCCTGCCAGTCGCGTGTGCATCTTCGGGTGGCTTTACTGATCGGGCGCGGTGTGTCCTACGTCTGGGGTGGGTCTCTGCTCCACGGGGACTCTCATCCTCCTGTGGGCCAGCCCAGGCTTGCTCCCGCGGTGGCAGCAGGCTTCGGAGGGAACAAGCGGGCGCCGCCAAGGACCCCTCGACGGCCGGGTTCGGCACCGGCAGAGCGGCACATCCGCCGCCTCCTATTGGCCAAAACAAGTCACATGACTGAGCCCGGATTCCGGAAGTAGGAACCAGACGCTGTTTTGATGGGAAGGACTTCGAAGCCACGTTGCAAAGGGTACAGGGAGAGTCCGAGAATTGAGAAAATGTGTGTGATCTACTGTACCACCCTTTTTAATGACATTTTTTAATTTTTTTTTACAATTTTCTAACAACAAAATACATTGTCATGTGTATTTATGGGTCACCTACTACTGAGGTTACCCTCTTCCCCTTCCATCTGTTCATCGGGTGTTCGTCAGCAGGCTCGCTGTACCCAGACGCTAGATTCTACACCCGCTCCGGCCCACCCTCCCCTTGGAAGTCCTGCTCCTGCCCCTTCTGGAAGCCAGCCGTCAGCCCCACACATCAACTCCCCCTTCCCATAATGAATAGCTCAGGAGGCCGCAGGAGAGAGAGCCATGCCCGCCCACCACCCGCACTCCCCCCTGGGCAAGCCCCGTGATGACACCATCCATCACTGCCACCCTCGATGGCTGGGCGCCCCAGGCCCGGCCAAGGAGGGGAGGAAACACTGCCCACAGCTCAGTGGAGCCCTTAATGATTACGTCAAGTGGCAAGCCATTTATTAGTCTCCTTAGCAGCCAAAAAAAATAAGGCCTGAGAAGCCGGCAAGCACATTGGGGGGACTGTGGTTTTATTTTTTATGAGTGCTTCAGGCCTCAGACACTGGGAGGGACGTGAGTGGGGGTAGGCCAGCCTTGGAGGGGAGGGCCGGGTGTGGGCAGGAGTTCTGGGCTCCCAGCCTGCCTCTGCAGAGGGACCGTGGGCAGAGTGGCCCGTCCAAGGTCGGACAGCCGGGTCTAGCTTGGGTCTTTCCACAGGGCAACTTGCCTCTCCCTCTGCCTCCGTGTTAACAGCTCCTCTGTTCTACACTAAATGGCCTCGGACCCTCCTCTGGAGCTTGGTCTGTAGAAATTAGACGTGAGAAGGCACAGGTGGGCGGAAATACAGGGCGCTCCCGAGTGCGTGAGAATTCCAGGGCACTCGTCCCGCTCATTTAACTCCCTGAAGCCTCTGGGAGGCTCATCTGGGAAATGGGCATGGTCAGGGTGGATTGATGTGTGATCTCTGCAGTCCCACGGGGCCCTGTGGGGACCGCTCCTGTGTGCTGGGTCCTGCACCGGCTTTCACGTTTCTCTGCTACCCTCTAAAAATGCTTAGTAATTTTATCTTGGAACCTGTGTTTCGTAAGGGAAGTCCAATGGGACAGTGGGGGCATAGCACGCATGTGAGCAGACAAGACAGGCAGAAGGAAAGAAAAGACTTTGTATTTTAGTACCTTTATGGGCACTATTGCTGCTTTTTGAACAAGGAGGCCAGTGGTTTTTATTTTTGTACTGAGCCCCACCAATCACTGGGATCCTTGGAGGCTCCCTATAGGGGCTTCTTGCTCTGGTCAAGGGCTCCATCTCCCCTTTCCGTCAACCGTTCCTGACCTCCATCAGAGCCCCGGGGGTGTTATCCTGGGTGACGCCCTCCCCTCTCCTCCTGCCACCTCCAGAGGAGCACCGGGTCCTTCCCTTCCACCTACTCTCTTCCCTGCTCACGCCCAGCCCCGCTCTTACTGCTCCTCTGGGTCATCTCCCTCACCTACCCCCCGCCCCACAGTGGCAAGTCAGCCCATGGGACTCCTTCTGTGGCTGCCCAAGCTCCCAAACTGAGCCACGACCTCCCACTCCGGGTTTCAGCTGTTCCCCACCCGCCTCTGACTTATGTTCTCCAGTTCCAGTTGCCCTTTATTCTCTATACCTTCTTACCAGCTCACGTTTATTGAGCACCTACTGTTTACCAGGCCCCACACTAAGCACCCTACATGGATTATCTTGGGGTCATCTTCACCTTCATCCCATGACAGAAGCACTGTGAAGATCTTCAGCTTACAGGTGAAAAAATGGAGGCACGGAGCAGTTCATTCCCTTGCTCAAGATCACACGGCAAGTGACAGAGCCTGGATTTGACCCTACAGCCCAGCTCCAGCACCCACACCCTTAACCATCTCAGAACTCCTCCAGACCTTTGCACAAGCCAGCCCTCCCACCAGGAATGCCCTACTTGAAGGACCTAACCTGCCCTTAGTACTCAAAAAAATCTTTGCCAAGTAGATGAGTGAGTGGATAATTGTGTCACTTGCTTGCTGTGTGGTTTTGGGTCAATCACTCCCCCTCTCTGGGCTTCCATGTCCTCTTGCATCCAAAGGGAGTGAGCTCAGACCCACTCCCCGAGCAAAGAAAGGCTAGGATTTACTGGGATTGGCTGCAGCTGCTGGGAGGGAGCAAGACAGGGGTAGCCACCCCTGGGGACAAGATTATATCTGGGCCATGACTAAGCGTGCTGAGCCCTGTCCCATCTGTCTGTCCAAGTCTGTCAGTGGGGAGGGGGTGGGGAACCATGTCCCTGAGCTCCAGCCCCACATAACACTTCCTCCCAAAAGGGTAGAGCTGGCCGCTCGGGCTACCTGCTTCTCATTCAGCTGTCCCACCCAAGACTGCAGCTCCTCTAGAACTCACACCCTTCCTTCCTGGGCAGGAAGAGCCAGGAGGAGCCCTGGGCTGATCCCAGCTCCCCTCACTGTGACCTTGAGAAAATCCTTTGTGCAGCCATCAAGCAGATGTCCATTGTCCCACTAATCCTCCTGTAACCAGTGCCAGGTTCTGGGCCGACGCTGTGCCCATTATTTCATTGAACTTGCCCCACAACACTGTGACCTGCGTGCTCATGTTAGACCCATTTCACAGAGAGGGAGACTGGCACGCGGAGAAGGTCAGGACCAGCCGGGGATCACACAGAGGTTGTGGCTTGTACCACTGGGCTTTACTGCCCGCCTCGTGCCGGCACTGGGGGACACTGGCAGCTGACGTTCCGTGCAGTGCTCGCCCTCACGAGGCTTCCATGAGTGAGGGCACACATACGTGTGACCTCTGTCACTCCTCCTCACCGAGCCCAAAGGCCCCACCTGGAGCCCAGTCGCTGGCAGAAGGAGACGAACAGGTGCCCTTCTCCCCCCTCACCCACCCTCAGCAAGCCCTTGACTTCATCCCCTCTTCAAGGTCAAGCTGCATGACCTTGGCGAAGTCTTCTTTCCTCTCTGGGCTGCCTTCTTCTCATTCATCAGTAGACCTGGCCCAGGCAGTCAACCAAGTGGCTCATTCGGCTGGGGCCTCCAAACTATCCACAGAGGTTGAAAGATGATTCCCATTACCCAGATGTGGAGACTGAGTTTCAGAGAAAGGGAAGCCAGGGAACTACGGTCAGGAAGTACATTTGGAGCCAAGCACAGGATGTAGGTGTCCCCAGAGCGAGGGTGCTGCCTGCCCAGACCCGAGGCGGGGCCAGCCAGGAGGAAGGGACTGTAACCCTTTCCTGGCCATGCTCCTCCCTCTTTCTCCAGCCTCCCCCCACCAAGCCTCCAAACAAAGATGCCTTTATCCAGACCTTAGCCACATTCCTCAGTGACACATGAGGACAAAGGCGGGGGCCACCGGCAGCGACAGGAAAGCCCTGCCGCCCCAAACCAGTTTACAGCCTTCCCACGCCCCGCCCCCACCTGCAGGGCCTCCCCGGGGCCTCCAGCCCAGCCAGGGGGAGCTCTGGGAGGAAGCCTGTCGACAGTGCCTCTCCTGCCCCTTTGGAGCTGGGCTCTTCAGCCTGGTGAGGAGACAGGCCTCAGGCAGCCTGGGGCCTAGGCGCAGTCTCCACCTCTCCTGGCCTCCTCCTTCCTTGTCTGTAAAATGGGGATGGATGGCCGGGAGGACTCTGTGAGACAACACGGCTGGGGAAGGCAATGCTTGTTGCCCTTGTTATTGCTGGCTTCCCCATTTCCAGCCATTTTGAGCTGCCTTTGGTTCCTGAGAATGCCATTCTGAGCCCTTTGCCCATGCTGTTCCTTTCCCTTGACCCCAAACCCTCCCACCCTTCACCGCCTCCCCATGATTTCCTGCAGGTGTTTTGTCAAACACCCCCTCCTCCAGGCAGCCTGCCCTGACAGCCAACACCCCCGGCTGATTTAGGAGCCCCCTGTGAGCTCCCACATGCCCCGTGGGTCCCCCTCACAGTCCCCAAGGCCCTGAATTATCACAGCCTCCTGACCTGCTGTCACCCGCACCAGGCTCAGAACCCCTCAGGGCAAGTCCACAGCTGTGCCTGTAGAGCAAGTGGGTAGATGGATGAGTGGGTGGATGGGTGAAGTCACAGATGAGGACAGGGCCCTGCTAAGCCCAGGAAAGAAGGAAGGAAAAAGGCAGGCTGGGAGGGGAGGGAAGGGCACCGCTGAGTGTCTTTCTAGCCCAACAGAGGTTTGGGGGTCTCTGAAGATAGAGCTGGCCCCTAGTCCCACCCCATCCCCATTTTTTGCCTCACCAGGGTAAGGAGGCTGAGGCCACAAGTTTTCCATGAATCTAAGAAGTACAAGAACCTTTCCTCCTCCCCCACGCCACCCCAGCCCAGCTCTGCCAGGAGAACGAGCCCCTCCTGACACCCGGAGCCCTCCAGCCAAATCCGTACCATTTGGTGCCCAGACACTGCTAATGAACCACTTATCCCATTTCTGTGCTCATTCCCAGAGCACCTACTATGTCCCAGGCAAGACAGAAAGCACATAGAAAGTTCCGAGGTCCCCAGGAACTCACAGCCTGGACATCCAATATGAGAGAGGGCCTTTGAGATGATCCGGCCAGACCAGAGAGAGACAGATATTGGCCTGAGGCCTCACAGCAGAGTAGGGCAAAGCGAGAATAAGGGCCCAGGTTCTAAACTCCTGGCCCAGTGTGCCCCCTTCTCTACGGCGCAGGTCCAGGTGGGGAGGGAGGCCACGGTGCAGAGACCAAGAGAAATGGGGGTTGGGGGGAAGGAGGAAGGAAGAGGTTCCCAGCACCTGGTGCATGCCAGGCTGGTGCTGGGCACATCTTTCTCATCCAGGATGTCAGGAACCCTCCCAGTCCCCCTTTGAGGCTGGCTTGATCATCCCCACTGAGCAGATAAGGAAGCTGAGGCACAGGCAGGAGGAGTGGCACTGGCATTCAAGCCCAAGTCTGTTGAATTGCAGAGCCTGGCCTTTTCACAGCAGAGGTTGCCTTGGGTTCATTCCTAAAGACCAGAACTGAAGATGCTGGAATGCAGGAGCTTGGCTCAGGGGTTTCACAGTGGTGGTTAAGGGAAGGGAGAGATGGCCCCTCAAGTGCTGCCCCACCCGTGTGTCTTCACATGGGACACAGACCCGGGCGAGTCTAGGGTCGCCTCTCGTGGGAAGCACAGGTGTCCTCCCCAGGGTTCCCAGAGTGACCACAGGGCCAGCGCCAGCCCCAGCGCCAGACGATCAGCCTGGCTCCAGCTCGGATGGGCGGCTCCGAGTAGGCCGTTGGCCATTCAGCTGGACATAAAGGCTGCGTCTAAAAACAAACAAACGACTTCCGGGGCAGAGGGCAGGGAAGTGGTTCCAGCGGGGTGTTTGGGCAGCATGTCGGCCATTCAATCAGACCCGCTGGGCTGTGAGGGGAACGGCAGAGAATCAATCATGGGCCATGTGTGTTTGCAGAAGGACGTGTGTGGCTGTGACAGCAGCGGGAGCCCCAGGGGAGGCCCCCCGGGGACACGTGTCCACCACCTGGGCTCCCGCGCCCGCCGAGCCCCACAGGGAACGGCTGAAATACAGAATCCCAGGCCCTGGGCCACGTCCCCACAGCCAAATTGCCAAAGTTGGGGTCCAAGACTCTGGAGTTTCTCTGAGGGTCCCCCAGACCCTTCTGGGGAGCCGCCAGGCTCAGGGACCCCAGGCAAGGTCCTGAGGGTGGAATGCGGGGGATGGGGAGGGTTAGAGGGGATGGGGGGTCCATCTGCGGGAGGAGCCAGGGGCCTTTGCCGTCAGACCTGACTATGTGCATGCTTCCAGACCATCCTGCTCTCACCAGAAGGCACTGTCCAGCTACAAACACAGTCCACCAGCTTCTCTCTTCTCTGTCCCTGAGTCTGCCTCTAACACGTAGTAGGTGCTCGATAAACCCCTGTGAAACGAATGAACGAAACCCGTCTTGTCCTTCTCTGTCCTTTTTTCTGTCTCTCTCTTATCTCTGCCCATGTTCCCACTCTCTCCCCACCTCCCTCTCTGCCTCCAGCACAGCGTATAGCACCTAGCGGGTGCTTGATAAATATTTGTCAGGTGCATACAAGTGCAATGGTCTTCCTTGGCTTTCTCTCTTGCCCCTGTGCCTGTCTGTCCCTCTCATTCTGTCTCTCCCGTCCATTCTTCATTCTTGCTTCTCAGGGTCCCTGCATACCCACCCACGCCCACCCCAGGTCCACCTGCAGCAGCTGGAACCACGCACCCTCCAGCCAGGTTCAGGACCCTCGACAAGTTCAGAAAGGAGTGTTGGGGATGCAGCAGGAGAAGCTACTCCATCCCTGCCCCTGCCCCCCCAAAGCCATAAGCACACTGCCTGCTCCTCGGGCTTCTGGCCTTCCGTCTTGCGGGTCTTAATTCCAAGCAAGCCCTCCTTCCTAGACCTGGTGATGGCAGTCCTGTTCTATAGCCCCAATGCCTGCCTCTGCCCAGTGCCTGCAAATAGAAAACCATGGAACTAAGCCACTCAACACACAGATGGGGAGATAAAGCAGGGAAGCCTGCACTGCCCAGGGTCACCCAGAAAGTCTATGGCAGCCCTTAGGACCTGGGGCTTGGGTGTTTTTATCTCCCAAAGGGCAGCTTAGAACTCTAGGGCTGGCAGAGGGGACCCATTTTGTCCAAGTCCACCGCACCCCTCCCCCCACGACCATTTATTTATAGCTAAGGACACTGAGGCCCAGAAAGATTAGGTGACCTGCCCGGGGCCACATGAGGATCACAATTCAGATTTTATGACACACCCTGACATCTCAGATGGCCCAGGAGGTGTTAGGGTTATAGGTAAGGAACGACTGGTCAATCAAGAGTTAAGTCCTTAATATACCAGCCTAGAGTCATATGCGGTTTTAACTGAACTTTGTTAAAATGAGTCAAGGTCAACTTAACTAAACGTGGCCCTCTCCAACCCCCCACCCCCACAATGAGGCGGGTTATATAGGACGAGCACATTCCCCAGCCCCATCGGCTCTCTGACAATTCAAAAAGAAATGAGAGACCAGGCTTTTTTTTTTTTTCAACTCTCCCAAAGTAAAACCTACATGCACCAAAAAGCATACATTGTAAGTCTACAGCTCAAAAAAGCTTCACCAAGCGGACATACCTTTATGACCAGCTCCTGGAAGTCCCCTCTCCTACCCCGTCCTAGTCACTGCCCCCCGGGGGAGCTGCTATCCTGACACTTCACCAGAGATCCCTTCCGCCTACTTCTGTACTTGTATACAAATGGAATCACATAGTATGCGCCCTGCTGTGCAAAACTTATGTGACATCTACGATGCATTCCTGTTGGGTGTTATGGTAGTCCACTCGTGACCCTTGCTGGGTATTATTCCACTGGCGACTATACCACAATGTAACCATTTTATTCTTGATAATGTATCAGTTAGCTCTGGCTGGGTAACAAAGCTCTCTGAAGCTTGGTGCCTTAAAACAACAACCATTTATTTAGCACCATCTGCTGCTGGTAGATTTGGACTGGGATCTGCCAGCTGATTCTTCTGGGCTGGGCTGGGCTGGGCTTGCACATGTGTCTGCATCTGTGCCTGGGGCTGGCTGGTCTAGGAAGATGTCAGCTAGGAAAGCCTGCCCATCTCCCGTTCTCCGGCCAGCCAGCCTGGGCTCCTCCCATGGTGACTGCACACTTCCACGAGAGCAAGGGGGAAGTGTGCAAGACCCCTGGAAGTCTTAGAACTAGCACACATCACATCTGCTGTGTTCTATTGGCCATACCAATTAAAGACCAGCCCAGATTCAAAAGGAAAAGAAACAGACTCTGCTTCTTCAAGGGATGGGCTCTAAAAGATTGTGGCTGTTTTTGCAATCTACCAGGACAGGCATTTGGTAGTGTTCAGTTTCAGCCAAGAAGAATAATTCTGCTGTGAACATTGTAATTTTTTTAAGATTTTATTTATTTATTTGAGAGAGAGAGACAGAGATAGCAAGAGAGCATAATAGGGAGGAGAGGGAGAAGCAGGCCTCCTGCTAAGCAAGGAGCCGGATGTGGGGCTCGATCCCAGGACCCTGGGATCATGACCTGACCCAAAGGCAGATGCTTAACTGACTAAGCCACCAGGGCGCCCCTGCTCTGAACATTCTCATGCATTTCTTCTGATGACCACAGGACCCACTTCTACTGAGGATGTTCCCGAGAATGGAGTCACTGGGTTATAAGGAATGCTTTCATTCAGCCTACATTGGCCCCACAGGGACCCAGCTGTTTGTCAGGATGAATAGAAGCTGCTAGGATGCGTGTTNAAGCCACCAGGGCGCCCCTGCTCTGAACATTCTCATGCATTTCTTCTGATGACCACAGGACCCACTTCTACTGAGGATGTTCCCGAGAATGGAGTCACTGGGTTATAAGGAATGCTTTCATTCAGCCTACATTGGCCCCACAGGGACCCAGCTGTTTGTCAGGATGAATAGAAGCTGCTAGGATGCGTGTTATCTTAAGGAAATCCCCCCAAAGGGGCATGTGCACCTTCAGAACCCCTCCCACCCCTAGACAAGCTCCTCCTTCACACAGGAAGTGCCCTGTCACCCTCTGTAATTGGTTAGAGTGTCTCCCCCAAAATTCCTATCCATCAAGAACCGAGGCGTGTGACTTTATGTGGAAATAGCGTCTTTGCAGATGCCACCAAGTTAAGATGAGGTCATGCTGGTTAGAGCGGGCCCTTATTTGGTGGCCAGTGTCTTTCTAAGGGAATGGAGGGAAGATTTGGATACAGAAATGGAGGTACGCCAGGGGAACGCCTGCCTCGTAACTACAGAGATGGAGTTAGAAGGATGTATCTACAAGCCAAGGAACGCCAAGAATTGCTGGCAAGCCTCAGAAGCTGGAGGAAGCAAGGAAGGATTCTCCCCTCTGAGCCTTCAGAAGGAGCATACCCCGGCTGACACCTCGATTTCAGATTTCTAGCCTCCAGAACCTCGGGAGACTAAATCTCTGTTGTCTTATGCTCCTGACTTCGAGGTACTTGTACGTTGCGGCAGCCCCGAGAAATCCGGTTGCCTTCCTACCGCCTTCCTGCTCTATGTTCCGGTCCAGAGCAGTGGGAGCAAAGGATAAGTTCCTCTCCGCCCTTTGCACTTGACCTTTTCATGCTCTTTGGTCCCCGGGGTCACACGCGTAAGTACGTTACTCAGAAGATTTATCCCAAAGCATGCACAGGGTACGGGCGCCTTGCAAACACTTGCCGCTGGTTTGCCATGATTTACTCTGACGGAGGGGGCCCCAGCCAACAAGGCTCTCTCATATATCAAAAAGGAAATCCTGAAGACATCCCTATAAACGCAGCAGGGAGGAGAACCTGCCGCCACCATAAACTTACACGACGTGGTGGCGTCAGATGGGCCATCTGCTTCTCTCCCCCATCCAGATGCGCTCAGCGGCTCTCTCCCGCCTAATGGTTCACTTCTGCGACTCTGTGCACACCCCCGACACCCCCTTCCCTGTCTTCTCACTGCAGCATCAGCAGTAGGGCAGCCTACAGGAGGAGCACATCCGGGCATGGAGAGGATCTGAATTATAAAACACAGCCATGTTCAAACCTTGACCGTGCCACTGCTGAGTCCTGGGCTCATTCCGTGCCTCCTCTGAGTTTTAACTGACTTGTCTATAAGATCAGAGAGCTCCCTGGCTCACAGAGTTGCAGGAAAACAAATGATAGAACACCCTGTATGACATAATACATGGTAATCCCTCCTCTCCCTACTGCTCTGTGGTCTTACCAGGACTCCTGGTTGTGAGTGACAGAAACCCAACTCATAGTAGCTCAAGCAACAAGCCAACAAGAACCATCATTTGGTCTCTCACGTATCTGAAAAATTCTTGAAGTGACACCTTCAGGTATAGCTGGATCCAGGAGCTTAACAATGCCAACAAGAAGCTGCCTATGTCTTTCAAGTCAACTTGATTGACTTTGTTCTCAGGCAGGCTTTCCCCTTGGGGTAGCTCAGCAAATCCACCAGAAGAGAGAGTTCTTCAGTAGGTCCTGGACTCACCTGAGGAAGTTCTGGTTAGCCACAAGGATAGCAGGAGGTGGGAACAAATGCACAGATTCATGTAGCAGGATATTTATGAGATATCACCCTACCCTGTCTTTGCTCACCAACAGCTTCCCAACACCGACAGCTTACTAGGTAGAGTTCCCACTGCCCTCCATGGCATACTCTCCTACCTCCCATCCCCTCTCTCTGTGCCCCCAGCCCAGGAACTGCCCTCTCTCCCAGGGTGCCAGCATCTGTGACTCATAACAGTATTCCATGTTGGCAATCATATTCTAAATTCGGTGCCCTGGGCCTTTCAAGACTTAGACTTTTGAGGCTCCAAAGCCAGATTCTAGTACCATAAAATAAACCTTTGAAATCCCAAACCACAAACTTTATACTTTCTTATTCTTCTTTTACTGGTACAACTGCTCTTAAGGCAGAAATATAGAATAAACCCATGGCACCTAAAAAGGAGGAAGGATGAGGAAATAGGGGACATGAGTTCACTGCTTAAAGTGTCACCCTGCCCCTCTCAGAACACGCTTCCCACGCACCGCTGGGATTCACCCTGAGCCAAACAGCAGCCCCACCAAATCCTCCTGGGGAGAAGACCCCACTCCACCCCTCGTCTGGGTCTTTCTTCCCTCCAGCTGGCTAAAATACCCTTCTTCCAGAGTGCCTTCCTTGATTTATCTAAATGAGAATGGCTCCCATTTTTTCTTTCTTCTCCAAGCTTTAGGCAACCTGGCTTTGAGAGTTAATATTACAGCACAGGACAATGTGCTATATGAGATCTGAGCAGATCTCACCTCTCCTAAAAGACCATCAGCTATTTGCCAGTGAGGATCTGTTTCATGCTCCTTTGTGTCCCTGATGCCTGGCACATGGTAGACAGAAGGCAGTGACTCCCCTATTTCCTCCCAGAGCCACTGAGTGAAAGTGAAAGTCACCAGAAGGCAATCTGGGGAAGGACACCAAACCATTAGAACTATACCGAGATACAATGGCCTATCTTGTTAGGTGATGAGCTCCCCATCGCTGGAGGCAGACAAGCAGAGGCAGCTTGGCAGAAACAGGCAGTTGGTTACCTGGAATCTGAGCACCAGGAGAACTGGACAGCATCCATTTTTGCTCATCATCTTATTGTCTATGTTTAACACAATGCATGGCTCCTAAGAGAATTTAAAATACCAGCCAGCATCCAAGTTCCTTTCTGTGCTTTCTAGGGTCTGCCGATCTGACCCCCACCTTCCTCTCCAAACCCCTCTCCTCCCATTCCCCCCTTGCCTCCAGCTACTCTGGTCTCCTTTCTCTTTCCACCTCAGGGCCTTTGTGCTGCTCTCCCTGCCTGGAATGTCCTTCTTGCAGACCTTTGCGGGGCCAGCCTTCAGATCCCAGGACAGATGCTCTAGTCCCTTCTCAAGGAAACCTTCCTTGACTGCATCATTAAGGAACTCCTCTCCCCTCCCCGGCCCTCTCTCCACCATTAACCTGCTTTGTTTCTCTTTATTTTGCTTTCTCTTTATTTCTTTTTTATTTTGCCACCAACTGCAGGAATCCTGTTTGTTTATCCTCTATCTCTCCACCTTGGATGGAAGCTTGTTCACCACTAACTCTCAGAGCTTAGCCTAGTGTGCGGCCCATAGTAGCTGCTCAGTAAGTATTCATAGAATGAGATGTGTTTTTTAGGATAGCATTAGATGCTGTAAGAGGCAAGCCCCAGGGGGAGTGGCTTGATACAATGGTTATGTTCTCCATCAGTAGGCCCCGGGCTCCTTCCATTGTATGGCTCCGCCTTCCTCTAGGAGGTCAGAGTCTCCTGTCTTCAGAAAAAGAGAGAGAGCAAGGGATTTGGGGGTCAGGGAGATTGTGGGTCAGGCTAAATACGGCTTATGTTGCTTCTGTCCACATTCGGTTAGCCAGAATTCAGTCACAGGGAAACGGGTTTAATGAATAAATGAATAAACAAATGAATGGGGAAAAAAACGATCTTTTACATATCTCACAGTTCAAGATCCCTTATAAATTTCCAACTCCTGCAGATCCAGGAAATCTGATGCCAGTTGCTACATGTCCTGATTCATCCCCTTTGCCAGGATGACAGACAACAAGGGCTTCAGGACCCATGTGTGCAGCCCAGGGAGCAGACAGATGGGGGGCCAGGGTGCCAGCTTCAGGTAAAAGCAGCCCAGAGGTGGTCTGGGCTTTCCTGAGAGGTGTCTGCCTGCGCGGGGCAAGGCAGCTCTCACCCCTGCAGAGCAAGGGAGAATTGGATCCGTTTGCTCAGGATGACGTCATACTGGCTGTACCTGGGAGACAGCAGGCTTGGGGAGCCAAGAGCAGCCTTCCAGGGACTAGAGCTCAGCTCCATAAGCATCGGGAAGTATTTGTGGAGTGCCTTCTTTGTGCTACTTTCTGCTGGGGTTAGTACAGGGAAGTGCTTGGAGCCATGCCTGGCATACCATAAGCGCTAAATGTGTGCTTGCTAGCATTGCCCTTCTCTGCCTGCACGATGACTCCCTGCATTCACTCACCCACCTAATGTCTAGGGGCCGTTCCTGCCCTTTCCTGGGTTCTTGAGAAGTGGCAATGAACAAGAAAGACAGGGCTTGAGAGAGTTATAACAGACGTCAACCCGCCCTTCACAGAGCTTCTAGTCTGGAGGGAGACAGACGGTACTCAGGAATGGCACTGGGAGAAGGAATATTGCCAAGAAGCAGATGCCAGGACTATGAGAGAGCCCCAGGAGCTGGCCCAGTCTGTGGAGGGGAAAGGTCAGAAGGAAACCTCTGGCTCACCCTCTCTGATCGCACATCTACAACGTCAGCTTGCGCTAGGGGACACCGGCAGTAGGGACATTCCCTGGACAGACCCTTCCTCCTGGCAGGTGCCCAGAACTGGCCTGAAGCCAGGAGATCCAGCCTCGGCCAGTGCCCACAGTCTGATCCTTCCCCACCAACCTGATGCTGCTGCAGCCACCATGAAAGGGGGGACCCCCCGAATGGGGAGAATTTGGCCCCCAGGGAGGTTCAGGGGCTGCGGGTGATGGGTGGAGTGGAAGGGTGATGGCTGGACCCCGCATTCCCTGTCTCTGGATCGAAGGTGGAGTTGTCCACCAGAGGAAGGCTCCTACAGCCCCCCAGATCGTTCACCCCAATAGCTGTTTATTGGATTGAAAGGCGGCCAGCTGTATGTTCAACTGTGAAGGGCAAGAGCCAGCTAAGTGGACAAGTGCAAAATTCTAGAAAAAGACTATCAATGACTTTGCCTAAACACAGCTTACTGGAGGCTTTAATAATACAAGTTAGCTTTCTGGGGACAACAGCATCACCTCTTTAAAACATAGCTTATTGCTCGATATTCACACATTTGAATTTCATATCACACATGCAGATATGTAGGACAGGAATTTGGGGGGTCAGAGGGAGCGCTGTCCTCAGCACGGGCCACCCCACGGCTTGAGAATGAGGCTGCCCGCAGCCCAGAGACCCCGCAGGTCTGTGAGGAGCCGGGATTGGGACCAGCTGGCCACCAGCTCCTGGAAAAGCACCCCCAGGGAGAAGGCCACTAGATCTGGAGGTCCTGAGCGCCCCCTCCCTCCCTCCC
>LNAC01000410.1:1153663-1201459 GCA_002007465.1 Ailurus styani
TCTCTCTCTCTCTCTCTCTCTCTCTCTCTCTCTCTCTCTCTCTCACTCTTTTTAATGCTAGAGCATCATCCAAAAATCTATCAATACAAACAACATCTTTGGAGAAAATACCAGGCTGCTTCTTAATTAACCCCAAAGCTGCTGGCTGGAGATTGTGGAGTCACTTCTGGAAGGTTCCATGTGGGGACCCCTTTGCGTCCCTCCTCAGAATGTTAGTCTCCTTCTGGAATCCTTAGGATCCCTGTGTTAGATCCCTTTAGCACCGGGACCACATGAGGCTCCTTAAATGTAAATTAATTTTCGTTGGATACAATTTAAAAAGGCAGTTACTCTACCAAACAGGCCACATTGGAGTGCTAGGCAGCCACATGTGGCTCGTGGCTAATCCTGGACAGCGGCAGGCCTCCCGCACTCTGTCATCCAAAAAAGTTCTGCTTTAGAAAAAAGAAACCAGTCGCCAAGGATTGGATGTGAACAAATGGGCATTTCACTAAAGCTTGATTTATAAAAAGAGGCAGCAGGTCGAATCTGGCCCACGGGCCATAATCCGCTAACTCCAGCTCTGGCGGCTTCTTCAGAAAACCTAAGGCTCTCAGAAGGTTAGAAAGAGTAGAGGTTAGGACGACCAGAAGGGGCCCGTAGATCAGTCAGGGCTGGAAACACGTCCAGCTTGGTTCGGGTAGTGGTTAGAGGGGGTAAAGCGCTATTTGTCTTTTACCGTATCCACAATGTCTCGCAATTCAAAAAATCCTTAGAATGTTAGACTATGTTAGGGAGCCAGAATGTCCTGGAATGTCAGCATCCTGTAGGATTCCCAAGCAGCCTTACCCCCACGGGACCCCGATGGAGTCTCAGAGCCCGCCAAGCAGGGGAAGACGCAGCCCCCTTCACCCAGACCTGCTTTATTCATAAGGGTTCTGGGGGCCAAGAAAACAATTAACAACAATAGCAGCTGAAAGGTCCCCTCGGTGTGTCTGTGGCTTTTAGGCACATGAGAGTCCTTAAGAGAAGCAGACATAAGGCAGGACTGGGAGCCGGAACACTGGCAGGGGGTGGGGGGTGGATTGGGGCTGAGTCTGGAGTTCTCCAAGGCACCAGTTCCCACTCTAGGTGGAGTGGTTCCCATCTTCCGTTTTTTTGCATGTTGGGTTTCCGAGTAAGAATTCATCCATGGAAAACTCCAGAACTCTAGCTCAAACCCCTGCCCTTTCGTGCTGGTGTCAGAGTGTTTCAGCCCAAAGCAAGCAGCAGAGTGGAGAGTTAAAAACACATACCCGGGGCACCTGGGTGGCTCAGTCAGTTAAGCGTCTGCCTTTGGCTCAGGTCATGATCCTGGGGTTCTGAGATTGAGTCCCACACTGGGCTCTCTCTTCAGCAGAGAGTCTGCTGCTCACTCTCCGTCTGTGTTCTTTCTCGTTCACTCGCTATCTCTCTCTCAAATAAATAAATAAATCTTTAAAAAATAAAATTTAAAAGGCACACACTGCAGAGCCCAAAGGCAAAGCTCCGATCCTAGTCTTAGCTGTGTGACTCTGGGGAAGTCACTTCCCCTCTCTGTGCCTCAGTTTCCTTCTCTGTTTAAAATGGGGTTAGGGATAGGACCCCAGTCATAGGTTGTTATGAGAATAAAATGCATTCATGCTTGAAAAGCACTTCGAACCACGTGCACGTGATCAGCATCTCATGCTCACTGAAGAGCAAGGACTCTATCTTTACAGAGGGAGCTGCCAGGCCTTGACAAAAGGGACAGACTGGCTAAAGTATGACAAACGTCCCTCTTTCCTTACCCCCAGCTTCCTCCAAGTGTCACATTCTAGCTGCCCCATCTCCAGGGGCCCCCCAGCCAGTCCCCTTGTTAGGACACCCAGGCCTCAGTCCAGGAAAGTGCTCTTCCCTACAAGTTCCCCGTGTCTGATGGCCCTGGAGTGAGCTGGGCAGAGAGAGGCCGCTCTGCCCCAGAGCTGGACTTGGCTGCCCTCGCCATCCCACTGCACATGGCCCAGACTCCCTCTCCCGGGATCCCGCCCTATTACCCCACAGTTGAAGGAGGCTCCACTCTGGGTACACAGGTAGCCTGAGGCTCTGTCCCCACAGACACTCACCTGCCCACCCATCCTGGGGACCTCTTGTACCTGAGGAGCCCTCACCCACAGTCACTCACTTGACATCTCTAAGACACCTAACATCTGACAGGCTGGGTCCCTGAGGGCACAGGGAAGACGAGAAACACAGTCTGCTCTTGTGGACTTCGTTTCTAGGTGGACATTCAATAAACGAGTAGAGATCACTGCACTTGGAGATCAGTTCAAAGAAGAAAACAGCTGGACAGAGTGGGAGAAGGTGTGGTCAGGGAAGGCTCCCTGGAGGAGGTGACAGTTACACAGAAACCTCTCAGCTGCACGATCTCAGGCAAGGCCTCAGTTCCCTCACCGAAAAACACAGAGGCTAATGCATCTGCCAGGGGCTTAGAGTCAGGGTCAGAGCGAGGGTGTAAAAGGCTTAGCGCAGTGCCTGCCACGTAGCAAGTACTCAGCCAACAGTAGCCAAGACAAAATCCGTCACCCCTGACGCCAGACAAGGCCTAATTATAGACACCCAAAGGTCTCTTTTCAGCTCCTTGTGACTCGGGACAAGGGCCAAGGAAGCTTGGGCTGCCCGAGCGGGGAAGGTTCTCCCTGTGGTCATAATGTCTCTGCCAGAAAGCCAGCCCACTGCCTGTCCGCTCCTGGCTCTGACAACCTGGCTAACCCGGAGACAGCACCAGAGCAAGGGACAAGGAGTCAGGAGGGCCTCACCCATGAGAAGTGGCGAGGAGTGCCTCAGTTTCCCCATCTGCTAAGTGGAGTTACCAGTGGAACTTGCCTCCCAGAGCTGTGTGGGGCTCCAGAGAAGGGCCTCAGTCCTTAGTACTTAGGCGGGGCTCTGTTTAACCTCTACAGTCTACAAGTAAACACATAAATGTGAAATTATTTGTAATTTAGGTAAATTTTCCCAGAGGCTTTCTTTTCTTTTATTCAGCAAATAGATGCGGAGTCCCTTGGTGTGTCTGGCTCCGTGTTAAGAGCTGAGTATACAAAGATGCCCACGACAGCCACCCAAGGGCTTACAGAGCCAATGAAGAGGGTCAGTGAGGTTGCAGGGGCATGTTTAACCTGCTCAAAGAACAAACGAGAGGTTCTAGAAGGAACACCCACTCTTCTTTGTTCTTCCGCTGGTTTGTTTATTCAGCTTTGTAGAAGCCGGGCCTTGTCCAAAATGCCGCGGCGTCTGAGATCTGCTGGGCAGGGGGCGGAGGGACTCTTTCTCCAGCCCCAGATGTGGGACGCTCTGCCTTGACCCTGGCCTCCAAGATGATTGTCTTGGATCTCAAGATCTCAAGATCTGAATTCAAGTTCTGCTCTTCCCCTGCCCTGCTGCAGTACCTGGGACAGGCAATGTTCCTGGGCTATAACTTAGCGCCCTCATCTGTGACAAGGGTTATGGTAACAGTAACAGCGCTCTGTCAGGGCTGTTTATGGGGGTGTCATCACAAAGATGATCTGTATCTGTCTAGGGGACGGTGATGATTCCAGCACCAACACCACCCTGGGTTCAAGAAGGAGAGGCACGCTCCTACATACCCCCAGCTCCAATCCACTAGATGACTTTGGGGAGAACCCCACTCTGGGGCTATTTCCAGGCCACTGTCTGGAAATGAGGGTTCTGAGCTACATCAAAGTGACCACCTTAGATTCTTCCTTTCTTCCCATTATCATAGAACTGTTGCGGGGGAGAGGTTGATTGAACAAAGACTACATTTCCCAGCACCCCTTGCATTGGGGTGGGGTCATGTGACTCACTCTGACCAATGGGTTATGAGAGGAAGTGGTCCCATCACTTCAGAACCCATGTGGTTAACAAGTAAGTGCATGTGTGTCCTCATCCTTTGTTTCCCCATCTGTCAGCTGAATGGATGTGACACCAAGCGACATGGTGAAGAAGGAAGAACCACAGACGAAAGGAGCTTGGGTGCCAGAGTCACAGCGTGGAGAGAGGCCCCCCAACCAGGAATGCCAGCAGTGGGCTATGATATTAGTGGGAAATAAAGTTTTACTGCATTAAACCAAGTATTTATTTTCGATATCAATGCAGCCAGCATTGCCTGAATGACTATGTATACATTCTACATTTTTTTTCAGTTGTATATACATCATCTGCTTCAATACTCAGCAAACTTCTAGCACCAGTAACACAAACCACTAATTTTCTGAGCATTTAATGTATGCTAAGCACTGTGCTAACTCCCTCGCACATTTTCTTCTTTATCTTAACCATGACAGACGAGGAAACCGAGACTCAAAAACACTCAGAAAGCTGCCCAAAGTCATCAGGCTGATATTCAGAAGTAGCTAGATAAGAGCCGAGAATTCCCATTCTGAATTGCTGGTCTTCCAGAACCCACAGAGGTAGATAGGATGAGCCCAGATTTACAAGTGAGGACACGAAGGCTCAGGGGGGGGTCCATTGCTTGGCCACAGTAGCAGAACAAAGTGGCAGTGACTAGCTTAGAACCCAGAACTGTCCGGCTCCTCACCCAGTTTGCTCACTTTTACCTGCACGACTGCCTCAGTTGCTCTCCTCATACACCCGAAAGCCCTGACCCTGTTTGCATTCACCAGTGTGACCATGCCATGGCTGAAAGCAAATCTGGCATCCATGAAGCCTCTTACGATGCTAAATAAATTCTTCTCTTGGCAGTCTGGGCACTTATTAAACACCTGGGAGGCTGTTAGTGCCTTGCGCTGTCCAAAACACTCTTAATTACTGTCTAATCAAGATATCTTTTACCGTAGAACAAAATAAGACAGGAGAGAAGAGGAAGTGTTCATGCACTCATCTTTCAGGCTACCACTGGGCATTGGCCCTCAGCCACCATATCCCCCAAGTCTCAGTCAGCAAAGAGGGACAAAGAAAAAAAGAGTGAGGGAAACTGTCTTGGAAAGAGGCTTACTTTCCCCCAGCAATCCCACTCCGTGGACTTGATCTGGAGGGAAACAGGAACAGGTGAATGGTGAAGATGGACATACAAGGACAATCCTGGTAATTCGTCATCATACTATCTAAGTGAAAAGTTGGAAACATCTGAACT
The DNA here is from genome assembly GCA_002007465.1 of Ailurus styani. Lineage (NCBI taxonomy): Eukaryota > Metazoa > Chordata > Mammalia > Carnivora > Ailuridae > Ailurus > Ailurus styani. The sequence goes on from LNAC01000410.1 coordinate 1,158,792, forward strand.
GCTCTGTGACAGGGCCCAGGTCACATAAACAGGTGCATACACAGAAGGGAGTACTATGCAGCCATTAAAAAGAATGCCCCAGAGCCATTTGGGCTGACATGGAACAATCCAGCAGAAAAAGCTTGTTGTAGAACAATGCACCAGCTGTGCTCCCACTCCAAAACAAGACAACATGTATCATCATTGCCAATATTTATTGAGGGCTTAAGGTACTCTGTGTCAGGCAGTCACATTCACTGCTTCTCTTAACCCCTGCAAGAATCCGATGACGTAGGAACTGTTAGCAACCCCAAGTCACAGATGAGGAACTAAATCTCAGAAGTTCAGTCATGAGTGCCCCAGGGTCACATGTTTAGCAAGTGGTGGGGTTAGGATTATTCATACCCAGGAAGTCTGAAAGCCACTGCTAGCCATGAAGCTCTATATAACCACCCCAGACACAAACAAGCAGACAGAGATTTCCATTTCTTCGAAATGAGGAGAGCGGGAGGTACAGAGCTAGAGTTTTCTGGAAATCAAGGGGATCAGGTTTTAACAGTAATATGGATACAGGAAGCAAGGCCTAAGCTTTGAAAAGATGAAGTATTGGGACCAAGAGCCCCTACCTAAAACCAGGACTCCCACCTAAAACCAGGACCCCCAAAAGGCAATATTCTTAAAGGAAGAACGAAGTAGAAAAAACATCACACACCAGCAAAGAGTAGAAACAAAGAGTTTTGCTTGTCCCAGCTTGGACTCAGTGAGGAAAAAAATTTCCCTTAAGAATTTGTAACCATGGACCTACAATCACACCACTTTGGAGTTTAAATCTATATTCCCTGCATGGAAGGGTACCTCCAAGCTGAAACCAGGAATGAGGGCATCATGCCAAACCAGGCAGAAGCAAATGCTAATCCTTCAGCCTGTCTTTCTGGAAGAGACAAGACACACCCTCAGCCATAATGCTCAGGATTCTCATAGATACGGTCACACCCAAAATGAGCTTGCAAACCCAGATTAGAACACATACGAGAAAGCAAAGCACCACAAAAATGTCTGGAAAGACACTGGAGGAACTGATTGTCTTTGAAGAGTTAGTAATGGAGGGACAGTGTGAGCAAGACTGGGGGCTTTTTACTTAATACACATCTAAGGCAGGGTGAATTTCTGAGAAAAAGGAGTTGATGATACTGCTTTCTTCTTTCTGCTTTAAAATAAGAGATACTTAAGGGCGCCTGGGTGGCTCAGTGGGTTAAAGCCTCTGCTTTCGGCTCAGGTCATGATCTCAGGGTCCTGGGATCGAGGCCCGCATCGGGCTCCCTGCTTGGCGGGGAGCCTGCTTCCCCCTCTCTCTCTCTCTCTGCCTGCCTCTCTGCCTCCTTGTGATCTCTATCCCTCTGTGAAATAAATAAATAAAATCTTTTAAAAAAAAATAAGAGATACTTAAGTTCAACAGAAATAAAAGAAGGAAGACAGGAGGGCGATGGGAGAAGGTGGGAAACCTAGCTTTTATGGCCCCACACCCCACCTCCAAGACTGCTCTCCCCTCCACCCCTGCCAACTATGGCCATGGCCACTGGCCTTGGTGACACTGCCTAGAACAGAGTTGGGCTCCTTCTCATTTCCCAAGGATGATTTCCTATATAATGATCAGCCATAGAAAATCCCCAGTTAGAGTCTGTGCTCCTAAATTGCCTCCAACAGAAGGGAGGAACTACTTTAATTCCTCCGCCAGCATCAATTGATCCCAGTCTTCTTGTTTCTACCTCTTAAATATTCCTCAAGCCCCACCACCATGCTCCTTCCCCAGCCCCTCCCCTGTCCAGAACACGTCTCTAGCCTTGCTCAGAACACAGTTCTCTTGGCCCTTCTGCTGACCACCCTCCAGCCTATCTATCAGCCAGCAGCTAGAGTCTTCTTCCCAGCTTGCAAATCAGATTCCTCACCCAACTGAAATGTTCCTGTGGGTTCCCTCTGGCTCAGAATAAACTACAAGTTCCTGGATAACCTGGTCCCCACTGGCCAGGCCCATCTAATCACTCACCGTGTCCCTCTTGTCCATTCCTTTCCACTGACTCTGCTCCATTCATATTGGCCTCATGTCAGGCCTAGGAATACACAGCTCAGGCCCCCTGCCCAGAGGCCCATCCTCTGCCTGGCCATTTTCCCTACACAGGGAAACCTCTTGTCTTCAGATTCTGTCTAAATCCCCTTGCCCTCAGGAGGTCTCCCTGTACATGCCTAGCATGGTAAGTTGAATAATGACCTCCAAGTGTGCCTACACCCTGACTCTAGAACCTATGAATCAGTGACCTTATCTGGCAATAGAGAGTTGGCAGGTGTGATAAAGCTAAGGATCTTGAGATGGAAGGATTGTCCTGGTGGATCTGGATAGGTCCAATGCCATCACAAGCGACCTTATAAGGAAGGAGTAGGAGGCTCAGAGTCAAAGAAGGTGACAGAAACAGATGTTGGAAGATCGGAAAGTGCTGGTTTTCAGGATGGAGTAAAGGGCCACAAGTCTAGGAAGGCAGGTGGCCTCTGAAAGCTAGAAAGGCAAGGACATGGATTCTCCCCCAGGCACTGGTAGAAGTCATCTCTACTGTTAAGAACAAGACGACAGGCCTACAATGGAGTCACTGATGCTAAGCCTCATGTCACCAAACTGAGACTTAGTTACAGTTCTGGCTGTCCTAAGACCTGGAATCTTAAACCAGTCGGTCAGAAGCCTCCTGATCAGAACAAGTCAAGAAGTCGGCCAGAGGGCGCCTGGGTGGCTCAGTGGGTTAAAGCCTCTGCTTTCGGCTCAGGTCATGATCCCAGCGTCCTGGGATCGAGGCCCACATCGGGCTCTCTGCTCAGCAGGGAGCCTGCTTCCTCCTCTCCCTGCCTCTCTGCCTGCCTCTCTGCCTACTTGTGATCTCTCTCTGTGTCAAATGAATAAATAAAATCTTTAAAAAAAAAAAAAAAAAAGAAGTCGGCCAGAAGGACCCCTCCCCTAAAGGAAAATAGCCCCATAATAACTAAACCACTTACTTGTCTAGAATGTCCTTGTCCCTGCTCCCATCTGCCTATAACAGTCTTTCACGTTGTGTAGCTCCTCAGAGCTCTTTTCTGTCCCCTAGATGGGATGCTGTCCTGCTCATAAATCTCTGAATAAAGCCAAGAAGATCTTTCAGATTTACTCAGTTGAATTTTGTTTTCAACATTGCCAACACCTTGATTTGAGAGCCTCAGGGCTCTAGAACTGTAAGGGAATAAACGTGTGTTGTTGGAAGCCACTGCGTTTGTAGTGATTTGTTACAGCAGCCACAGAAAACTCATACAGCATCCTCCACACACACCCCCAACACCTCAGACCGGTTGTCCCCATATTCTCCAGGGGCATCAAGTCACCAGTCCCAGTATCACTCACCTGAGGGTTTTTCCAGACCTGCAGAAGGCACACAGGAAGTGCTGGGGACCTAAGAGCTGAGGGAGCTGGGGTATAAACACCCCAGCTCCCTCCCCACACTGGGAGCACAGATCGAGGAGTGTGCCGTGTGTGAAATTGTCTTCCGAGGCGCCCCCCACAGGTGGAACTGCAGCTGCTCACCACTGTAATGGAGTCATGTGCCCTGTAGGAGCTGCCTTCCCCTCCCTGTCTCACTGCCCCACTCCCCATCAGGTGCTTTCTAGAATCATCTCTCAGACATTTCATTGCCTTTGGATCTTTATCTCCATACGACCCAAACCAAGTCATCTCCCTCCCACCTCCCATCCCTGGCCTGTTTCCTGTCTCACCATCCCTCTCCCTTGTCCTCCCAGCACCCATCTGGGTTGTAACTCTGTGTCTTGCCCCTGGGACTGTCAGCCCCACTGAGGCAGGGCCCTGCACACCCAGTCACTGCCTGTCTCTGGAGCCTGGCACAGGGCCTGGCTCGCGGGGCACACTGGATAACTGTGTACTGAGTAGCTGACCGAATATATCAGCTTTGTAGAGAAAGTGCATCCTCTGGAAGGCACAAGGTGCTCCCACTGCCAAAAGCTTCCTAACTAGTCCTTGGGAGCCGCCTTCATGGAGGCCAAGCACCCGCTACAATTAGCGTTCTCCATCTGCATGCAAATAATGGAGGCACCAAATCCTCCAGGGGAGTTTGTTCTAAATGGATTAAGTGTGCCCCTGCAACCATCACCTGCTTGCATAGACCAGGTTTCCTGACCTCTGTGGAGAGGACAAAGCCCCAACTCCTGATGAGGGGCCCCCAGAAAGAGGCTGCTCTGCCCTTGGTTCCCTGTGCACTCCTGGGGAGGTGTTTGGAGGCACTGAGAAGTCTCCCACCTCCTTGCCCTTGGCCAGGCTGTGCCCCTCACCTGGAATTCCTTTTGTGCATCTGGAAAACTGTTAATCTTTCCAGAAGCCCCTCAAGCAGGGCCTCTCCGGGTCTTTCCTTACTTTCCTTTTCTTGAACAGCCCCTCTGCCCAGTTCCTCTGACACTCACTGGTTTGGGCATCTTGGCCCCTAAACAGGTTCATTGGCAGGAACCCTGCCCATTCCTCTCCGTTCCCCAATGTCTGGCACACAGTAAGTGCCCAATGCTTGCTGATGTGTACCATTTCCCCTCCTTGACTATAAACCTGAGAGGTTTAGAGGCTCACCCCACACCCCTGCCCCACGGCGGGTCCCAAGCCCAGCAGCTGGCCACAGCTGGAATCTGGGAGGCCCAATGTGAACACGGGATTCCAGGAAGTCTCTAGAAGGAGAGAAAAGAGATGAAGAGATGGAACCAAGGGACTAGGGCAGCTGGACAGGGCAACGCCCTCCCCAGCCCCATATCCCTAAAGTCGGCACTAGGTAACCTCACCCTGTGCCCCATCAACACTGATGGACCTGGCCAGAACATTCTCTCTCCTGCTCACATGCTCCCGCTGTGTGGCATTTGGAGTGGTCAAGTGGGTGGTGGGTATGAAGATACCATTCTCCAAATTGCTGAACAAATAGATAAAGACAGGGTCTTACCTCATCATGTAACTTCAGACAAGTCCCAGGAGCCAGAGTTTTTCAACCAGAAGAAACCAACAGACAATTCTGCAAATCTACCTCCTGACTTTGCGTCCTCGGCAGGGCCCTGCCTGACTTGTCTCACCCTTTCTGCAGGGTGGCTGTGATGGGTCAGTGAGATGGGCCCATAAAAGGCTCACTGGGACCTGCAAAAATGCACTCATCCAACCAGTATACTTTGGATGAACACCTACTGCATGCCAGGCACCATGCTAGGCTCTGAGAATGGAACAGAAAACAAAACAGACAGAAAGGGTAAAGAGGTGTGGTCAGAACAGCATATGCAGGAGAGAGAGGTGGGCAGACCCAGGTCCCCCAGAGCCTAGCAGATAAGTGAGAAGTCTGGGACCTGATTCAAAAGACAAGAAGCCCAGCGAACATTTTGAGCAAAACTGAAGCCCGCCATCAGAGGTGCTTGAAATCAATGTATCCTCATCTTGACATCAGTGGACATCTGGCCCTTTCCCTGCAAATAAGCCCACCTTCCCTTCCCATGGGCAGCTGCTCCCAAACTTTGAATGTTCCTGGCACACTCTCTAAAATCAGAATCTTGGCCACCCTGTCAAAAGAATTAAATCACTCAAAACAACACTAAACAAGACAGGGACAATGGCGAGAGCCATAATATGGCACCACAAAGAATTCATGGTGGTTACACCATGTACTTGGTTGCTGTTTGAGTACAGTGTGCCCCACCCTGTCCTTGTTCTCTTAGATACTCCCAGGGAGAGTTGTGGCTCACTCTAGTACACGTGCCATCTTTCTTTGGGAAAGCTTGGCGTTGGACTCCGCCTCCTACCAACGGTGCTCCTTGCCGTTGACCAAACCTGCTCAGTACCTGCCATGATGAAGCTCAGCTGGCCAGAAGGAGAGAGGGTGATTGAACTGTAAAGACCTTCAGAGGGAAGGATTCCAAGTCATCTCTTGAGGAGCAGTGACTTGGGAATCTCAGCTGTCCCTAGCTTTCTCCGGCTAGGCCCCCAGACTCGATCGTGCGAGTTGTCTGGATTTTCTCCTCACTGGGAATTAGATTTGCCCACAAAGCTGGGAAAGAGTTGAAGCTGTCAACACTGGTGAAGGTCAGCACATTCATTCTGGAATAATCTCATCAACCAAGGAGTCCTTGGTGTGGCTGTTGATTCCTCCATCAGATTCCTCCTCTCTCTGGGCCTGCACTCTAGGGCTTTTTGTGGTTTTGTGCCTGCTGATCTTGCCAGCCTTGGCTCCTTCTATAGCCTGTCTTTCCCTGCTCATTCCAGCCTCACCAAACCCATCAGCAGTCCTCTTCCTCCTCCACACCTGCTGGCCTGTCTGTCTGCAACAGCATTCCCCTCTTCCCATCCCTGGAAAATTCCTGCTCCATACCCAGCTAAAATGTCCTCTTCTCCGGGAAGCTCCTCTGTCTTGAGTCTGGCTCTGATCCTTCTCTGACGTTCTGGGCCCATCACTCCCATTTGGACAGGGAGATTCTTTGGGAGTGGGGGGACACTGTGTCTCCCTCCCTCACCGTTCTGCCAGCACCCCAGAAAACAGTCCTTTGGGTCCACATGCCTTAAACTTCTGAGCCTCAGTTTCCTCAACTGGAGAATGGGATCATCATTCCAGCCTCCCAGCATTGTGGGGAGGAGGACATGAGCATGTGAGGCTCCACATGGAAGCTGGACAGATCAGAAGAAACAACTGGCTATGCCTCACAGCAGCCCAGGAGACCAGAGCAGAGCCGACCCCCTCCTGCAGGGGAGTGAAGATAACACTTGTGTGTATCTGTCCCCTGCCAGGGGGAAAAAAAGGCAACAATGAGAAGTGCAGACCATAGGTCCTGTGCTCCTCAAAGCCACCTTCCTCTTGTGTCCTCAGCCGACCCCGGAGAGCGTCCCTGCCAGGCTAACACTCACTGACCTCATACCACACCGGTCAAGAGACCAAAAGGAGAACTTGTCCCCAGCCAAGGGCCAGCTGTCCTCACAGAAGTCACGAGGCTCAGCCCAGAAAGCTGAACCCAAAGTAGTAGCTAAGGCTCCCACCTCCTGCCCTCGGGCTGGCCAAGACTGACACAGAATTGGGGCAAGGCACCCCCAGTCCCTGGGGCCCTCCCAGTGCCCGGAGCTTCCTGCACATTATCTCAAATCCCCAACACCAGCCCAGCAGAGTATGTGCCGTTAGCATCCCCACTCTACAGATGGGGAAACTGAGGCTGGGTGTTGTGTGAGGTGCCTGAGGCCTCACAGTTAGTAAGCGGGGGAATCAGGATTTGAACCCACGTCTGTAGGACATTCTGAGCCTCCTTGCTTCCCAAGCTTGGCTTTTGCCATCAGTGTTTATGACCTGGGGACACCCTTCCACACCCCCACATTGGGACTGTTTGTTCTGTGTGTGCAGCAAGGAGGCCTTCAAGAAATAGCAGAGAAAGACATGGGTTCTTACTCAAGGCCTCTTGGTGCCTCCACCGAAGGTGTGAGGGCTCCTCCCCTAGAGAACCCAGCTGAGCTGCCCCCCAAAACTCATGGGCTGGACAGACGGGGCTCATACCAGAATGCTGAGCCCTACTTGGCCCTGCTGCCACCTGGGGAGGGTCAGGACGAGATATAAATTCACCCTCTCGTCCAGTGACCTGCATTTATTGAGTGCCTACTGTGGTCACCGCCCCGAGAGTGGCTTCCTGGCACTTTTTTGCTTGTCCCCTCCTGGTCCCACCTTCCAGGCTTTATGCCTACTGGTCCTCCCTCATCCTCTCAGCAAACATCCATTGATCCTCAGGGACAGAGCAGTGCACAAGATGGACACACTATATCATCATGTGGATGAGACAGATGACACATGGGTAAGCAACCAGTCACCTAAATAAACAAAGATTGCACAGGTATAGGAGAAATGAACTGAGCACTGTGCAGAGAGTGCAGCACATGGTGCAGTCAGCGGGGACTGCCTGGAGAAGGAGGCCCCTGAGCTGAGCGCTTAGACGAGAAGAAGCCACCATGCAAAGGGCTGGGGGAGAAACACAGATTAGGGGAACGGAGTGAGAGAGGATTCGCGCAGCCCCTGCCATACAGTGAGGCTCCATCAGGGTCATTCCTGATGTCTGCGTGACCTTCACCCTTCAGCAGCTGGTCTCGTATTGCAAAGCACTTTACAGTTTACAAGACATGTTCCTACTCAGAAACTTCTAGGCTCCTCACATCTGCCCTAAGGGGCATAAGATGAGGAAACAGAAGCTCAGAGAGGAAGATGTCATCCAAGGTCGCACAGCCAAGTGTCCCCTTCCTAACCCAGGCCCCTGCCTTCTCCATCCTCCCCAGAAAGGAGCACTGGAGGACCCCTGCCTGCATCCCTTCCCAGGCCCCCCAGCCTCCCCAGAGGGGAGGCAGCTCTGCACCAACCCATATATAACCCACTCCACGTGCCTTCTCTGCATTAATAAATGGGGAACCAAGGGGTCATAAATCCTGGCGCTGCCAATGTCCCCGGGACCAGCTCTTTCTCTGGCCACGCACTAGTACTTTTTACAACCCATTAATTAGTCCCTCTAATAAAGTTTGACAAAATGATAACTTGCCCATGAAAAGTGTTGTAATAAATACATTTTCCCTAACTTTCAACCATTCGAGCATGGCCGCCTCATAAACCCTCTGCCATGGTTCACTGCCTTATTGTCTCTCTATATTTCTCCATCACCATGGAAGTTCAGGGGCCTGGGGCATCATGGACTCAGGATAGGCTGGGGCCTGGCTCTGGGCACCCAGCACAGGCATGGGCAGTCCCTTCCCTGCTCACAGACCTTCACTAACTCCCACTGCCTGGGACAGTGGTTCCTAAACTTCAAGCTCTTCTCCCAAGTCCTACTTTATCCATGCAGCATCGGAAGGAACAGGGTCCATGCATTATGTTCTTTTCAAATGGACTCCCTTTAAGAAATTTACTTTGCAAGGAATCTCTATATCATCATTACTGAAAACTGGAAAAGCAGTGTAACCAGCCCTGAGAAGGAAATAAAGACAAATAGGATAAAACAAAACAGAAGCATGCCACGAAATCCGAGACAACTAGTACTACTGTTTGCCTAATGCTTGGAGCCTAAAGCCAGCCTTCTCTCTGTGTGTTGAAAAGGGAAATCAGCCAGAACTAGAAAGACGCTAAAGACACATCAGCACCAAGTGGCTTTCTCCGCAGTGTAGACGGAGGATCAGAAAAAGGATTCCAGAACCAGCTTCCCCCTTGAAGGGTCTCGGAGGTTGAATGCCACATCCCTATTCACCACCCCCAGAGGGTTGTGTTTAGCAGGTAGGTTGAGAGCCGGGTGGGCCTGGGGTGGGGGTGCTGGTTAGCGGGGCTGCTGGGGACCCCCTCTGGAAGCAGCAGGTCCATCGCCTGCTTCAGATCAATAACACGAGACACGGTTCTTCACAATGTAGAGAAAATTGGGAGAACAGCTGTTGTTCCTATGATGGAGTAAGCATCCCAAGATGTGGCTTTGGGGAGCAGGCTGGGGGAACAGCAAAATTCACACTGACCTTTACCGAGATCATCTGTGCTCCCGGCAGCCCCGAAGGAAACGTTAGAAATGCTCCTACGATAAGCATTAACCTTGACCTGCCTGGGGTTCCCGGAGTCCATGCCCCGGATCTCTTAGACCCCATCTCCATCCCCGCACCATTGTGGCTGCAGGACCAGGTCACCCCCTCATGATCTGTCTCAGAAGTGCTCTCGGCCTTCCTCATCGTGTCCCCTGATGTGACGATTGGGACGTAGGGTTAGGACGTTCTGACACCTGACTCCACACAGAGGAGGGGCATCATCGGTGTTGCCCGAGTGAGAATCAGGACAGCTGATGATGAGTTATTCTCATTTCACAGATGAGCACAGAGAAGCAAAGCCCAAGAGGAGAAATACTGAGCCCAAGTCCCCGGTGAGTCTGGAACAGAGCTGAGACCCTGAAAAGTCACCCCCCACTCGCTGCCCGTGCTCCTTCCACCGGTGCCCAGAAACCACCGAGGATGTGCTGGCTCCAGTCACTGCCCACATCTCAAGGCCCAGCCCCACAGAGCCCACCCGGACAGACAGGGCCTTTCTACTTCTTTGCTGGCCTCAGAAATTTGCAAATGCATCAGAACAACACTGCTCACTGGTAAACCAATTGCTGACACAGGGAGCCTGGCCCCAGGGCCCAGGCCCCTGCACATCATGATGAAGATCTCGAGCTCTGTGGGCCGTGCCGATGGCAAAGATCTTGCCCATGACTGCCCCAAGCGTTCTAGGTAGGCACTGCCCATTCGTCACAGCTGAGTCTCTCAATAATCCTTCGAGGAGGAGATGAGCGTGCCCGTTTAACAGGTAGACAAACTAAGGTTACAAGAGATGAAGGCACTGGGACTAAGCACCCTGGTCCTGACCTGTGAAGGGCCATTATTAGGGTTGGCCCGATTCTGGGCTGCTGTCCATGAGGAGTAACTTGTCAGCCACGCAATGCCTAAAATCACACCCTTAGTCTCACCCATTTGGGATAAAGCAATATATTGCCTGAAGGCCTCTTTAAAGTAGAGCAAGGGAGTCTAACATGGTAGGAAGAGCATTGGATTCGGAATTGAAAGACCCAAATTCTAGTGGTAATTATTCTTTTGGCTCTGAGCCTATCCCACCACCTGCCCTGGTTCCCATAATCCAGCTCTCTTAATTCCTAATCCAGAGACAGGGGAGGGTGACCTAGAACACGGTTTTCTGCAGTGTGGGATGAGCCCTGAGAGACCAATTTTAGGGGGACAAGTGCACTCAGCATTAAGAAGTACCTAATGAAGGGAGCACCTGAGTGGCTCAGTCAGTTAAGCATCTGCCTTTGGCTTGGATCATGGACGAACCCCGCACTGGGCTCCCTGCTTGACGGGAAGCCTGCTTCTCTGCCTGCTGCTTCCCCTACTTGTGCTCTCTCTCACTCTGTCAAATAAATAAAATCTTCAAAAAGGAAAGATTCTCTCTCTCTCACCCTGCACCCCTCCCCCTCTAAAAAATTTAAAAATTAATTTTTTTAATTTTTAAAAGATAAAATTGTAAAAAAGAAGAAGAAGAAGAAGAAGAAGGAGAAGAAGAAGAAGAATTACCTAATGAAACATCTCTTTTCCAATCACCTTCTGATTACTAACAGAAAGTCTCTGGAAAAAAAATTAAAAAGAAAGAAGGAAAGTCTTTGTTTGGTGCCAACATGTCTTTAATGCCTCCCCTTTGGCTACCTACCTTTTTAACAAACAACAAGCGGACCTCAGGCTCGGAGCCCCCCCCCCCAACTCCTGCCCCGTGCAATGCCACACCTGGCTGGCTTCTCGCAAAATCGTTCTGCTCTGTTTTCATTGCATTTGTGTTTAAGGGCACCGTCCATTTAGGGCAAGTGAAACGCACTTCCCATTTACGATAGCAATATAAAATGTCCTTTTTAAATGCTCTCCTTTAAGTTGAAAGAACGAGTTGATATAAAGAAAAGCACCGAATACACGTGAGCATTGGTGGCCGCGAAACGGAGGAACCTGGCCAAGTAGAAGGTGAATGGCAGGTGGCAGGGGGGGGTGGGGGGGGGCCGAGGGGCTCGCCATTAAACAACAGCCCCTCACTGCACAGTTTACAAAAGGCCTTTCGAAGCCTGGTCCCAGCTGATGCATCCCACAGCCAGTGACCGCCCCCCTCCACCGGGGCCTCGCAGAAGCCACAACTCGGAAGCCCCCCAGCTGCCGGTCACAGGCCAGAAGGGACGTTTTGCAGAGGTCCCAAACCGTGCCTTACCCATAGCCTCAGAGGCGGACATGACCTGAGCCCCATCTGCCAGCAGAGAAAATTGAGGCTCAGCGAGGCTGAGGGACAGGCCCAAAGCCACTGCTGAAACAGATGACCATCAACTTGGTGGCCTAAAACAATGGAAATTTCTCCTTTTTCAGCTCTGGAAGCAGAAATCTAAAATCAAGGTGATGGAAGGGCCAAAGGCTTAGGCAAGGGGACTTTCTGGCCTCCTCCAGTTTTGGGGGGCTCCAGGCCCTCCTTGGCACATGGTCCCGTCCCTCCAGCCTCTGTTTCTGTCTTCACGCAGCCTCCTCCTCTGTGTCCTCGCTCCCTCTGCTTCTGAGCACACCTGCCATTGGTTGAGGGCTCATCACAGGGTCCTTAACTCAATTACATCTGCAAGGACTCCAAATAGCCACATTCACAGGTTCTGGGAATGTCTTTTGGGGGGGACCACCATTCCAGCCACTGCAAGCGGGGTCAGGATCAATACTCTGAGTGTCCTGTTCTCCCTACTCTAGCCACACACACACACACACACACACACACACACACACACGCACACACAAGCACACACACGCACAGGAGCCCACCTCCACTGCCCTTCCCGTTCCATCCCCCCACCTTCCTGCCCAGGGACAGCGGGCACCGGGGGCAGTAGCGCCCAACCCTGGGGGCCAGCCTGAACCTGCTGAGACCCATGCTCCCGTTTAATGAGGACAGAAGACTGAACTCCGTTCAACGGCATAGGCATCCACCCACTCACCTGCCTGGGGACCCATCTCTTTGAGGAAATTTATGGCCATAATTTAGTGGGTGAATTATGGCCGCTGGCACCTGAGCTCGGAGAATTGCCCGGGTGCATGAAAGCCACCCGCTGACACCCCTCCATGCGCGAGCCGCCCTCCCAGAGCCTGTAAAACATGGGGTGGCAGAGGATGGGGGCCCCCGTGGGAGCTGTGGAATCTCCCAGAAGCTTCTGGAACTGAGTACAGAGTCCTGGGTCCTCAACCAAGCATTTCGTGGCTGGTTACACCATGGTCGGTGGTGTGTCCACCCAGGGTGCCTGCGACCAGCACCACGTCGCGCCTGCAGTGGCCACATTGGCAGCATTCACGGAATGGTTATGAATGCAGAAACAGCCGGAGCCCACACTGAATGCAGCCCCTGCCCCCCGCCAGGGATGTGTGGGCCTCAGTCGGTTAAGTGTCTGCCTTCGGCTCAGGTCATCAACCCAGGTCCTGGGATCGAGTCCCACATCGGGCTCCCTGCTCAGCAAAGAACTTGCTTCTCCCTCCCCTCCCCTGCTGGGGCTCTCCATCACTATCTCTGTCTCTCTCTCAAATAAATAAATAAACTTTTTTAAAAAAAAGAAAATAAAAAGAGAGAGAAAGAAAGCACGGGTCAGGGTTGAGCCCTGTGTGAGCCCAGCGCACCTGGGAAGCGACTCCAAAACTTTCTGCAGATTCTCCGTTTTTCTTCTCCTTCTCCTTTTTAATTAGAGCTTCATGGGTCAGAGGTTAAGAAGCTCAAGACATTTTCTGTGACAACCTTTCATGGTGCCCTTAAGACAGCCAAACTGATGTGATTTTTTTTTTTTATTTCCTCAGATCTGAGCTTTTCAAAAAGTTTAGGACAAAGGAAACCCTATTTCACAAGGAAGGTCCATTCGTCAAACCCATCTGCGGCCTTGACTAGATTGACAATGGGGCGGGGGTTGGGGGTAAATAAGCAATGATGATAACGATGTTAATGGGCAACAGGCTCTTCCAGGCAGTATTGGGGGGTGAGGCCTCTGACCACAGGAGAAGCGATGCACATCCTCTCAAAATAACCTCAGACCACTGAGGCAGGAGGCCGCGAGCTGAACTGGGGCACAGGAAGATTGCAGAGGCTGCTGGAGGGGGCTGGGGCAATCCAGGAAGCCTCCCTGGAGGACAGCAGTCTCCCTTCCCCCCACCTCTGCTGGGCCTGGGTCCCAGGACTCCTGCTCTGCCTAAATTACCCTCTGCAGCTCCCCTCTTCTCCCGCTCAGTAGAGGCGAAGATGCACTCGGAAGTGAAGTTTCAAATTAGGTTGTTTGGAATTCCGAACCGGTGCAATTAACAGATCCCAAACACTGTTAATTATGTTTCCTGTGGCCAAGGTACACAGAGGCTGATCGATCTGCCCAGCACTGCCAATTACGGAGACACCATAGTGTCGAGGCTCATGAGGGGTGTACAGGGAGGTGACAAGGCTAGGGTGCCCCTGGGCGGTGGGGGGGGCACTCCAGGGCCTTCTCCCTGAGCAAGACTTGAGGGTTGGCCATCAGGCTTGAGACCCAGTAGGACACTGGGACCCAGAGAGCAGGGCGCTCTGAGACCATTTCACATGGGAAAGAGCAAAGGACCTGAGTTCTGTGTGTGCTATTGCGTGTGAGCATTAGAGTGTGAGGGACGTGTATGTGTGTGTGTCCGTGTGCAGACATAAGTGTGGGTGAAAATGGTCAAATGTGAGCAGGGCCGCAATTAGAGGGTGTATGCTGGAAGCCGTGTGTATATTCATGTCAGAGCGTGATGTCGTCGTGAGTGTGGGTGGACGCAGGTGATGAGTGTGAGCATACATGTGAAAGGAAAAGTGTGTGTGTGAGCAAGCAGATGCCAGCAGCTCCAGGGAGTGTGTTAATGGCGGGAGGGATGGCGCTGAGTGCAGGGGCACACGGGTGAAACAGGGTGTGAGCATGAGCAAAGAGCGCGTGGCTGAGAATGTGTGAGCAATGGGCATTGGTGGGAAGGTGAGTGATGCTGGGAGTGGGAGGTGGTGAGAGTGACTATGCTGGTGCGGGGGTCCTCTGTGCACCCGTGTGGACTCCTTGACCCACAGCACCTTGAGGCATAGACTCCCCCTATGGAAGTCCCCCTTCCTCGACGGCCCGCATGACCCTGTGACTTGCTCTGGACAACAGAATGGGAAAATGCCATGGGATCACTTTTGGGAGGAGCTTGAAGAGCCAGGACGCAGTGCTCCTTTCCCTCTGCCACGCCAGCAGGAAGAGCGAGCCGGCATGGTGGGCCAGGTGGGAGGAAGGTGGAATGGAGCAGAGCCCACACCCAGATGTGCGGGGGACACAGTGTGAGGGGGAAACAAGCCGCTAACGCTCGGCGGTGCTGAGGTTTGGGGCCACTGGCAGCCCACTCTGACTGATAGAGTGACTATGTCCGTGGGAGCGAGGGGTTGCAGGAGGGAGCGGGCAAGACAGTGTGTGTGTGAGTGGAGCCTCTATGGCAGGGCAGCGGGGGCATGGGATGTTTGTTACACAGCATGACCCGCCACACGCTGACTGATGCAGGACAGTGTGTCCTTGAGAGCAAAGTGATGCAGGAAAATCAAGGCATGTGCGAGAGCATGAGCGTCACAGGATGTCTGTGAGAGAGCGAGGTCGTGAGGGAGGAAGTGAGGGCCTGTGAGGGACACTGCCCCCCAACCAAGGGATGTCTGCTCTGTACTCAGGCGGTGGTCATGGTCGGCATCCTCCCACTAGCCACAGCACGGCTAGCAGCACCTGCACGCCTCTCTCTTTACCGCTGAAACTTCTCTTGAACCTCTCAACTCCTCTTCCCCGTCCTGCTGCCTCCTCCCTCCTCCCAGCCACCCTCACGTCCATCTGGAGGGCACAGCTGCCCCCCTGTCTGACTGCCTTCCCCCCGACCTGGGCCTTCTCTCCACACAGCCATCTTTCTAACCCAAGTCAGACCCTGTCACTCCTTTGCTTAAAACCCTTCACTGGTTTCTCATGGCCCCACTGCCCTCCTTCCCATGGCTAAGTCACCCTCAGCTTTTGGCACGGAGGTCCTGCCACCCTGGCCTCCGTTCAACCTGTGAGGAGGCTTATACACCCCTTTCCCCTCAGACCCTTTGCACATGTTATTCCTTCCTCCCAGAATGCTTATCCCTTATGCTCTTCCCCTAGTTCTGCTCCCAGCTGCCACTTCCTCGGGGAAGCCCTCCCTGATACATACTCTCATCACTCCACATGTCTCTTTTTTGAAGCACCATATATACTTACTCCATGAACTTTGTCTCTCCCGGGAGTCTGTGAGTTCCTGGTTGGGAAGTAGAGAGTAGGAAGGGACAGGACCTGTTCTCATTCACCACTGGGCACATTCACCATGCCTAATACGGGCACTGCCTGGTATACAGTAAGCACATACTACATGCTTGTGAATGAGTGAATGAATTAGTGAATGAGCAGCCTCTCCATCTTTTCTGCCCATCTCAGGGGCTGGTAGGGTGATCAGGCCTCTGGGGGTGATGCAATGAGTGAGCCCCTCCATTCGACACTGAACAGAGAGACCATCTGTATTATTTTCCTTTTTTTTTTAAAGATTTTATTTATATATGTATTTATCTATTTATTCGAGAGAAAGAGAGGGAGAGAAAGTGCAAGTAGGAGAAGGAGCAGGGGGGAAAGAATCCCAAACAGACTCCACACCCAGCATGGAGCCAAACGTGGGGCTTGATCCCATGACCCCGAGATCATGACCTGAACCAAAAGCAAAAGTCAAATGCTCCACTAACTGAGCCACCTGGGCGCCCCATGTTATTTTCCCCTATGAGGATAGATGTCCAGCTTAAATTCTTCATGGGGCAGCTTCACAGAGCAAAGCAGGACACTCAGGTCTCTCTCTCTCGGGGGTGGGGGCAACTTAGCCAGCTTTTCCCAAATTCCTGCGATGGGCCAGGCTCTGTGTGGGGCCCCGGGAGCCAAAGGCTAGGAGTCCCCTAGCCCCGCCCTCAAAGAGCCAGTGCTCTAATGCAGGAGAGGGGGTAAAGGGTCCAGGCAAAGAGGGAGGGGGGTGGGGGGGAGACATCTGACTGCAGCCAGCAGGTAAGGCTTATAGAGGAGGGCATTTCTTCCCCTCAACCAGACCCAGAAAGACTGGAAGGACTGTCACACAGGCCAGTGGAGACAGAAAAAGAGTGGGGGAGGGTGTTGGAATGGAGAGTTGTTCCAGGTGTCTGTACAGCATGAGTGAGATCTGGGAGTCAAGAAATTCTGATCTGCTCGAATTTAAGCTCTATCCATGCAGATACCATATTTGCATTATTCACCTTTGTAATCTCCAGAGCCTAGCACATAGTAGGGTGCTCTATAAATGTGGGCAGAAGACACAGACTTTATTGCTCCACGAGGCTTTTCTAAGTCAGTCCTTGAGCCCTGAGCTCTGACCATGGTTCTGCATTTATCAGCTGTGTGAGCCTGGGCAGGTCACTTACTCTTTGTGACTCAGTTTCCTCATTGGTAACGTGAGTGTGAGATTCACGGACCTCTGTGATGGACACCTGCCTGCCCACCACCCATCTTCTCTTCTGGGATCAGCACACTGATTCTCCCTTGGGGACCAGCCTCCTACATCTTTCATTCTGTGAAGTTTAAGAGAGATCCCTTTCCCCAGCTCTCTCAAGCTGGCATGGCCAATCAAAGCACTCCACCCCCAGTCTTGTGATTAATTCAGGAACATGCATGTGATTCAAGGGCAATCAGAGATAATGAGCCTGGAACTTGTGCTTAAGCCATTGGGAAGGGTTATTTTTGTTTGCTCATTGGGGTTATTTGTGTGTATGTGTGTGTTGGGGGGGGGTGAAGTTCTGAGAGAATAATGTTATAAATCTGCTATAGTTCTGAAAGAATAATATAGTTCTGGAATTGCCCAGAGTCCTATATGTAGAGCCTACCTGAAGAGGAAAACAGAACCAGCAGACACCAAGTCCTGATGATATTGTTTTGAGCACCTGGATCCAGCTATGCCTGAAGGTAGTATTGAGCTTTTTGGTGCCTAGTACAAATGGTAGCCAATATTAGCAGCATAGAGGCTGGTATACAAAAGGTGCTTGCTTGGCCGTATTAGTTCCTTTCTTCCTTCACTGCTATGCCCCTGAAAACATTTTAGTATTTCTGCTATCCCTCTTTCTACCTATTACAAATGCTTCAAAATGGATTGTGGGACCCCATTCAGGGTATGAACAAAATGTGTTAATGATGGAACGTCTGTCAGAGCATTTTCCCATCAAGCTGTTTTCCTTCCCCACTGAAGACACTCAGGGGACTAGACAGATGCCGAAAATAATGAGGCCCAGAGTTGCCATGATCTCTGCCTGGCAAATTCACAGCTGCCAGACATTCAGGCCCTGGGGACAGCCACAGGGAGAAGGGGAGTAGGGGACCTCAGGCGTATTCTGGTGCTGGACACCTCTCCATCAGGCCAGCGCGGGTGCTAGGGTTCACGAGCTGAGGCCAAGCCCCAGTCAGCAGGGTAGTCGGGCTGTGAGTGCATTTAGTGGACACCTGCTGGATGCTAGACCTATGCTGAGGTTATAGTGGTGAATAGCACACAACTCTGCCTTCACTCAGTGCTGAGGCTAAAAGAAAAGACAGGGAAGTCAGCACAGTTCCAGCCCTGTGTGAACAGCGATGGGGGCGGGAATGGAGTCTAGGGGAGCCAAGGGTGAGGGGAAGGGTTGACCTGGCTGGACACGGGGAGGGAACAGAGAAAGTTTCCTTGCGGTTGTTGTAAACTGAGTTGAGCTTTCACAGATGAGGAGAAGCTGTGTGAGGGGGCGGAGGGGTGCTCTAGGCAGGAGGAGGAAAGCAGCGAAGTGCCCCAGAGCAGACAGGGAATGGGGAGGCTCCAAGTGCAGCAGGGACTCACATGACCTCGCTCAGGAGTTCAGGTTTTGAACTGGGGCACTAGGGAGCCATGGAAGCGCCTTGAGCAAGGGCTGACTTCACCAGATTTGGGTTCAAGAGAAACCTCTCCGGTCACTGTGGGATAATGTAGAAGGAGAAATCCTGGAGACAGTTAGAGTCCTTCAAGTGAGTGATCCTGGGGCCGAAACTATGCAAGAGATTCCAGGAGCAGAAACAGCAGCCTTGGGAGCCAGATCAGAGGCAGGGTGGGACAGGAGGCCCAGGAAGAGGATCTCAAGCTCAAGGCATTGCCTCCTGCAGCCAGGTTGTAGGTTCGTCCTCTGGAAATATCTTCCCCGCCAGACTCAGAGGTTGGGCATGAAAACCAAGTGCAATGGGACATGGGGTCTCTGTCGCTTGGAGCACAAAAGCCCCCATGGATGAAATATAAATGAATGGGCATGGCTGTGTTCCAATAAAACTTTATTTCTTGGCCCACGGGTTGGGGCTGGCAGACACCCGGTGTGAAGTGATATGCAGATACCAAGCCTTTCTTATTACCCCCTGACATCTTGTCGGAGCTCTTCCTACGGAAAGAAGGCTCTTTTCGCTTTCTGTATCTTCATAGCCCAGAGGCAAAGAATATCTTGTCCCCTGTGCACCCATATTATAGATGAGGAAACCAGCACAGAAGAAGGGGAATACTTGCACTTAGGGGGTGTTTTGTGAACTGCTTGCTTATTGGATGAAGGAACAGGCCTCAGAGATCCAACCCGTCGATGACATCCATGCCTCCAATTCCCAATCCCATTCCCATGGCAGACATCACTAATTGATCCCAGCATGATCTTCCAGACAGCAGTGAGTCAGCTTCTAAATTCTCAAGTCAGCATCCCCGGCAGCCACCTCCAATCCAGATCGACAACTGGAAGAAGAAATGGGATTCAGTTCTACCGACCTATTTTGTGCCTGTGGAAATGGAAGCAAGAGGTCTCATGAGGAGTCTACGGACCAGCTGGTACCCTCCGGCTGCCTGCTTCACCCAGCCGCTCCAGAAGCTTCACGGCAGCCCTCACCCAGCTGGGCAGGGAGGGGGTGCCGGGGAGGAGCACAGCTGGGCAGCTGGCACGGGCTCATCGCCCTGCTTCCCTGGCCCCTCTGTGCCGTGACCACTGCTCTGGCGACATCCCCTCTGTTCTCCGCCCGCCTGCTCCCTACAGCTGCTCTTTTGAAAGCCCCGCATGGGAAGCTGTTGATGTGTCTCTCTGTTCCCTTTTCAGACCATTGTCCTCTCATTGGCGCCAGCCGTGTTTTTCTCTTGGCCGCTTAATTAACAGTGTTATTAATGCTGAGAGGCAGGACTCGCCCTGAGCCTTTCTCATAGCAGCTCAGGCTTGGGAGTAAGAGCCACAGGCAGACAGGAAGCAGGGACTGGTGCCGCGAGATGCCCCCTCCCGCCTTCAGGGCCCTCCATTTGCCAATGCCCAGCTGGACCACTTGGCCCCACCTCCCCCGGGGCAGCCGCGGAAGGCCCATGACGGAAGAGTCGGGGAGGCAATGGCTGGCAGTGAACCGAGTGTGCAGGTACCTAAGGCCGATTAATGAGCCCTGTTCTGAGCTCTGCATACAAGTCTTTTGGGAAGAGCCCGAGGCTGGGCTCAGAAACCAACAGTTGTGTTTGGATCACCTCCATGCCGAGAAGCGGCAGAAAAAGTAGATGGAAAACATGCCCAGTAGCTGTGTGACCTTGGGCCAACCCATCACTGTCTCTGTGCCCAATTCCTCTTGTGTCAAAGGAGCTGATGATGCATGCGGTCCTGGGCTAAGCCACTTTTGTGCCTTATATCTCACCTACTCCTTGTTCTGGCAATCTCTTACTATATAACAGATCACCCCAAAACTTAGCGTCTCAAAGCAATAAGAGTCATTTTGTTTGCTTACCTATCTATAATTCTGGTGGAGACCCAGCAGAGATGACTCACCTCTGTGCCCCCCACATCGGCTGTGGCAGACCCACTGTGGAGTAGAGGATCGACTTTGTTTAGTCACTGAGTCATTTAGTCACTGAGCTGGCAGACTGGGGTGTCCTGGTTGGGAGCTCAGTCTCTGTTCCTGTCCACAGGCTGCTTGAAGTTCCTCACAACATGGTGGCCATGTTCCAAGCATGAGCGTCACAAGAGAACCAGCCCCAAGTGCATGGCATTTTTACGACCTAGCCTTGGAAGTCATAGCATCGCCTCTACTGTACTCTGTCGGTCGAAGCGGTCACCAGTGCCTACCCAGCTTCAAGGAGTAGAACTTCAAGCTTTGAGGGGATTTAGACTCCACTTTTTGATGAGGGAGGGCTAAGGTTCTACCAGGGAACAAGGGATGGGAGATATTGTTATGATCATCTTTGGAAAATACAGTCTGCCACCTTCTTCAAAACAACTGGGACGTAGGTACTATCATTATTCCCATTTCACAGATTAGGAAAATGAGATTCAGAGAGGTTAAGTAAACTGCCCAAAGTCACACAGTTAAGTGGCCGAGCAGAGATTTGTATATATGCAGTCTGACTTCAAAACTCAGAACTTTCAAACTTCTTTTTTTTTAAGCTGTAAGACATTCCTTTCTAATAAAACCTTCTGGGGAAGATCTGTGAAAGACAGGGTGGAGGGAACAAAGTGAGTGAGGGCTCTGCTATGTCCTCTAAGTTCTCAGGAACTCAAGTTCCCAAGAAAGGGTCCAAATCTCCCCCAGGCAGGCTGCTCCCCAAGTCCCATGTAGGCACCAAAGAAACCTCCCTCCAGGTAGCTGGTCTACCTGTTCTTTGTCTCCGGTCCCACTGTCTTGTTTCATGGGCTTTCTACATCTCTGATTCTCCTCCAAGATAATCCTAGAGACCCCGGTTGCTTTTCCTTGCCCCATCCACCCATCCCATCCCTGGTCCTTGTTGGAGATGATATTTAAAACAAATAGCAGTCAGCCAGGTAAAGGAGGTCAGAGGAAGGCCGGTCTAGGTGGAAGGATCAGCATCCATGAAAGCCCAGAGGACACGGTGGGTCACTGGGGCACAGAGCATGAGCAGGAAGTGAAATAAGCTGAAACTGGCAGGAAGGGCAGGGTCAGGGCATGCAGGGGAGGGGGGAGGAGGGAGGAACTTTCTTTTATGGACAATGGGGGACAGAGAGGATGGTCAAAGTTAGCTGCGGCCACTGTTCCTGTCTCTAGGAAGCTCCCAACAAAACAGCTCCCAGGGACAGAGGAACATGAGATAGACATGAGGAAGAGGGGGTGATTCATTGGAGCCCCACCCTAGCCTTCCATCCTGGTGGCTCCGACGACGTCAACCCAAGGCTTCTCCCTGGCCCTGTCCCTGCCTGAACGTCACTTCCCAGGATGCCTGAGGTGTTCCTTATGCAGTGGCTTTGACAGGAACCTGTTTCAACTTTAAGCAGAGGAGTTTAAAAATAGCCACCTCGTCACGAGTTGTAGGGAAGAGAGAGACCCCCGTCCCCACCCACGGGTGAGAGGTGGAAAGTCACAGGCTTGGCAGAGCTGGACCCGTGGCTGCCACCCCCTCCTCTCCACACCGAGCCCAGTTGGGCAACTTCATGCTGACTGGCCTGTGCCCTGTGTTCAGGAGTCTTCTGCGGCATCAGGCAGATCATCCCAGCATTCGGTGACATCCGCCAGCTTCGTTCTCTCTCCTCTGAGGGCTCAGCAAGAGTGAGAAAAAGATTCTTGCAGCCGTCAGGGGACCAGCTGGTGGTCCCACGGGAGCCTGCCAAGGTATTGCTCAAAGCCTGGCTCTCCACACCGGTACGCCGAGATTCAAGTTTTCTCCCTCTCCCCTCCTGGCAGGGTGATCTCGAGCAATTGATGTAACCTCTCTGGGCCTCGGTTTCCACATCTGTATAATGGGGCCCAGAACCCAGGGAGACCAGAGAGGTACCGAAGGGCCGCTTCTAGAAGGCTGGAGCTGGCCTCCCCCATGTCCTCATGCAAGTCCAGCAAGTGGTCGCTTCCCATCTCTGCTCTCAGCAGGGAGCACGGCCCATGGGTACAGCCTGGGTGCCTTCAAGATCCTTGATGAATGTTCCATTTAGCGCAATAAACAATACAATTACTCAACCCCTGCAAACTCCACTCTGAGTGGGGTGGGCAGGCGGGGTGAGCAGGCAGGACCGGCCTTAGGAGTCAGGCCTGCTATTAATTACAGGCACTTAAGCCCAGTTCTAGAAACCCCTGTCACACCTTGGCTGCTGAAAGGGTGGGTGTTGGGGGGAGGTGGACAAAGATGGTGTCTCATGGTCCTTCGTTATGGCATCCAGCAAAGCAGGCACAGCCAGACATGACTTAAGGAAAACACTCTCCCTTTCTCCCCCACTGTCATTGCCTGTTCTCTGTCATAATAAATCTACATGACAAATAATGACCTACCCTCCGTGGCATCCAATGCCAAGCAGCGACTCCTCCCACATCTAGAGCGGCTGTTCAGGTGGCTCTGCTCATCTGGGCCAGGCTCGCTCTCCTCTCTGGCGCTCAGCTGACTGTTGGCTGGTCTCGGCCGGCCTCGGCCACTCAGGTCTGGTCCACGTGCCTCCCATTCTCCAGCAGGCTCACTCAGCTTCTTCTCCCGGCAGCTGGGCAAGGGTTCAAGACAGAGCGGAGAGAGCAAACCCTCCTGAAAGCCCAGCTGGGGATGGCCAGAGTGCGGCTTCTACCACATTCTATCCGCTAACCCAAGTCACATGGCAGAGGCCAGCTTCAAGGCATGGGAGAAAGACTCACCTCTCCGCGGAAGGAGCTGCAAAGGCACATCATAGACAGGGGCAAAAACAGGGGAAGGGAAGCGTCAAGTGAGGAACTGAGGTGTTTTCATTCAGCCTAACACCACCAGCCCCACAGTATAGAATTTATGGGCACCAGCTTTGGAAAAGAGCAGACACTCTGGCTCCTGCCATTTGCCAGCTGTGGGACCTGGAGCGAGTCCCTTGACCCCTCTGCACCACCTTGTCCTTATCTGTAAAATGGGTATAATAATAAACACTGCCTCCAAGGGCATTGTAGGGTGCAATAAAATAATTTCTGCAAGAGACTTAGCTCAGTGCCTGGCACAGCACTGAGCTCTTCAGAAGCAGGGGTGATTATGATTATTAATGTCTGTAAATAGGAATATTAATACTCACCTAGAGAGCAGCTCTAAGAAACAACGGGGTTAATAAACCATGGAGGTGCCTTGGAAGCCAGGAAAGACTTGCATTTATCAAAACTGTCTTAGTCACATAAGACAGAAACACAAGTCTAATTATCTTCAGCAGAACAGGTGTGTTCTTGACTCTCGTCACCAAAAATTCTGCAAGGGGGGTAGGCATGAGGATGTCAACCTCACTTGGACATTTCCTTCATCTTCATCTGCTTCTCTTGATACTGGTCACCTTCTTTCTCTCAGACCAGCCTCGCTTCAGAGCAGGAGACAGCCTCCTTGCCAGCCCAGGGCTCACCCCCGTGGAGGAAAAGGAGCTGTCTTCATCCGGCCCAAGAGCAGAAATCCTAGGGCAGGGATCTGATTGGCCCAGTGGGGACCACATGCTCATCTTTAGACCAATCACTGCCATCAGGGGCTGGGACATTAAGATTGGCAGCCCCATGTTAAGAAAAGGAAGAACAGGTGCCTGGAACGGATGGGAGATTTGGAGAAAAACCAAAAGGCCTGCTCTGGCTCTGCTCAGACCTACTCTCCAGGCCACTCACCTCATTCGACAGATAGAGTCCCTTAGGTCTAAGCAAGGTCAAGAGACTCATTCAGGTCACACAGCAGGAAAATAAAACCTCATTCCCCACACGATGTGATACCGTGTCTCCTGGAGGGAAGAGGTTCCTGCGCCCGGGCAGCCCTGCTCAGCCCCTCGCCCAGCCTGGCCAAATTCCCCCGAATCGTGGTCCCTGTCCATGTGTCCCTGGCATGCTCGCGGGATGAGCAATGGCATTTGGTTGCTCACTCCTGGACCAGCTGCCACAGCCCAGCGCTGCTGGTCCATTCTGCTGAGTCTGGGAGTTGTCAAACATCTCAGAAGCGATTGCCCACATATTTTCGGTCCGGCCAAAGCAGCCTGCCATTGTCCAGCATCGTTTGCTGTATATCCCAAAAGAAATTGGATCCATATGGACCAAATTCCTCCACACTCCCCTCACACGGGGCCAGGGTTTGGCACAAAAGGGCCAAGCGCTGTGGAAAGGCTTCTCTACCTTCCCTGGGGATCGGAGCACAGCCGCCAATGCCAAGGGGATGACAAGCCCCGGCCAAAAGTGCAAGCAGTGTCTTCAAACCTAACACCCCCCCCCATAGGATCAGAGTAGGACAAAGCCTTCAGACAAGAGGAACGAGCTATCTCTGTGGCCTGGGCCCAGGAGAAGGCTGGGGCTCCACCTCTCCCACCACTGCCTCCAAACAGGAGGCACGGAGTCCAGAATTCGGGGCTCGGGAGTGGGACCAGCCCAGCTCCCCATCCCCACAATGCCGTTCTTTAGCTGGGTGGCCAGGGCCAAACCTCAGTTCCTGCATCTGAAAACTGGGGATAAAAATGGGATGAATCCCATGAGATAGTGATTCAATAACAACAATGAGACGAGGAGTGTGAAAGTGAAGGTTAGTGGATAGTATTATTTCTGGGGCACACGCCACTACCATCACCATCGTCATCACCAGCACCAGCACCATTAGACAACGTGTAGCTGTTAAGCCAGCATGGAGGGCTCCACCCCCAAAAGCCACCATCCTCCTCTGGGTCGCAGTCATCTTGTGACCCAGAGCACTGGTAGACTCTCTTAACGGCCTCCCTGCCTCTAGTCTTTCCACCTCCAAAACCCCTGCTCCTGCTCAAAATTCTTCTATGACTCCCACCGCCCACAGAATAAATCCCAAGCCCTTTCATGTGGCAGTGGGGTCCTTGCCACTCAGACCCCCTCCCACGTTGTCACCACACCCTACAGTCCCAGTTGCATTAAATGGCTTTCCTCTCTCCAGTTAGGCTTTGCTTCCCGGTGCCTCTAGGCAGGACCCGGCAGCAACTGCTCCCTCCAAGTAGAACATTCCTCCCTATTCCCTGCCAAACTCCCAGCGACACTCCTGAGCTCATCTCCAGTGGCTCCTTCTTGACAAAGCTGCCACTAAATTCCAGCTAGACAGCATTGCCTGCAGAAGGTTCTGGGCATTTTGTTGAAAAGGGAGTCGAGCAAGAGCTGGAGAGGAGTTAGCACCAACTGGAGTCTCTCCCCCGATGTCCTGAGAGAAACTGGAACGGAGGTGGCTCACTGGGGAATTTGAAATTATCTGTCTCACATGGCACTGAGGGAGGGGAGCATGCCCCACCGTTCAGGACGGGCCAGGAGGGGTGCTTCCCGCAAGAGGCTCCCTCTCCTCTTATCTTCCGAGCAGAGCCAACCTCATGCTATTAGGGGCTCACCTTTCCAAGGCTGAGCTTACACCATTTACCCTTCTCTGCAGCAGACGTTCCCAGTTCACATCCCAGCTTCATCCTTTCTTGCCTGTTTGGACTCAGTTTCCCCAGCTATGATCGGTTGTATGAAAAGACCTCAGGGAAGTCTTCCTGCCCGAAGCAGGGAGATGTAGGCTGTGAAGTTGGCAGACGTGTATTCCATCTGGCACAGCCGCCCACCCTTAATGCGAGAATGGGTGCTCCCCAGCAAGCAGGCTGGAAGCTCCCACTCCGCTCTGCTTGCTGTAAGCAGACTTGGAGCTCCGAGCAGACCATGCCCTGCTCCTTGCACGGGGCTCTCGTGGAAGCTGGATGGTGCTTTCTGAGCACAGAGCCTGGCCTGGGGCGGGGAGTGGGGGGCGGGGGCGGGAGGTGGCAAGGGGGCCTCCGCAAACACTAGCTGCGCAGGACTCCATCCCGCTCCAAGAGTCCCCTTACCGGGGGTGGGAGAGGGAGTGGGAGAGGGACCTCAGGGAGACCGCAAGCCTGCGGAGGCCAAGCCCGATGCCCACCCGCTCCCGTGATGCTCCTGTTAAGCGCCAGCCTACATGACAGGGCGTTTAGCTGGAACCTTAAAAAAAATTTTTTTCAGAGAAAATGCAAATGACAAATGAAAATGAGCTGCAGAGGGTGCCCGACTCCCAAAAGAGCACCACCCTGGTCCCCTCCTGGGTCCCACATTAGCGTGCCTCACGTCCCCCCCACCAGCACCCAGCTGACCCACTGTGTGTCCCTTAGGAGTGTGTTCTGCAGGAGCCAGCTGAGTAGGGAGGGTCCAGAGGAAAAGAGGGAGGGGACATAGTGGCCTGACATCGGCCTGCTGACCCACGGCTGCCTCAAACCACCTTAGCTGCTCACTCCTTGATGTCGCACCCTGCTTTGGTGACACCATGAGGACCCGATCTGATCCCTCTGCTCCAGGAGGGAGGCAAAGGCTCTAAAACCTCAGTGCCTTAAAAGACAACTTGAAATGAGGCATGCTTATCTCACTGGCTCATTCCCACCACCCTTCCTGCTTTCCTTGCATGCTGGCCACTCTGGCCTCCTTGCTGTTCTCTGCACATATCAAATTCTTCCCGCCCCAGGACCTTTGCACTGGCCAGCTCCCTGCCTGGAGGCCATCTTAAATCTCACCTCTTCAAAAGAACTGTTCTGATTCCCCAATATATAATAATCCCAACCGATTCATCTTTATTAGAGTCCTCCATTCGTGTCCTTCATACCTCTTTTCACAACTAGTAACAATGCACTGATTTGTGTTTGCTTGTTAACCGGTGGAGTCAGGTTTGTTCATCAGTGTTTCACCAGGACCTAGCACCATGCCAGGAACACAGAGCTACTCAAATATTTGTTAGGTAGAGAAATGGAATGTTCTTTGTCTGGGGACTTGAAGAAACAAAGAATAGGGTTTTGAAGGATGAGTAAGAGCTCACCAGGGAGGGGGGGTCAGAGGTAATGGAGGCAGAAGGAGCAGAGAGACATGAGCGTGCTGACCTGTGGCAGTGTGGCCTGGCAGTTTGGGGCCCACTGGCGAGCTTCAAATGACCTGGCTTAGAGCCAGTTCCCCCTTTCACAATGCCTTTGGGGAGAGTCACTTCAACTCTCTGAGCTCAGTTTTCTCATCTCCAAGTCGATATAGTTGGGTGAGGCTTCAGCGAGAAGAGCCACAGGCTTGGCACGGTGCTGGACTCGCAGTCAGCTGGATAAACAAAGCAGCTGAGATTTTCAAGCAGAGACTCAGCTGAGGAAGGGAAGGAAGGGGGGCGGAGGGAGAGAGAGAGAGGGAGGGAAAACCTGACACATCTAGGCCATGAAGCAGTGCTGTCAGAGAGCTCTTCCAGTTCAGCCAGACAGCCAGATTCCAAGGAGAAATCTTGGCTAGGGACGTCGCCCAAGAATTGACCACCATGGGGATAGGGTTTGGAGTCACATGACCCCTGAGTATCTCCTTAGGGGCCTCTGGCTTCACCTCGGCTCCTCAAGGTCCTAGGCTTGGGCAGTTTTCCCCTGAAACCCTTGCTAACAGCTGAACCTCTCCCTAGCCTGCGCCCTCCTCCTAAAATGCCCTTTTTCTAGCTATCGGAACGCTCAGTCAGATGTGTCCCAACCTCTGGCCACTTATCAAGCGATGATCAGTACTCGTGGCCTCTGGTCTCAGGGTCTGGAAGTTTCTAGACAGTGTATCTAGGCTTGGAAGAGAGGGCCCAGTCCACCAGATGGGGAGTTCCTCTGGAACTGGGATCAGGTCAGTCTTGCCAGGCACATAGTAGACAGACAGCTAACATTTGTTGAATGAGTAAATCAGCAAATGTTTGAACTACAAGAGGCAGGGAAATGATTGGCTTCTGTAGACTCATTTTCACTTCTGTCGCTTACCAGCACCCCGTCCCCTGGGAGGCAAACCTGATCTTTAATCCAAACATGAGAAACAGAGGTCCATGGTGGGGATGGGGGGAGGGTTCCTGGTTTGGCCATCTCCAACCTTATCTGGGTCCCCGTGCCTCTTTAGGGCCTCGGTTTCCCCACCTGTAAGGGAAGCGGTGCCCCCGAACCTCCTGAGCATATGACTTACACAGTCCACAGGACCCCCATACTCTCAGGGCCCCATGCTTGGCCCCATGCTTGGTTTCACGTTTTGCTGTCCCTGCCTGAAAATCCATAACAGTTTTATGTTTGAACTCATGTTTGGGTTTTTTTTTTCAAAGATTTTATTTATTTATTTGACATAGAGAGAGAGAGAGAGAGAGAGAGAGAGAGAGAGAGAGAGATCACAAGAAGGCAGAGAGGCAGGCAGAGGGGGGGGGGAAGTAGGCTCCTTGCCAAGCAGGGAGCCCGATGCGGGGCTCGATCCCACGACCCTGAGATCATGACCTGAGCTGAAGGCAGAGGCTTAACCCACTGAGCCACCAGGTGCCCCTGAACTCGTGTCTTGTAAATGAAGTCCCGCAGAGACCCGATGAGTGAAAAGACACGTGTAATGCGCATGTGCGTTGCTGGGTCTCACCACCCCGCTCCCTGGTAACTTTCTCGCAGTCTGCTGCGCATGCGTGCTCGGTGAAAGGCACATTGAGAAGGTAGGCAGTCTGCATCTAAGATCGAGTACGTGGGGATACTGCCCGCCCCGAGAGGCCCCACTTTCCACCCGAACTTCCTTCGAAGGCAGAACGAAGGCACTTGGAGAAACGCGGACGGCCAGCCAGAGAACATTGCGGTAGGCATTCTGATTCGTGTTTTCCGATGCTGAAAATGACACAGAAGAAAAGAAAGCGAGCTCATCGAATGACCCATCCTTCTTCCCTCCTTCCCGCTTCCCTCACTCATCAGGAAGCCGAAGATAGAGTGTTGGCAGAACGCGCGGGTCTCAAGAAGTGAAATAAAAAACCGCCGAACTCGTTTCGAATAACATCTCCACTGCTCCTGGTAAAACAGAATGCATATGCGTGCACGTGCTACGATTACGAATCGTGTAATTTTGGTGATTCGGCACATGCACCAAACGCTCTTATATTTGTGCATAAAAGTGGCATCGCACCCTAGAAAGATGAGTGGTAAAATTCGTGCTAATAATTTAGAAGTATGGTTTTTCTTTGCTTAGAACCACATTATATAGCCAGTAAAAACCATCATGGCAGGTCGAGGGAGAGGCCACAGAAGAAACAGAAAACTTTATATTTCAGTACCTTTTTCTGCCTTTATATTTTTTTACAGATTTATTTATTTGAGAGAGGGAGTGCGTGAGCAGGGAGGGGGAGGGACAGAGGGAGAGGGGGAGAGAGAGAGAATCCCAAGTAGGCTGCACACTAAGTGGGGAGCCAGACCCGGGGCTGGATCTCACGACCCCAAGATCATGACCTGAGCCAAAATCAAGAGTCCGATGCTCAATCTACTGAGCCACCCAGGTACCCCTTTTTTTCTTTTTTTTGAACGAGGATCCTTTGTTTTCATTTTGCACTTGGCCCTATCGATTTTGTAGCTGCCCTCCTCTGAACTGGCAAGAAGGCCAGCCCAGCCAAGTCTGAGCACGTGGCCCACAGCCCTTGGTCCCCCATTGCAGACCAAGCTGTCCCGGCCTCCCCACTATAAGGGGTCAGCAGTGACCAGGACAGGGCAGCTGGGGGGAGGGGTTGGATCTCAACCTGACCTTCACCACCTGGCCAGAAGTCAGGATTCTAGATCCCACATCCGGAGGACCGGCTCAGAGAGTCTGGATGGGGACCTGCACCTCTGTGACCTTTTAACCATCCCCCTACCCACTCCCCCAAGTGGTACAGCTGCTCACCAAGAGGGGGAAAGCTGCTGTGAATCCCAGAGAGAAAAGCCACTTTGTTTTCGAGCTGAAGCTGCTCTAAATGTTTCACATCTAGTAGCTCAGTCATTCAGTTCTCCCAGAAGCCCTCCAAAGGACCCCTTGAGCCCATTTGGCAGATGAGGAAATTGAGGGCCAGGACAACCTGGCTGGCCTTGGATCACAGGGACAGCAGGAGGGCCAACAGGATTCGAACTCAGGCCTACACAACAACCTTCAGCATCCCACACCATCTGCCTCCGGCCCTCGGTGCAGCCGGGCTCTGGGGAACATGGATGACTCAGGCCCTGCCTTGCCCACTGCGGGTACCAGGTACAAGTCACTTATGGCCCAGGCTTGTTGTCTTATCTTCAAGCTGATCATGACTGTGAGGTCCATTTCAGAAGTCCATCGCTGTCCTCTTCCCCACCCCCGCCTTTAACACAACACAAGGGAGAGGTTCTCAGAAAACCTGAGTGTTTGGGGTAGAAGACACTGCCTTCCTCATCCTTCCATGAGGTCTGATGACTCCGCAAACCCGGGTAGCTGGAGAGAGGGTATAGACGTTAGGCCACGCCCAGCTCAGTGTGTGCTCCATAAGATGGAGACTCTCCTCTGTTCCCCACTGGGTCCCCCAAGCCTGAAGCCGTGTCTGGCATATAGCAGGGACTCAATAAATATTTGCTGAGTGAATGAATGAATGACTTCATGAATTCTAGCAGTAAAGGATCTCCCTCTGTTGTGTGCAATCGTGACATCCAAAAGGGTCCTAAAAACAGCAAGTTCTTAGATTCACACGCCTGGAGGTCTTTATTCATCTCGTATCCTAATGAGAGAATTCCAGTGCTTTCTTATATTTGACGGCGGGCCCCCGGAGGTGTCACTGAGCTCATAGGATATGTCCTATCTTGCTCACTTTTTTAAGTTCTCCCAAAGTCTGGATTTGCAAATGCAGCTGGCCCCCAGGGTTCCATGCAAGATGGTGGCCTCGGTATCTAAGTCAACAACATTCAACTCCATACATGATACACGTAGCAGTTACAGGCAATCTCCAGCCACTGGGAACCCTCACGTCCCCCCATCACCCCATTTCTCAGATGGGTAAATGGAGGACCTCAAAAGCAAATCCACAGGGTCATACGGGGTGTGGGGGGAGAAGCAGCCTTGCTGACTCTAGTCAGTTGCTCCTCCCTATACCCTTCCCCTCCCCCTCTGCTTGGCCTTGGCGCCTCAATGAGCCCTTTGTCCTCCGAAGGGCTCAGAACTCCTGAGGGTTCCTCCTTGGGACAAAGGCTAGAGGAGTAGAGGCTGCTTGGGGGGGCTATTGTGGGGGAGGGGGGGCTCTGGAGGCAGGGCTAGGAAGAATGTGCTCCTGCAGTGAGATTCCCGTGGGGCAGGCTCCTCCTACCTTTGGGGAAGGGCTAGAATGGTGGGGACAAAGGTTCCAGCCAAAGCGCACACAGTCCGGGAGGTCCCCACAGACCCCCCCACCAACCCCACTCCAGGCTTCCTGCAACTGGCCAGACCTGCAGGGCCCCAGCTCCAAGCAAGAGAGGAGGGGCCAGGGAAGCAGGAGTTCCTACCTCCCACTGGAGGGCGGGCAGCCTTGAGCCCATACCCTGCC
Organism: Ailurus styani; assembly: GCA_002007465.1. Taxonomy (NCBI): domain Eukaryota; kingdom Metazoa; phylum Chordata; class Mammalia; order Carnivora; family Ailuridae; genus Ailurus; species Ailurus styani. Next base: position 1,190,632 of record LNAC01000410.1, read on the forward strand.
CTGCCAGGAGGAGGGGGCACCCAAGTCAGGGCCCTCTTCCTCCCAGCTTCTCCTCCCCACCGTCTTGGTGAACAACAGTCAAATGGAAGAGAGAAGGTTTGGCCAGGTCCTGCCCTGGGCGGGCCACAGAGCATTTATCCAGTGATTACTGTATGCGGGACAGAGAACAGGGCAGGGAAAAACAAAACAAACCTGCCCCCTTGAAACTGGCAGGCTGGGTGACCTCAGCCAAATGGCTTTACCTCTCTGTGCCTCTGTTCTGATGTCTCTGCCTCTGTTCTGGTGCCACCATCCCTAGAAAAACAAGGTAGCCACAGGAGGGAAGAGTGGACCCCTATTGGCTCAAATCTCTATAGAAAGTACGAGTAAAAATAGATGAGCTCTTGGCAGCCCACAGGCTCAGATCTCCCCAAATGGGCATCCGGCTGGCCACTCACCTCCTGGGTGATTTTGCCCCACAGAGGACCTATCCCTGAGCCCCGCTTACCTCATCTATAAATGAGGCAGGATTCCAAGACCCTCACCTCTCATGGCTGTCTGAGCACTGAGTGGGCAGGGTGAGCACCTGGCCAGCATCTGGGGTATAGGAGGCAATCAGTAACCTTTGGTTGGACAGGCTCTGACAACAGGCAAGGGTGTCCCTTCAGAGCCCAGAGGAGTTCACGGTTTTCAATTTCCCCCTCCTATCTTTTTTTTTTTTTTTTTTTGACAGAGAGAAAGAGATTACAAGTAGGCAGAGAGAGAGGGAGAAGCAGGCTCCCTGCTGAGCAGAGAGCCCAATGTGGGCCTTGATCCCAGGACCCTGAGATCATGACCTGGGCCGAAGGCAGAGGCTTTAACCCACTGAGCCACCCAGGCGCCCTCCCCCTCCTATCTTTAAGAGAAATCTTGCCTTGGGAGGTATCTGAGGCTAATACTGGTTTAAACCCATTTTTCAGATGGGAAAATTAAAGCCCAGAGCGGGGATTCTTGGCTGGTTGGTGGGGAGCTCGGCACTGGCCCCCTCATTCCACCTGTTCAAACCCCACCATGTGCCCAACCCTGCTGGCCTGGGACCTCCTGGGGGCCACAGAGCACAGGCAGACTTTTGGGTGGGGACTCAGGCAGACCAGGGTTCAAATCCCAGAAAATGGGGACAAGAAGCCTGAGCTTATGGTCGGTGCATGGGAAATCCCTGGGCACATGCGTCGTGAGAGGGAAGTGGCACCAGCAGCAGTGGCTTTATTCTCAATGTCCTTCCTGCCCCCAGAAAGCCAGAAATGGGACCGGGAACCCCAAACCACCAACAGACAAAAGTCAAGCTTCTAGCTCAACTAGGGGAGCATCACGGCTATTCCTTGGTGCCCCCGGGTCTCCCTGCATCCCCAGAGCCTAACGCTGTCCCCTCCCGCCCGGCAGCCTCTGCACACAGAGATCCTTGTTTCATCTCCTTCAGCAAAATAAAGTGAGATGAGTAACTGACAATCAGTGAGCTTCGGTGGGAGCGAGAGATGCAGAAACCCGGGAGACAGGCCAGGCCCAGGGAGCAAGGTAGCAGGTGGATTGGAATTAAAACAAAGAAACTCAAGAAAACACTGTGGGATCCCAGGAGAGACTCGTGAGACAGAGAGGATGCTGGGTACTTACTTTGATTTTTATCTTTAAATTCGCCAGAGTCAGAGGTTCAGAGGATGGGGACTGGATTCTGGAAGTCCCTTGCTGTTGTGCTTCTCTACAAGCCCTGGGCTTGTAGAACCCAGCCTATGGCTGGGTTACCACAGCCACCTGCTACTCCTCCAACATGCCGAGGATGCTCCTACCACAGGGCCCTTGCACATGCTGTTTCTGCTCTCCATATTTCTGCTTGGCTCACTCCCCTACTTTCTCGGTCTCTACTCCAGGCCCTCTGAGGAAGCATCCGTGGGCAGCCTCTTGTCCCCTTGTCCCCTTCTATTTCCATTAGCCTTCATAGCAGGGTTCACTCGTGACCTGTTGTCTGAGGCCCTGTGTGGGCTGCTGTGGATACAGAACACACCTCGCCCTGCGAGGAGCTGCCCTCCCTCCCAGTTACCCTGGAGCCAGATCTCAGGACAAGGGACAATAGGAGACGGCAGGGAGGCAGGGCATTTGGTTCTGGTTCCATTGCTGACTGCTGCGTGACCTTGAGCTAGACACTGGACGTTCTGAACGTCTGTTTCTTCACATGTAAAATGGAGAGATTGAGCAACATTTCTGGGAAGTCTGAGGCACGGTGACACATGAGGTGCGCAAAGACAGCCTTGAGCAATTCCCGATCTCGCAGCAATGAAGACACTCCTTTTTCAACCCTGTAAAGCTTTCTACTGCTACAAGGAGAAAGCATCTGCTCAGTGCTACCAGGTTTTTAATGCTTCTCTCAAGTGTGTCCACCTTGTTATCCAACAAACGGAAGGTCTCAGGCTGGGAGCTTTTATCAGGCAATAGCAACACTGCCACATTTTCAAGGGATTTATTTTAGGATCAGGGTAGGACACGTCAGTACCTTTCCACTAGACTCCCTCTATTCTATTCCATTCTTTGGAGGGAATACACCAAAATTTCAGTGTGACCAGCTTAAAATGCATCCTGGTGGCAAAAGAGAATGCAAAAGTAGACCCTTACGTGCAGAGGCAAATGATTTCCACCAAGGATGGCTAAGCCATCTCCCATCTAACAAAGGAATGGAAAATGTCTTAAACCGGTGGTAGAGGACACCTGAACATTCTAGAAACAAGGAACTCTTACCTTCGCCTCAAACCTAAACCAAAATGTACCACCAAAAGCTAAACATAAAACCATCAAGCTACTAGGGGTAAGCATGATCCTACGGAGGACGCAGCTCTTGGCATCAAAGGAACTTGATAAAATGGACCGTATGAACTTTGTGAAATGTAAAAACCTTTGCATTTCAAAAGATCGTGACGCAGCAATGGAAACAGTCAACAAAACCAAAAGACAACTGACAGAATGGGAGAAGATGTTTGCAAATGACATATCAGATAAAGGGCTTGCATCCAAGACCTGTAAAGAGCTTCTCAAACTCAATGCCCATAAAACAAATAACCCAGTCAAGAATGGGCAGAAGACATGAACAGACATTTCTCCAGAGAAGACATCCAAATGGCCAACAGACACATGAGAAAGTGCTCAACATCACTCGGCATCAGAGAAATACAAATCAAAACCACAGTGAGATACCACCTCACACCAGTCAGAATGGTTAAAATCAACAAGTCAGGAAATGACAGATGTTGGCGAGGATGCAGAGAAAGGGGAACCCTCCTACACTGTTGGTGGGAGTACAACCTGGTGCAGCCACTCTGGAAAACAGTGTGGAGGTTCCTCAAAAAGTTGAAAATAGAGCTACCCTACGACCCAGCAATCNTACTACTGTGCATTTACCCTAAAGATACAAAGGTAGGGGTAGTGACCCTTAGGGGCACGTGCACCCGAATGTTTATAGCAGCAATGTCCACAATAGCCAAACTATGGAAAGAACCTAGATGTCCATCAACAGATGAATGGATAAAGAAGATGTGGTATATATATACAATGGAATACTATGCAGCTATCAAAAGAAACAAAATCTTGACGTTTGCAACGACATGGATGGAACTAGAGGGTATTATGCTGAGCGAAATAAGTCAATCAGAGAAAGACAATTATCATATGATCTCTCTGATATGAGGAACTTGAGGGGCAGGGTGGGGGGTCGTGGCAGGTAGGGAGGGAAAAATAATGAAACAAGATGGGATCAGGAAGGAGACAAACCATAAGAGACTCCTAATCTCAAAAAACAAACTGAGGGTTACTGGGGGGTGGGAGGGTAGGGATAGGGTGGATGGGTTATGGACATTGGGAGGGTTTGTGCTTTGGTGAGTGCTGTGAAAGGCGTAAGCCTGATGACTCACAGACCTGTACCCCTGGGGCAAATCATAACAACAACAAAAAAGATCATGACAAAAAGCCAGAGTCTGGGAGAAAGTATTTGCCACATACAGAGAAGGGGCTTGTATTAGGCAATGATAAAAAGACAAACAACCAAAATTAAAAAAAAAAGGGCAAATATTTTAACAGACACTTCAGGAGAGAAGACGTACAGATAGCAAATAAATACATGAAGGCATACTCAACATCATTAGGGAAATAAACATAACAATCACAATGAGATGTCAATACACCCACTTTAGAACGGCTAGAGTTAAAAAGACAGGTAATGTTGGGACACCTGGGTGGCTCAGTGAGTTAAGCATCTGCCTTCAGATCAGGTCATGATCCTGGGGTCCTGGGATCAAGCCCAGCATCAGGCTCCCTGCTCAGTGGGGAGTCTGTTTCTCCCTCTCCCTCTGCTGGCCGCTCCCCTTGCTTGTGCTCTCTCTCTTTCTGTCAAATAAATAAATATCTTAAAAGAGAGAGAGAGAGATAATATCGAGTGTTAGCAAGGATATTAGGAGGAACTAGAAATCCCATACATTGCCATTGGGAATGCAAAGTAGTACAATTTTGAAAAATGGTTTGGCAGTTTCTTTCTTTCTTTCTTTCTTTCTTTCTTTCTTTCTTTCTTTCTTTCTTCTTCTTTCTTTCTTTTTCTTTCTTCCTTCCTTCCTTCCTTTCTTTCTCTTTCTTTTTTCTCTTTCTTCCTTCCTTCTTTCCTTTCTTCCTTTCTCTTTCTTTCTTTCTTTCTTCCTTTCTTTCTCCTTTGTTTACTTTAGAGATGGATCAAGAAAGGGAGGGGAAGAGGCAGAGGGAGAAGGAGAAAGAATCTCAAACGGGCTCCACACCCAGCACGGAGCTCATTGCAGGGCTCTATCTCACAGCCAAAACTGGAAATAAATGCCTGTAAATGAGTAAACAAATGGCAGAATGTCCGCAAGAGGAAGTGCTATTCGGCAATATAGAGGGAGGGACTCCTGACTCATGCTTCATTTATAGGACATCAAGATGCAAGCACGGACAAAGCTAGTTGATGGTACTAGAAGTCCGATGGGTTGTTGCTTGAGAGGTGGGCTGTTGACCGGAAAGGGCAGGAGGGAACCTTCTGGGAAGTTTGTCCTGTCATAGGATCTTGGTTTGAGTTACACAGGTGTAGACATATGTGAAAATGCACCACACTGAACACAAGATCCACGGGTTTCATTGTGTCTAGATCATGCCTCGACTTTGTAAATGTGATAAAGGGGAGTGGGGAACAATGGGTTAAATAAACAAAAGTCCCTTTCCAAGATATAAAAGGATACAGCTTCTCAGGAAACAGTCTGCTGGTCCCTCAAAAAGTTACAACATGGGGTTACCAGACGACTGGGAGCTTCCACTCCTAGGAATACACCCTAGAGATTTGAAAACAAATGTGCACAGAGAAACTGGCACCTTCAATGTTCACAGCGATATTATGTATAATAGCCCAAAAATGTGAACAGCCCTCATGTCCGTCAACTGGCAACTAGATAAAAGTGGGGTGTAGTCATAGAGCAGAATAGTATTGTCATTAAAAAGGAGCGAACCCGAAGACTTCAGGCTAAGTGAAGGAACCCAGCCACAAAAGACCACATATTGTATGATTCCACTTATATGAAATGTCCAGAATAGGCGAAGCCAAAGAGCAAATGAAGTAGTGGTTGCCAGGGGCTGGAAGGAGCGGGTAATTGGAATTTAAGGATCCTGAGTACAGTGTTTCTTTTTTGGGTGATAAGAATGTTCTAGAAGTGGATGGCAAGGATGGTTGCACAACATTGTAAATACACCGAAAGCCACTGGATTCTACGCTTTAAACTCATTTAAATGGTGAGTTTTATGTGAGGTAAATTTTTATCTCAACAAAAAACTTTTTTCCAAGATTCCTGGGGCACCTCATTAGACCACGTGATAATTGCAGAATTTGGTACTCATCCACAATCACATCCACCTCAGGCCAGCCCAGTCTGGGGGGCCAAAGCTTGGCAGCTCCCACACCCTGTGTATCTGCTACAACTCCATTGCGGCCGGCGCTCTGGGTGGGGTCCTTCCTGCCCGTCCCCTTGTCAGTGAGGGAAATTCATGGTTCTCTCGATCTTGGAATCGTTTTCTAATTTTTTTAAAGGGAAAGGGGGATGGGACGTCCTTCTTTGCACTTCCCCCAGCTCTGGAAGAGCAGAGGGTCCACCCGACTCCTCCTCCATCCCCTCACCAGAGCTGGCTGGAGGAGGTATGTGCTGGAACATTCTGGTAAGATGATGCTTCTCTGTCAATTTTGAAAGGTCACCCTGCAGCATGTACCCTACCCTGGAGCCCTAACCAGAGCCCTCCCTGGGTCCAACATGCACCCCCATGTGGCAGCCCCCAAGTCACAGGTTCCCATGTACTCCTAATGACATGCCAGCCCATGGCTCTCTGGTTCTTGGGCCCTCCGCGACACTCCTCATTCATTTCGCACCAACCTGAAGTCTCCCCAATGCCCACACCCAGTCATTTCTCTGTCATTTCTCTTCTCTTCCCTGGGTACTGAACGGGATCATAAACCACCGTCACTTTGAGCAGGAGACCTTTAAAGGTTAGAGAGATTTTTAAGCTTCTCCAAATTAAAGTGGATATATGTGCCTTGTCCTCAAAACTTTATATTCTGACAAATACCCCCTTGCCTATATAAAGAAACCTTTAAACGCTGAAGGCAAGAAATACAACAAAATTTCTGCCAAATCAGCATCCCTTTACATGCTCGGACGAATAAGATGAACTCCTACTCATCCTTCAAAACCCCAAATGGACATAACCTGCTGAAGGAAATCTGCCCTAAGCCCCCTACATGGGATTCATGAATCTCATAGGGCGACATTTGTCCTCTGTACTGCCATGGGTTATGGGGCATAGTCTCCCTCACTTTTAACTGTCAATTTACTTGTCTATCTCTTCACCCCCAAAACACCTTCTGTAAACTAATGTCTTGCATGACCTTGAGTCTGAGGCTGCAGGTACCAGAATGAAGCTGATGCCAAAGGGTGGCAGAGCTTTTATAGGGCCTGGAACAGGGCTGGTGCTCATAGTAACCTGCAAGCTAGATGTTATTTGCTCCATTAAAAAAAAAAAAGATTTATTTATTTATTTGAGAGAGGGTGGGGGAGGGGTAGAGAAAAAACCACAAGCAGACTCCCCAGTGAGCCAGGATCCCCATGTTAGGGCCAGATCCCACAACCCTGAGATCATCATGGGTTGACCCCAAAGCCGGAAGCTTAACCGACTGAGCCACCCAGGTGCCCCTATTTGCTCCATTTTTAAGACAAGAAAATGGAAACCAGGTTTAAACCACTTGCCCAAAGCCCATGGTTGTAAGCAGAGGAAACAGCATCCAATTCAGGACAGCCTGACCCCAAAACGCTGTCAGCTGTGCCACGCTCCAAGAGTGATGCCATGCTAGCAATTAATGCAGACAGAGCTCTCCTACCAGCTGGGTCCACCCGCGTTGTCTCCTGTAACTTCACAAGTTCGACCCATTTCACAGATGAGGGAAAGGAGGAGGTGAGAGGCTACACACATAACTTGCAGGAGGTTACAAAGCTTACTGGGATCCAAACTCAGTCTGGGACCCAAAAGAAGCCCCACAATATGGCCACCTGGTGGTCTCTCCTTGCCCCCTCCCTCCAACACCAATCAGACACCAGTGATTCTCAGTCCCAGAAGGGTCATGCGTCCCATGGGCACGGGCAATGTTTAGGGATGTTTGAGTTGTCACGGGGCTGGGAGGGAGGGGAGAGGTGCCCCTGGCACCTATTGGGTAGAGGCCGGCGATGCTGCTCAACATCCTACAGGACAGGGGACAGAGCCCCTCCACAAAGAACTATTCAGCCCGAATGTCACAGTGCTCAGGTTGAGGAACTCCGAGATGACGCAACTTAGAACAGTATGGACACACGGAGGCGCACGTGCACACATGCGCACTGCGGCGTTCAGACCTGAGCTCCCAGCCCCCACGGGATTCTGAACAGACCTACGGAAATAGGGGAACCGGGGAAAAATAAAGCAAGCCCCACCCACAAATGTACCACAGTCACCATTAACGTCATATTTATTGTTATTTAGCTGCTCAGGAAAACATATACAGGTATATACAATATGCATGAATACAGAAGACTGCACTTTACATATTTTTTTAAAAAAGAAAGAAAAAATAACACTCAATTTCATGAGCTATTGTCACAGTCTTCCAACCAAGCATTTCAGAAATGAATTTCTTTTAAGAGTCAAAAAAGATTACAGGATTGCCTAACACACAGCAGAGTTAAGATTTTATATTTTACATGTGCAATAACGTTTTCGTTTCCTTTCCCAAAAAAAGTTTGCTATGCAGTACCGATTACCAGTGTTTGGAGTCTCGTGGGTTGGGTGTGTTTTTAATTTGCTTTTATTCTTTCCATTAAACCAAATTTAATGAAATAACATCCTTTTGCTTAAGGCTATTTTTAAAGCTGTTCCATTCTGGGGTCGTGGGGAGCGAGAAAGTTTAAAACTTCAGGGGTTTCCGACGTTGTTAGGACCACGAGCTAATGGCCAGGTGCTAATGAACTCAACCCAGAGAAAGTCAAAGACGGAAGTCAAGACGCTTGGCTCCCCGGCCTTAAGCAATGAAGGAGAAATCATTCCTGTTTAAAAACTAAAGTGATAAAGCTCTCAAACAGCTGTACATTGCGGAATTGGAGGGGGCGTGGAGTTTTGCTCAGACTGTGGCTGATTTCTCCTGCGGCCCCCGGCAGGAGGGACGTTCTCTTTCTCTTTCCTCTGGTGGCAGAACTCGGGGACTGAGTCAGTTCACACCTTCTCACTGCTGATCAACTCACACCACCTGCTCTTCTGCCTGCCTGCCGCGGGCCCCTGGGGGCCGGGCTCCTGGTCTATGGCCCCAGCAAGGCCCATCCAGACGCCGACCGGAGCCAAAAGGGCCCCCGCAGGAAAGAGGAGGGAGGGGAAAGAGCGAGATTTTTCTGGACACTCTTCTCCCTTTGCTGAAAAGTTCTTTGAAATAAACAATGTGGGTGTTGTATGGTGAACCTAAAGCCTTCAGGTCACTTGCAAAAAAAAACAAACAAACAAACAAAAAAACAGTCTAGAAACTCTGGGGACCTGGGGACAGAGGGGAGGGGGTGCCAGGCTCAAAATAGAGCATTTAGTAAGACTTGCTCTTTAACAAATATAGAAAGAAAATGGGGGAGTTACTGATTTAGGTGAAGGGTTATCAGTCACTTCTTGTCTGACCCACCCTGGAGTCTGTGTGCCCCTCACGACCCCCCGCCCCCGAGTCATATGAGCCTTTTGTAGGCCTCCGCAGCACCCCACCAAAGGTGCCTACCCCACCAGCGCTGGGCCTCCAAAGGCTGCCGCTCTAGGTCCTCAAAATGGGGGAGGGGTCGGGTGTCTGGGAGCCCTGCTCGCTGCTGCCTGCTCACCTAGCCACCCCCCATGTCTTCTCTGAGAGATGATTCCTTGGTGAGGCTCCTGGGACATGGCTCGTTTTGCAACAGGGTGAGATTAAATCAAAAGGTGTAAAGAGGGGGGAATTCTGGGGTTAAAGAAAAAGGCCCAGGCATCATATTCATTGGTTCCGTTCATTGTTTCCTTCCGATAGCCCCCAGGAGCCTGCCCACCTCTGCAAAGAAAAACACCCAGGTTCAGAGAAGGGGGCCTTGCAAGGCAGGCCGAGCCTGGGGGCTCCTTCCCTGAGCCCCTGGAAAAGTGCTGGCAAAAGCCTCATCCCTCCCAGGGACGGGGGATTCCTCAGGTTGGAGGGGTAGAAATAGATGGGCAGTGGGGACAGAATGGGAGTAGTCGGGAAGATACACGCAGTCCCACCTCCTTCCTCCCCGCAAGGCCTGGGTGACAATGGCTGTGTGGGCTAAGGTCAAGGGCTGAGAATGGCTCCTCCCCCAACTTGGGCACCCAAGGCCCTGCCAGCCCGGCTGCCCCAGGGCGGGAGCCGGGAGTCCCCAGAGACTGCAAACTGGAAGGCCACCATCCCCCATGAACACCAGGACTGCTTAGCATAGCGTGAACATTCAGAGCCCGGGCGTTTGCACAGAGGCCCAGAAAAGGAGAGAAAACACCACCATCGAACATTCCGACTCCTTCCCACTGAGCGGGCTGGACACGTCATCACCTCCATTGCAGAAGACAGCTTCCAGCAGAAGACAGAGCGGAGCTGAAGGCTGAGCGTGTGTTTGTAGGAACAAAAATATATATCTCTCTATTTTCTTAGGGAACAGACAAAACAAAATCCCAGGCGGAATACCTCAGGGGGGCATTAATTGTTTGGCTCCTGCCTGACTGATGACAGTTGGGTGTCAATATATAATATTGTGATGACAATTTGACTTTTGCCCGGCAATATTCCAGAACTACCATTCTCCAGGATTTCCATTTTAATAAGCAGTGAACAAAGCAAAAAGGGGGGGAAAAAGGCTGGGGTTTGGTGGGGAGAGGAATGAGCATAAAAGAGAATAAAAAAGAAAGTAACTCTTGTCTTATTACGAAATAACAATGCTTGGACATACAGCAGCATGAAAATAAAACAAGGAAAGAGGTCATCTAAAAAACGTATGCCAAGATTACAGAAAAACGGGAATTATCTAGCAGGAAAAAGGCTGAAGCAAAAGTTTGCTAACTGCAGAAGGGTTAACACTGGTAACATACTGTGGCAGACGAGTTTTCTTTTTTAAAAAAATTGTTTGAGGTTTTTTCCCCCCCCTTTTAAATTAACCCTTTCCGGTCCATATGCCACTAAGCAGGTACCAACCTAGAAAAAAAAAAATCATCCACTCAGCAATAGTGGCCCTTTCAAATTAACAGGAGGGTGGGGTCAGGGGTAGGGGTT
>LNAC01000410.1:1201666-1229361 GCA_002007465.1 Ailurus styani
GGGTGGGGGTGGGGGGGTGGGGAGGTGTGTGAAGGGCCTGGTGGGGGGTGGGCATTTCTTGTCAATTCAAGTCAGGGCGGCCACGAATGTCCCGAATCTGTTGGAAATGTCGGAGTGCAGGGACCGCCAGGTGGGCACGGAGGCTCGGGCCTTGGCGTCGCCCACGTCATCTGTGCAGTGGACAGACAGGCACTGCAAGTGGCTCCCCGGCTGGGTTGCTGAGGCCTTATTTGCAGGGAGGTCGTGGGCTGCGGAGAAAAAAGGGAAAACATGTTAGCAGCAGGCTCAGCTCTGCAGGAGGCCCTGGCGGGGGGGGGGGGGGGGGGGNNGGGGGGCGCTGGCGGGGGGGGGGGGGGTTGCCGAGTGGGAGAGGCAAGGGAAGAGAGGCACCATCCACACCCTCTTTTCATGCCTGAAGACCGTCTGAGAAGAGTTAGAGAAGTTTTGTTCCAGTCCCCCTGTTGTTGCCTCTGACGTGGCTGTGAGACCTCAGCCAACTCCGGCTCAATGTCAGGTTCTCCCCCCTCAGGAAATGGGAGAATCGAGCAGGGCTGGCCCATCTCTGATGGACTAGAGTTCCCAGAAGATTGATTGGACATGAAATAAGTTGGGAAGGCTTCCTGGAGGAGGAGCATCTAACTTTGGCGTTGAGGCATAGGTAGGAGTTCGCCAGGTGCCGTTAAAGGGTAGAGGGGAGGATTGTCTGGGTCTAGAACACAGCCCTTCCTCTTATCATCCTCTGGACATTTGCTAGAGACCTACTGTGTGCTGGGAACTTCCTGAAACAGTACCACACTGCTCAGACCAGTAATGATGAAGACCAGATCAGCGCCCCTCGCCCATCCCCAGTTGCTTTATGAAGGGACTTCCAGTGACGGGGATGAGGGAGTCAGTGGAAATGCCTTCCATTTCCTTCTCACACAGTCACACAGCACCAGAAACACCACAGATCATAGTGATGCCTGAGTTAGACTTGCGGGGAAAGGAAGTTTGACAACCACTCACACCTTTGTATGAATTACACTCAAAGAGAGTAAGAACTGGGGGTTCGGAGGCAGGGAAGAAATGGAACAGTCATTTTGGGGGGTTGCTAGTTTACTGCTACCAAGTGACCAACAGTTCTGTTCTCAGACCTGCTTTATGTGCACAAGCATTCTCGTCATTCCCACTTTTTAGAGCCTGACTCTCAGAGAGGAGAGGCGACCTGCCCAAGGGTTACACAGCCAGGAAGGGGCAGAGCTGGGCTTGAACATGGGCTTGTGGTAAAGTTCTGACCCTGAAGAAGTGAGAAGAGCTGGAATTGGGGGTGGGGGCCTCACTCCAGCTGAGGAACACGCCCAGATACTGAACTCCATGACCGGCCCGCCCTCCTCAGCAGGGCCCTGTGCCAGGCAGGAGCTACCCCACCCATCCCGCCCTCTGGGATTAAGGGGGAGGCCTCCCCTGGGAGTTGAGCCACAGCCTGGAGAGAAAATCCTCCCAGAGGATGGGCCAGGCTGTGACTAACCGGGCTCCCACCCTAGAGCCCCAGAGACACCCAGCTGAGGACCTGCATGCCGGGATCAGCTGGGGCCAGGGGCGAAGGTTCTCTCCCTTGCTCCTTCTACTCTCCCTCTCTCTGAGCCTTAGCTCCTCCTTGCGGAAGTGGGGGTCACGTCCTCTCCCTCAGGCCTTGTAATGGCCTGGCATACAGAGAGATCGACCCACACGGGGCTGCTGGCATAGTCTCTGGGGAGGTCAGGAAGTGAGGGGTCCTTGAAGCCACCTAGAGGCCCCCAAGCCTCGTCCCCTCCTTGGGACTGGCCAGGTGGGCATGTTCCTGCCCATGAGCCTGGAGTCTATGCTCCCATTTCACAGAAGGGGAAGCTGAGGTCCTGAGCTCCGGGTTTCAAAGCTGGTTCGCAGTGGGGGGTGCTGGGATGCTGTTAATGCCACACCCAGGGCCTCCTGGGGAGAAGGTACCCCAGGACACCAGGAGCCTCAGATTCCCCCTCCCCACACCTCTGCTCTTGAGCCTAGGCTTTGCCTTGCCCCCAGTGATGCCCCATTCCCTAATCCCCCCAGGATGCTTGGAATCCTGTTCCAAGCGTTGTGAGATCTGGACTGGGGAAGGGGAGCATCTGCCACGGAAAAAGAGAATTCTGAAAAGGATTCCTTACTTCACTTTACATTCAGTACCTCAAGGAGCCGACACAGCAATGCTTGTGCCCATTTTACAGATAGGAACCCAAGGCCCCTCGCTGAAGTCTGCATAGCTAAAGAAAGACAAGACCCAGGCCCAGGCCCCTGACACCTGGCTCCCTTGCTCTGTGACTACAGCGCCAGGAAGGTGAAGGAAAGTCGGCATCTCCTGGGTTCTGTGCTCAGACGGCGGAGGCCTGCGGATGCCTCTGAGAGCTGCATTTGCTGAGTGATGTTTCCAGACTGACCCAAATGGCCACATGTCCTCAAGATGCCGTATTCCCCAGTTCTGGACGACTCTGAAGCATGCCGTGTGCCAACCCTAGAGACAGCTGCTCTTCTTATTTGGGGAGGATTTAGTGAGGGCCTGCCAGGCATACAGCTGAAGATGTCCCTGCATTATCTCACTCCATCCCCCACCCCTGCAAACCCAGCAGCTGGGTGCCCCTTCTCCCCACATTAGAAGGGGCACCTGGGGCTCAGAGAGGGTGAGGGGCTTGCCCAATGTCACAGAGCATGGGCACAGGATTCCCCAGCCTCTGCCTGGGACAAGCAAGAGAGTCTGGTATCCACGGGGAATATTTTTAAGACAGAATATTATTCTTTAGTTCTTGACAACCCAAGCATGACCAAACTCATCCTCCCGCCAGATTCATTCCAGCAGGGGGGACCCAACACGCCCTAGGACCGCAGCTCCCCCCACCCCCCGGGGCTGCTGAGTGGCTGTGAATAAATCAGTCCCACGGAAGCCGCCTCAAGTCAGGGCCTGCCCCTGCTCCAGAGAAGCCCTCAGTCCCTGCTCCTCGGCGTTGGCAGGCATGCCGGCCCCCCATGCCAGGACCCAGAGATAAAACCACCCTCGCCCAGCTCCCAGGAGGGGGCGGGAGGAGACCCTGGAGTTACTCAGTGCGCATGGACACCGATGCAGACAGTCACATTTGCCACTTGTTAGCAACCAGCCTCCCCCATCCGGCTGGCATTGCAGCACCCCAGACACAGGAAGCACTCAGTTGGGGGCCTGTGCACTGTGGAGTGACCCTCCTCCCTATTTGACAGATGGGGACACTAAGGCCCTGGGTGGGCAAGGAACTGCACAGGGGTCACCCAGAGCCAGGCCAGCAGCTTGGACTTGCCCTCTCCTTTGAGTCCGGGATTCCCCAAGCACTGGGCGGAGGAGAGATCTCGAACTCCCCATACCTGGGCAGCTGCCCCCATCTGCAACTTGGGGATGGTGATTCCTGGCAGGCCCATCTCCAAGCAGCTTGGGGGGATCATACATGAGAAAGACGGGATGACATTGTGCATGTGGGGGGATCAGTCCTCGAGGCAGGGGTGTCACCAACTCAAAACTTATCACCCCAAATGAGCCTCACCCCGTGCAGGCAGCACAGGGGCCGAAGTGAGGGGCTTCCGGCTCCCAGGACCCGATGTCACGCCCGCTCAGCAAGGCAGGGCCTGGAGGGGGGACACCCGGCTCTCCCTCCCCATCCTTCAAGTGCACAAACAAGTCCTAGCTGATCTATCCAGCCCTTCCCAGCACCCCGCCCGTCACCACACAGCACGCGGGCCACTCGGCCATTTCTGCCACCAACTTGGTACCATGGCATGGAGTGCCGGCTGCCCCCTGCTCCCCCCGCGGTGACCCTGACATCCACGTCGGATGGATCCCCAACAGGGACCGTAAGTGCCACAAAGGGACGGGGAGGACCTTGCGCTGGGGCCAAAAAAGTAAGTAACAAGTGGGATGCCATTTCTCCTCCAGGGTTCAACCACGAATGCGCCTACCATTTGCGGAGCACGGGGCTTTTAAGAGCATCACTTCAGCTCCCAGAACCTCAGCCCTGGAAAACGGGGAAAATAATAGGACTGGCCCTCATGGAGGCGGCGACAAGGATTAAATGAAAATGATCCATGTAAAAGGCTTAGCCCAGAGCTGACTCCTGCCCGACGGCACCGCTGACCCACCTGCTGGTGCGAGCAGGGACCCACGGGGCCGGGATGGCCCAGCCACCCTTTTGCCGGCCACGACCGGGGTGAAGGGAGAAGGGGACAGACCCGCGTCTCTTTACCTGAGGACACCTCGTGGCTCCTTTCCCTTCTGGAGAGCCGCCCACGGAGGGATCCAGGTGGTCTTTCTTTTTTAAAGGCAGCAAAACAGGCCTTGTCATCACCTTGCTCTGCACTCAGGATCCCCAGGATTGGGTCCCAATTTGGGGGAGGCACATGGTCAAGGGCCCTGAGCTTGCTGGGGGCTGCCACCACTCCCCCACTCCCCAACTCCCGCCCCCTCCCCGAGGCAGGGCTTGGTGGGAAGGGCAACAGCACACAGCTCTGTCCTTGGACCTTCAGAGAGAGGACTTCTGTCCACTGCCCTCCCATCGCCTACCACAGGGAAGCCCAGAGAGAGGGGGCTGTGCGGGTCACGAGGGCCTCGAACTAGGGCCCAGGTCAAGGGTTCCCTGGCTGCTCATCCGGGGCATGCCCCGGGCACGGTGTTAACCTGTACTGCAAAATGGGAACCAAGTTCACAGGCTTCTCGGGGGATTAATCGAGATAACACAGGTAAAGACTTTAAGCACGCGATGTGCCCCCCGAAAAGGTTAGCTGCTCTTAGGGTTATTACACTCACTGTGTAATAACCTTTAACAGCCCAGGGCCTTGGAAGCAGCTGGAGCTAATACTGCCAAATGCCAGTAGGGGACACCGGCCACGGGATAGCCTCTTCCTCTCCATGGGTGCTGGGGGTGGGGTGGGGTGGGGGCCTGCTTCGCCCCCTGCCCCCCAAGGTGGGGCGGGGCGGGGGGACCAGGGTACAATCCCAGGCAAAGTACGCAAATTAGAATTCCGTGCGTATTTTTAACTTCCAGCTTATGTAAGGAGCAGTGTGGGCCCCAGAACACAATAGCGAATGACTCCCGCCCGACTCACCCTCGCCGGATTCCGACAAAGAGAAATGTATTTTGGTTTTTCCTTTATTTGGACCTGGCAGACGCTGGTGTCTGACAGCTGCCACTCAGCTGGGGGGCTGGGCCATTGAGCCTGGAAGCAGAAGCAGGCCTGGAGCCACAGGCTGGGGCCAGGTCCTATGAGCACCCCCGTCCCGCAGCCTGGGAGGCCTGGAGGCCCCGAGACATATCCATGAGTCCCCTAGCTCCTGTCCCCCATTTCCAAGAAAGGCAGGACATTGCACGCAGGGCACTGAATGTCGCTCTTCACTCTTGCCCAGGCCCCAGCGCCTAGGCACCAGGAGGGAGGAGGTTGCCTCCAAAACCCGCCCACTTCTCTCCCCACAGCCTGCACCCCGATGCCGGTCCTCACTGTCTCCTTTCTGCTTCCCCGCTGGCCCCCAAGCCCATCTCTTCCTGTGAGTCAGATACATTTCCTGAAGTACCAACCGGAGCAGCCCCCTCTCCTGCTTAAACCTTCTATGGCTCCCCAGTGCTCCCGAGGTAAAGTTCCCAGCTTCACGTAACCTGGCCTGCTCTCCTCATGGGCCTCCAGTCTCACCTCTCCGTGAGCCAGCTGTGTAGTCTCTCCACAAAGCCCTGATCCTTCCTGCCTCCACAGCCCTGCTCCTGCTGTTTCTTTTGCCCAAAACACCCCCCACCCCTCGCCCCTGCTGACTCCCACCATCTACCTGGCTGTCAGCCTTGTGGCAAAGTTTCTCTGATGCCCCTACTCTGAGGTGGGTCACCCCCTCCCTGCTCACATATGACGCCCCTGCCCCAGCCAGCAATGAAGCCCCAGGTACCCCCGAGCCGGCTGGGGGGTGCACTGACACATCTCACCCTAGCAGACGGGGTTCCTGAGTTCAGGGCCCCTCCACAACAAGCTGCCAAAGATGAAAAACATCATGGGGGCAGGGAAGGGAAGGGGTTTTGCAGCCAGATGACCAAAGTCTGCATCTCGGTCGCTGGCACTCCCCCAGCAGGTTGACCTTGGGCAAATCACTGTCCGTCTCTGAGCCTCAGCTTCCTTCCCCGTGAAACGGGACAAGGACAGCACCCAGCTCCTTGCCGGGTTACCCCAGCTTCTCCGGTGCTGGCACATGGCAGGTGCTCACACAACAGCCACCAGCTGTCACAGCAGACAAAAGTCACAGAAGAAGAGAGCCTTGCCCTGTGGTCAGCAAAGTCACAAGGACTTTTAAGGCAGCACGAAGGCCCATCACCAAGAACCTGCCACTGGGGGTGTGGAGGACCCAACCCCACTAGGAACTGACCCCCACCACCCAACTGGAACCCCTCCTTCTGCAGGACCCCATGACCCCAAAGCAGAGCCCCCTCCTCAGCTGCCTGTCCATATCGGGTCCCTGGCCCATGTCCCCTCCTCCAGGGAGACACACAGGGTCCAAGGGACTCACTTCGGGCTGAGGGTGGGAACAGCAAATCGAAGCCAGATGGGGGCTGCACACAGAGGGGCTACAGAATCACCAAGGAAGCAGGAAAACGTCACACCCAAACCCCACTGCATTCCTCTGCCACCCTCGGTAGTTCTGGGGGAGCCCCAGCTCTGTGCTCATTTTATTTATTTTGTTTTAATTTTATTTTTAAGTCATCTCTGTATCCAACTTGGAGCTCAAACTTACAACCCTGAGACCGAGAGTCGCATGCTCCACCGACTGAGTCAGCCAGGTGCCCCAGATTTGTTAAATATTTGAAAGAATGATTCACATTCTCATCCCAGCTCTTCACCTGCTTGCTGTGTGACCTTAGGCAAGTCACTCCCCCTCTCTGGGTCTCTTGGTCCTCTCTGAAATGAATGGTGGTGGGTAGATATACAACCTCCCTGATTCTTTCCATTTCTTCAGGGAAATCTGATTTTACATTTGATGTGGGGAGGAAGCTGGGGCAGGAGCCCACCCCAAAGCAAGGGACATTAAGATAACTTAGCCTAAGTAAGCCCCAGGAGCACAACCCCAGGGATCAGGGACAGAGGGCTGGCTGCTGGCAGCCTGAGTGATACTCCATCCAGGCATCTCACAGAGGCCAAGGGACCAGCCCCTCCTCAGTCCAGCCCTCTGCCTGCATCCCCACCCTTTCTCTGCCCTCCCTTCAAGCAGGAGTATTACTTCTAGCAGGGGTATTACTGTGACAAACAAGGAAAGGAAAAAGGAAAAGTGGCCCCATTCCTACTCCTGTCAGCTCCAGGGATGTTAAGAGTGAGCGCTGACCCTTAGGTTCCCTATGGGCCTATCTTATCAGATGACCCCAACACCTGGGGAGAGAGGGTCTGACACTCGAGCCCATTCCACAGGGGAGAAACTGAGGCTCAGAGAGGGGACGTCACTGACCCACAGTCATGCAGCCACTGGAAGATCAGGTCTGCCTGATGCCAAACTGTGTGGGCTCATCAAAGTCACAGGAAACAGTAAAATGTCCCAGCCACCATGGTAGGCATTCCCTCTCCCTGACCCCCGTTCTCTCTCTCTCTCTCTTACGACGCCCCCCAATTCTTTCTCAATCTCTCTGTTCTCTCCCCCCACACACACCCGCTTCCCTGTCTTTCCCTGAAATCAACACTCACTTTTTGGGGAAGGGCCCTGATGTTCACAGATGGGATGAGAATGACCCCAGAGTGACAGAAACTTGAGGACAAAATCTGAGCCCCCCCCCATTCAATCTTTCTCCATGGACGCTGCCTGAGAGTTTCCACATCAGCCCCATCTGAAGGGGGCGATCCAAAGCTTGTACAGGGGCTCCTGGGAGGTGGAAAGGGCCCCCAACCAGGGATCAGGAGGGCCCCTGCACGGCCCCACCGTCCCCAGCCCCACAAGGGTGAAGACGGGGCCTCGCGCACACGTGGGCCGCCGGGCAGCCAAGTCTGGTGCGAGCCTCAGCCAGGCCCTGGAAGCCTTCGGAAATTAATTGGAGTTGACTTGGCTGAGGGCAGCTGTCATTTAGATTGAGAACTGGCTCAGGGCTCCACTGAGGCGAAGCAGCAAGGGCATCGTGGGGACCCGGGGCCGAGCGCTGGGGATGGGGGCGGGGGCTGGACGCCGGGGACCTTGCCCAGCCCCGAAGGAGGAGATGGGGTGGCGGAGGAGCTCCGGTGCCCACAGGAGGGACATTGCAGGCCCCTCACCCCAGCCCGAGCCTCTGATTGGGCTCCTTCTCCTGGCGCCTCGGGCCCCACGGCCAGTGACCTGTGACAGATGCAGCCCCGTGCACCCCCTGGGCGACTCCTGGCCTGTGTGCTGCCAAGACGTGACAGGCCGGGGGTACGGAGGGGGCAGTAGGCCAACCCCTCAGCCTGCCCCTTCCGTCTAACGGGCCCACCGTGTGCAGCAAGGGCCCCAGAGCAGGAAGACCCCTTCCCAGGGGGTCCAAATGCCAGAACCGCAGGAAGGGCCCCGGCGGTAATGCGGACAGATACTCAGCCCCCCTCCAGGCACCAAAGATGAGCCAAGAAACAGTGGCCGCTCTCAGCGTCGTTAGCAGGATTATTCCACCCTGGTCTCCACTCCAGCCCTTCCCCACCCCGCTCTGTTTTCTCGCCTTTTCACTCACAATTCATGCCCCCGTGTCATTGGGCCCAGTGCTGGGTGGCCCTGGACCAGTCCCTGCCCCTCTCTGAGCCCTCAGCATCCTCACCTCTATCCTGGGAGCAACCTAGCACCAGGGCAGACACCTCGCTAAGCTCCCGGCACACTGCCCGGGGGAGGTCAGCCTTTCAACAACCATTAGAAAAGACAGACAGACAGACAGACAGACACGTACATTTCTGTTGAAGTAGAACACCGTCGCTTTCAGCCCACTGAAGGAAAGAGCCAATTTAGTGACAACTCAGGAATTCACAAAGTAGGTTTGCAAAGTGCTGATGCTTTGGGTGGGGGTTCTTGGGATGAGTGTCCCGCTCACCCACCCTCGGGTCTGCGGGAGCTCTGGGACCTTCCCACGCAGGGCTGGTGGGGCTGCAGAGGGCCTGCGCACCCATGCAGTTCCCATAGTTCTTCTGCATCCCCGGGGAAGGGCCCTGCGTGGGGGTCCATCATGGGATAGTCGTGCGCTTTGCAGCTAGAAGCTTGGGGTCCAGTTGCAACCCTGTCACCGCCAGGTTGCGGGATCCTGCGTCAGCTGCTCTGACCCCCTGAGCCTCCATTTCCTCACCTGATAAATGTCTTCAGTCATTCCTGCCTTGCAGAGAGGGGCCACGGGCTTGTTCTCAGGGGCCTGGTACCCAGCTGCCCCTCCAGATCCTGTTCCCACAATTACTCCTCCAAACCTGAGCCTTCCTGGGGCCTGCAAGAGGGGACCTCGAGGGGCTCCTGGTTTGGGCTCAGGTCTTTTTTTTTTTTAAAGATTTTATTTTTTTATTTGACGGAGAGAGAGAGATCACAAGTAGGCAGAGAGGCAGGCAGAGAGAGAGGAGGAAGCAGGCTCCCCGCTGAGCAGAGAGCCTGATGCGGGCCTCGATCCCAGGACCCTGAGATCATGACCTGAGCTGAAGGCAGAGGCTTTAACCCACTGAGCCACCCAGGCGCCCTGGGCTCAGGTCTTGATCGCAGCGTGGTGAGACTGAGCCCCACATCCAGCTCTGCGATGGGCGTGAAGCTTAAGATTCTCTCTCCCTCTCCCTCGGCCCCTCCCACCCCCACTCTCTTTCCCTCTCTCTCCCGCTTATTAAAAAAAAAAAAATAGGAGGCCCTTAAGATAGCAATAACAGCAGGGCAATGAGCCAAACCATCCCAGCTGAACAGGTGTTCCCAGCTGTGTGCTGGGCGCGGAACTCAGAGAGGGGATCCCATCACAGAGCTCCCAGCCTGCCCGCCGCCCCCTCTCCCCACCCCCACCCCCCGAGTTCTCAGCCTGGCCAAGAGATATTCAGTAAACCCCTAAGTGTCAAATAGAGCGTGGTCAGTGCCACGGAGACAGGCTTCCCTGTGTCACAGACCCAGGGGCCAGGTGGGGATCAGGGCGGGGTGGGGGGCGGGGAGGGAGAATTTGCAGAGGAGAGGACATGCGAGGTGGGACGGGGACTTAGGATGTAAATAAAGCTTTGCAGGGAGAGAAGCAAGAGGTGAGTTCCAAGCCTCTACTGTGATTGGGGAGAACGAGGGGCCAGCCCAGGGGCCCTGATTTTGAGCCTGGGAGAGAAGGAAGACAAGCAGGCTGCAAAAGTTGAAATGAAGTCAGTCACGGAGGCCCCTGGAGGCCCCAGGAAGTGTTTGGCTTTGCTCCTGAGAGCAGAAGGGAGCCAAGGATGGCTGCTGAGCAAGGGAGGGTCATTGGGAGCCTGTCAACATGAATAAGAGGCTTGCAACTCATCCGTTCCAACCTTGGCGCGGTATACCTGACTCAGAAACACATTCCATTGGGGACAAGGTCCTTTGTGTTCCACAACTTGAAACAAGTGAGGGGATCCGATACCACCCCCAAGGGAATGCTACTGAGACAGCTCTGGTCTAACGGGCGGGCCATCCCTCCCCCGCAGCTTCTGAGTCAGACGCCTATAACCCGGGTCCCCAAGAAAGCCAGCGCGGGCTTGCCATGTGTCAGCCGAGGGCCCTTGCAAGGGATCCGCCTCTCTGTGCCTCCACCTCCCCTCCACACAACCAACGTGAACACTGGGCCCTGTGCATTTACATCAATAGATCCTCGCTAAGGATACAGGTGGGGAAACCAAGGCACAAAAAGACGCGTCTCGGGTTATCCAGTAGGAGTGGAAGGGTTGAGGGGAAGTTCCTCATCTCTCTGCATCTTGAGTTTCCCCATGTGTGAAATGAGACCATGACACCCGCCGGGCCGCCAGGAGAACAAATACGATGATATTAACAATAACAGACAATGATTAGAGTTAATACCTGTCACACGTTCATTCCTTTAAACTAATTCCTCGCCATAACCCCGGAGGGTAGCTTCTCTTCTCTCAGCCCCCTTTCACAGGGAAAGGACCTGCCAAGGTCAGTAACCTATAGAGCCCACGGGTCAAATCCGGCCCACCATCTGCTTTTATCAATAAAGTTTTATTGGTACATAGTCACGCTGGTAGATTTACATTTAGTCCATGGCTGTTTTATGTTACAACGGCAGTGTTGAGTAGTTGTGACAGAGGCGGTATAAGTCACAAGTCTAAAATATTTACTACCAGGCCCTTTATGGTGAAAGTTTGCTGACCCCTGACCCTGAGACTCAGAGAGGTGACGTCACTTGTCTAAGTTCACACAAGTAGGAAGGAACCACCATGGACCCAGTAGGTGCTCCATACCTGTTCCCTAGGAACATGTTGATGTGTAAACAACACTTCTGATCTGTGAAGACTCACACAGCGACCCTTAGGGGAGTCAGAAATGTCCCTCCCATTCACTGTGAACCTGGTCTCCCTTCTCAGGCTACGATGGAAACCTCCCTGTCATCCTATTTAAAAATCAATAAAATAGGGCGCCTGGGTAGCTCAGTCGCTTAAGCATCTGCCTTCGGCTCAGGTCATGATCCCAGAGTCTTGGGATCAAGCCCCATTCTGGGCTCCCTGCTCAGCAGGGCGTCTGCTTCTCCCTCTCCCTCTGTTCCTCCCCCCAGCTCATGCTCCCTCTCTCTCTCTCATATAAATAAATAAAATCTTTTTTAAAAAATCAATAAAACATCAAAATGTTGGTTGGGGGGTTTGGGAGGATAGGGGTTGTTATTTTTAAAAATCGTTCCAAAATGTGTCTGCAATGCAACAAAAAGAGAAAGGGGGGGCTCTCCAAGGCAGAACAAGTCAGCCCCATCAGGCCAGGGGAGATGGGTGCCCCCCACCCCCAGAACTCACTCCTGCACGGCCTCTGAGTCTCTGCTTGCGGAAGGACAAAGCAATGGGCAAAGGAAACAGTGACAGGCAGCACAAGCGGGCCTACTTGAACTCTGGGGGGCAGAGCACCAGCCCTGGGGCCTCCTCACTGGCTGATCTCATTTATGCCGTCAGCTGTCCTACCAGGGCCAAGGTCACACAGCAAGAAAGTGGTGAGTCAGAACTCGAACCCAGGTCCACAGGAGTCCAGAGCCTGTATGGTCTTAACCACCCACAGCATCTGCCCAGCCATCATCTTCTGGGGGAGAGAAATGGGTGGAACAGTGGAAGCTGATCTGGGCCTAGAGGGAGTCAGCTGGTTACTTCCATCCAAACAACAGGGAGGAGAGTCCCTGGATTGCCCAGGGGCTGGCCCACCCATCCTCAGCCCCCATCTTCCATGGGTTCTGGAAGGTCTGGCCTAGGCTTCTGGGGAGAGATGTCTCTGCCACAAACAATCTGCAACTGCTTTCCCTCCAAGTGGGGCTCTCCCTCCCCCACTGCAGGAAACCAGGACCCAGTTGTGCCAGAAGCTGGCTGTGTGAATGCAGGGGTATCACTCACCCTCTCTGGGCTGTTGTCCCTGTGGCTTTTTTGAGGGAGGCAGAACTGGACCCTAGGAAGACTGGGCTGGCTGGTATTGTAAATTGGGGAAACCAAGGCCAGAGAGGAGTAAGTCAGGGGCAGAACTGTAAATAAATCAGAGAATTCTTGCATGCTTTGCCTAAGCCAGCACTCAGTCCTCTCTTCATTCAGAAGGTATGACAATGGAGTTTGCAGTATGCTGTCACCAAGTAGTGGCAACACCACTCCTGCCTGCTCTCCCCTTTTTCTGGACCACTACTGTCACTTCGCCCTTCACCTATATAACTCGTCTGTCTCCTCCTTCCTCAAGTAGGTCTTTCCAAGCCCCTCAGTGGACTCCAGTACACAACCCTGACCTCTCCTAATTATCCTACTCTCTACCACAGCCCCTAGAATAGGAGTTCCACGAAATCGGAGCCTCAACTCTCCTATTCACTACTGTGGCCCTGGCACCTGGCACTTGGTAGGTCCTCAACCAGTATATGCTGACTCTACCAATTCCTACGGACAGCAACAGACCCAAAAGAATCACTAAAATAAGGAAGATCGAACCATATCACCTGGGCCTCCAGACAAACCTGAATTGGAACTCTTTAAGGCTTCCTGGTGCCAATGAAACAAGACTTCAGTAGGAGACTTGCCCACTGAACCCCGCCCAAAATTTACCGAGAGAGACCCCACCCCCTCCCAGACTAATATCCAGCAGTGGAGGAATGATATACACTTATTTCCACAACCCCAACCCAGCCAATACCCTTCCTTCCAAGTTTGGGCACTAGAATTCTCCCTATTTCTTTTAGATCCTGCTGGTATTTGAGAAAGTCACAAAATGCAGGTGCCTTTTTCATGGAAAGAAAAACTTGGGGGAGGCGGGGGTTAGCTGACAAATACCAGAAATTTCCACCTGAGAATGACTATGCAGGAAGGCCCCTTTCCCAACCAACACCCCCACCCTGCCCCCCCCCCGCCTACTGGTCCTGAGCCCCCAAACCCACTCAGACAACCCCTGAGGTGAGTTTTAAGTTGACACCAAGCATGGGAGTCAGTTAAATAACGCTCCAACAGCCTCACGCCATCTCTGGTTTTCCTTCTTCTTCAGGGAAGGAGACCACATCCCAGACACTGTTCTGAAATTCCCGTGTGTATCACTGCATCAGGACCTCCCAGCAACCTACACAGAGAGGGGCTGTTACTCCTTTTTAAAGGATGCAGAAACAGGCTCAGAGCCGTGAGGCGACTCTCCCAACAACACACAGCTAGGGAGCAGTCAAGGCAGGGTGAGGTCAAGTCCATTTCCAAAGGCTCTTCTACTTTTGCTGCATGCCGGAAAGAGAGAGAAGAAGAGGGAGAGAGGAGGAGAGAAGGAAAGGGGAAAAAAAAAAAAAGATTCCCCTTTCTCCTAAAGGGCTGGCACCCTGCCTTCCCTCCCGGGTCCGCCCACTCTGCGTCTGGAAGCACCTGCCACTTTCTCGGGGTGCCAGGGGGTGAGGAGAAGCTAGCGTACATGCCAGTTGGCAGGGGGCAGCTGATCCAGGCCAGGGCTGGCCCCCTGCAGGGTCTGCGCCCTGGGCAATCAGGCCCCCAAGGAGGGGAGTGGGACAACGGGGAAAAGCCTCTACTCCCAAGTACAGAGGTCGCCCACCTGAGCAAAACTCTTGCAGGGGTGGTTTCCGGCTGGTTTCCGGCTGCCTGGAGGCAGCGCTCTACTGTGTGTCTGTTGCTAAGCAACAGGCTTGCACCCAACAACCTACCCAGAGTTCACGACCTGCTTGGGGTATAACAAGTCTGCGATCTCGAGGGCCCCTATAGCATAGCTCAGGAGCTCTGTGAGTCTAGAACCGGGCTATCCAACATGGCAGCTGCTAGTCCCACGTGGCTTTTTTTAAATTTAAAAATCAGTTCCTCATTCACAACTAACCACATTGCAAGGATTCTACAAACCATCCAGGGCTGGTAGTCACTATATACTGGACGGTGCAGACCTAGGACATCTCCATCATCTCAGAAAGTTCTATTGAACAATCCAGAATTATGATCTACAGAGTGCCTGTCTGTGTCAGCGGCCGCTGTGTCCACTGCTTTGCTTACAAAAGGAAAACTCCATCATTTTTCAGATGGGGGGGTTCCACAGATGGAGGTAAACCAGGGGCCAGGAAGGAGCCACAGGGGTCCTCTTTTCCAGGATTATCCACCACCAGGGACTTCCCCAAAACGTATTTCCTCGTGAGCCCACAGCAGAGCACCACTCACTGACCGCCCACAGCACTGGTTCCCACGGAGCCTGGACTCGGCCTCAGAGTCTTTCTCAACACAATGTTCAAGGCAGCCAGAACAAAATCACTCTGGATTTGCAGCTGACACGCAGCTGCTCTCACAGAGATGAAGAAACTGAGGCCCAGGGAAATAAAGTAACTTGCCCAAGGTCAGGCGGCAGGTCCAGGTCAGGCCAGGAGGAAAGTTCCCATCTTCTTCCTCCTACTCTCCCCAGCGCGTCTTCCCCATTAAAGAATCTGCAGAGAGGGAGTTCGCAAAACTCCCCTCAAAACAGGGTCCACAAAACTCCCCCCAAAACAGGATCTCCTCAGAAAGGGCCTGGAAATGCAATGCCTGCAGACATAGAAACAGGGAGCCCTCTGCCCTGATCACCTGCTACATGGCCGAGCCCATGGGTCCCTGTACCCGAGCCCTCCTTTACTCTCATGACAACCTGTAATGTAGGATTATCTCCATTTTCCAGATGATGAGTATGGGAAGACCGAGAGAACCAAGGGGACCTGCCCAAGTTCACACCTTCACTAAGGTCTGAGCACAATCTGATACTGACAACTGCCCTCCCTGGCAGGTCCTGGGCCAGGCAGAGAACCAGGTGCGAGCTCAGGTCCCACCTCTGCCTTCTCCCCACTGTGTGACCTTGGATAAGTCACTTTCCCTCTCTGGGCCTAGTCTCTTTGCAAGGGGGGATAACAGGTCCTCCTTTGGTCAGAGAACTCAAAAAAAAAAATGCACAGCTGCTATGTGAACAGTAAAAAGGGAGACTCTGAAATCTACCATTAAAAAAGTCTACCATAAAAGGTATTTCAAGCCCAGGAAATAGTAATAGTAACCGGTTCCATTTACTGGGCAGTCCTTCTGTGCTGCACACCCTAGCTGCTTCCACACGACAAGAGCAAGGTTAGATAGAAACGACTCAGACCAAAGAGCCTGAGCAGCCCAAAATATTTAGCATTGGATCCTTTACAGAAAAGGTTTGCTACCCCTCCGCACTCACTCACTGAATGGGCAAAACTGCCCCCATTTTACAGATGAGAAAAACCAAGGCTCAGGGGAGGGAAATATTTTGTCCCAAGTGCCACGACTGGGCAGAAGCTATGAAGGTCCAGATTCCATTTCCTGGAGGTCAACTGCAGGGACTTTCTGGAAAAGTTGTGGGACAAGAGGCGCGTCAGGCCAACCAGCGGGAAGGACCCAGCTCCGTGCTACTCGCTCAGGCTCCTCCTGGCGCTGGGGCACCCACAGCAGCTCCTACCTAGCCGCCAACAGGCCCAGCGCCTGGCCCAGTGGGCACCCACTCAGCCTGTTTTTATCCCACTGCTTCGGGAGCAAAATTGCCCAAGACTAATTGCAAGTAATATTTAATTTTATCAGGGATAATTACACGAAATTAATTCAGCTCCTACCTGGAAGCACTTTGTTACCATTCGCCTTCCCAGGTTGCTAGGGTGAAAAAGGAGACAGGCAGGCAGGCAGGAGAAGGGAGAGGGCCCTGAGATTTGCCCCGAACAGGAAACGGGCAAAGTAATAATCAGGTGATAATGACGTAAGGGAGCCCCAACCGTGTGCGCGTGGGAAATGCTCCCCAGGCATGACGGTCACGTAACCTCAGGACAGCCCTGCAGGCGGGCATGTCAGATCATGCCCCCCACCACTGCCACTTCATAGAAGAGGCCACCAGGCCCCAAAGAATCACAGTCGTACATCCGTGCGCCATCCAGGAGAAACCCGGGCACTGGATGGATTCCCACTTGGCCACCTCCCAGCGGCATGATCCTGAACGAGCCAGCTCACCTCTCCGGCCTCAGTGTCCTCCTCTGTCAAATGGGAATAAACTGCCACCGTGGTTTGGAAGAGTCAGTAAGATAACACAGACAATATGCTAAGCACCGTGTTCGGCATTCAGCAAGTGCTCGACGGATACAACCGTGACGATCGGTCACCGACATCAAGTGGTACAGCTTTGCAGGCTGGGGCCTCCTGCCTCCATTGGACCCAGTTTGAGCCAGGGACGGGGGAGGATCAGAAGAAGAATTTGGGGAAGGTCTGGCTTTCTCAACCTCCCCAAGGAGGCCCCACACACAGAACCTCTGAGCCAAGAAGTACAGACGAGGCCCCAAACAGGCCGAGAAACCCAGGCTGCCCCCCCACTGCACTCCAGCTCCCCACCCGGCTCTCCAGGAGCCCCATTTGGGGGCACAGGCTCCCCCAGGGCACCAAGAAGAAAAGGGGGCCCCTCTTCCACAGCTGCTGTGGTTGCCAGCCTCCCAGAGGTCTGGGGGGGGGTCTGGAGCAGCTCTGAAAGGCCGCGGGCGCCGGGGGTTCATTCAGCTGTTTTCGGGTGGCTCCAATGAGTTCATTTTACCCCAGCAGAATATTAAACAGCTCCTGGGGAAGCAGATGCTGGGCTTCGGTTTCAGAGGGAGGGAGGAAGGGAGGCCACAGGCCGGCAAGGGGAGAATTCAAGTTCCGCTTCAGGCAGCTCCAAAGACCTTTCTAGGCTCAGCTCAGCCTGAGCCGTTGTCACGGTGACCGGTGACCAGTGACCAAATGCACAGCATCTGTGGGAGCCTGGGCTGGGACCCTGAATATCTCTACCTTGCTTTACTTCATCCTCATGTCCACCCTACGAGGTGGGAACTCTGCCGCACCCATTTTATAGATGAAAAAGCTGAGGCACAGAATAGCAACAGGACTCACTCAAGGCCACACAGCAAAAGGGCTCCTCTTCTCTCTCCCTCCCCCTCACAGTGCCCTCTGGGAGGCAGATGCCGAGCAAAGGTCCTGGGGCAGATCGGGAACTTCCAAGTGCAGTGGCTCCTCTGTGCTCAGATTTCCCTCCACTCGGCAGAGAAACGATCCCACTTTCTATCATCCTAATAATAATCTCTGATGTCTGAACAGCTTCCTTGGAGGCTACAGAATGCGTCTGGGCACGTCGCTTCCTCTGCACTTCACCCCGATTTACGCATTCCAGACAGGGAAACTGACGCCCGGCCAGCAGAGTGGATCCCAGAGCCACCGCCCGGTTAAGGGCAAAGCCCTGAAGACAATCCTCCTCTACTCCCCCTGCAGATTCAAGGTCTAGACTCATGCCACCGCTGATAGAGGAAGCTGGCATTCCCTCCCACCTCCGGAGCACAGAGAGGTGAGGTGGCTTCCCCAGGGCCATACAGCCTAGGTGCTGAGGTCAGCCCTGGCACAGTCCCTCTGGCTCCCGGCTCTCACTGGCTCCCACTGGGAGCCCCCTCCCTCCCTGCTATCCACAGACGTGCCATCACAACATGGGGCCGCTGCTCTTTGGGACTTTGTGGCTGCCTATATCCAACACCCACTCCCCCGGCCCCCCCATGATTAGGAATGAACAACAACACGTTAATTGTACTGAAGCTTGCCAAGTGTGAGCCATTGATCACGGGGCTCTCTGTGCTGGAACGAAGGTAGCTCCCACAGAACCCTCTGAGGTGGATGCTGCCGTCATCCCCTCTTCAC
Source organism: Ailurus styani (assembly GCA_002007465.1). NCBI lineage: Eukaryota > Metazoa > Chordata > Mammalia > Carnivora > Ailuridae > Ailurus > Ailurus styani. Next base: position 1,219,964 of record LNAC01000410.1, read on the forward strand.
AGACGAGAAAACCGAGGCAGAACATTCATGACCATTACCCTATGGGCCCCACATGCTGGGGACAGCTCAGCCAGGTGCTGACCTAAGCCACTGACACTCTAGACCCCATATCTCTGTGACAACACCCCAGCCACATGCGCGGTGAGCCCGGTTCGCAGACCATGCATTTCCCCCCATCGCCCCTAGAAACCCCGCACAGGTGATGGGGACCTTTGGTCACAAGGCATGAGCTCTGTACCATCTCTCCCGTTTCTGTGTTCTGGTGGTGTCGCCATGCTGAGGAGCAGCCTCACCCAGGGGCCAGAAAGATGGGGGTGCACACTGAGCTTCACCCCTGCCAGCCACACCCACCTCTGCACCTCACTCGCGTCATCTGTAAAATGGGTACACAGAAGCAGCTGCTTCACTGAGCTGTGAGGACGCCCCTCGTGGCTCAGAGGAGGCTCTGGCTCATGCTGGGCTCTGAAGGAGCCCAAACGCCATGCTTGAGTCAGGCCTGTCCTCCTACTGGACCCTGGGGAGCTCTGAAATCAAGGGTTCAGGATAGAGACCCCACCCCCGTCCCTGCCTGTTCCCAACTGGGAGACTCAGCACATCACCCCGCCACCCCCCACCCAGCCTCGGTCTCCCCATCTGTAAAGGGGGCAGGCCCTGGGATGCTGACAGTTAAAGCAGTGAATGTGGCCACGCCTGCCCACCAGCCCCATCCAAAGGGATGGCAAATGGAGCCCAGTCCCCAGCACACAGCGCAGGTGCTCAGTACCATAAATCCAACCTGATATTCTTCTAAGGGCTGCTGCTGGCACGGACCCTGGCCTGCCCCCTCGCCCCCTCTGCCAGCCCCACCCCCACGCCTAAAACCCTAAACAATGGAGTCCTGGTGACAAAGTCCCCTGACTCTCCTGAACAGAGTAGGAAGCAGCACCCAAGCCCCCTGGCCGGGGCTGGGCTCCAAAGGGTTAAGCTTAGCTCTGATTTCTCCCAAATGGCAAAGACTGCCCGCCCTGCTCCCTGCTGCCTGAAGACTGACCCCTGACATTTCCACTCCCAGCCAGCCGCACTTGCATTTAAAAAAGGGAAGGAAGAAAATTTAACCATCCACACAGGCAAACAGGTTGGGGAGAAGTGGGGGGGGGGCGGGTGGTGGCAAGGAAAGAGGGGGGCTACTGATTTCCTTTTGTAGAGTCCACTTCACCCCCCTCCCCCCCAAAAAAATTTTTTTAAAGAAAGACCTAGAAAGGAGGCAGAAAGGGGGAACAGGAGAATAAAAAGGTGGCAGACAAATTCTCCGGAATCACCGGGCACCACTAAATTTTCTGATTAATTAACCCTGAAAGGGGCCTCTCTCCCAGCCCTTCCTGGGGGAGGTTCTGGCTGGGGGAGCCCCGTTTGTGGAGAAGGCAGCCTCTTTGGGGGGGATTCACTCAGAGGTGGGGGGGGCGCAATCCCCTCTCGAGGCCTCGCTGTAGTTAAAGCCAAAGATGATAAGGAATTTATCAAACGAGATTTACACAGGGAAACCCTAATTAAGAGGTTAGTCTCCAGTTTAATTGCCTTCAAACCTAGGCAGGCAGGCCCAGACAGATGGATTTTCAGTCTGACCTCATTAAAAAATAATCATAACCAAATAGAACACAGAGCAGAATCTGAGGTCCACAACGTGGCTAACAAGTGGGGGGAGCCGGGGGTGGGGGGGCATGGTGTGAAGGGCCGGGGCCTGGCCTGACCCACAATCAGACCCCTGAGCTGGCTGGCCCTTCCCTCGCCCTCTCTCTCTCTCTCCTCTCTTGAAATCTGGGCGATTCTGGACTCCTTGCTCCTTGAGGCCTTTTCTCTCCTCCGGCCTCTGCTCCCCTTGAAGCTGGCATTCTGGAATATAAATTGGAAGCATGCATGCCCCCCCCCACCCCAGGCGGACGCCACATACCAGACAAAACGACTGCAGGCCTGGTCATCTGGGGTTAAGAATGGTTTTTGTTTTTGGCAGGGAATGTGGAGGAGCCCAAAGGAACTGGCCGGGACATTGTTCCAAGAATGAAAGGGAGAGGGGGGGCGGGGGGGGCCGGAGACAGAGTGAACACCTGGGGAACCACAGCTGGGGATATTTTTCTGTCCCCCAGGGACTGGGAGGCAAAGAGTCTTTGTACCAGTCCTTAAAATGCAAGGGAGACACCGACGGACCCCACTCTGGGCAGAGAGGATTTAACTTCCTGCCCACCCTCTTCTCCGCCCCACTTGGGTTTGCTGAAACCATAAACGAATGTTCGAGGCAGACATCTCCAGCAAACGCGCTTGCCCCCGGCCCCACAGACTTGGGGAGAAACACGAGCAAGAAGCAATGTCGCACGGGATACGCATCCTTGCCGTCCCCAGCCGGCGGCCCGGGCCGGCAAAGTAGCGGGGAATAGACATCGGGGCCCCCTGCCAGCCAGGCACAGTGTTTAAGCACCACTCACGGCGTCGCCTGACAGCCCACGGAGAGCCCGTCACTGTCTACCTACAGAGCAGAAACAGGAGTGATATTCTTCACGTCCTTTCTTAGCACTCTTGCCCTGATTCTGCGAGAGGTTTCCTAACATGAGCAAGGGGCTGATATTCTAAACCCTACACTGACGGGGAGTCTAAGAAGTGGGTATGCGGGACCAGGGTATTGAAAACTCTTTAGGGGCTCCCTAAAAATGTCTGATTTTTACCTCAGATCCGTGTTCTCACGGACTTGTGTTCTAGAAAACCTAAGCCGTCTGGGGAGTTGCGGCCACCCGCTGCGGCCGCCGTCTCTACCCTCCACGGCACCGAAGACCGCCCTCCGAAACTCTACAGGCACATTTCTCACTGCGAGCTGGGGACCGAGCGACCCCGTAAGGTGCCCCCCACTCCCCGCTTCCCCTCCAAGGCTCCCAGTTCTTCCTGCGGGGCCAGGGGGCGGGGGGGGGTGGCCAACCTGTATTTATGTCAGGGTTTAGTGACCTCTGTGATGAGCTGGATGCTGGGTAAGTTCATTATTTCCTGTAATCCTCACTAAGACCCTGTTTAACCCAAAAAAACAGATGAGGAAACGGAGGCCCAGGGTGGTAAAGGGATCAGTCTAGGCGGAGGCCATGCTGTTACACCTCTGGCCCAGACTTCCTGCGCTGGCCTCCTCCCCGAGGTCTGGGGCGTAAACACCAGCTCCGGTGGCCTCTTCGGGCACCCTGTGATGACCCACTGGGGTCAGGCAGGCCCTGGCATCTGGAACAAGCCTCAGCTGGGACAGAGGCTATGTCCTGGGCCACTGGGGCTCAGGCAAGCAGGACCCGTGGGAAGGAGGGGCTGGGGAGGATTGGTGTTGGGGACGGAGACCCGACCGATGTGGGGTGGGGATGAAGAATTCTAATGCTAATGTCCAGGGTCCCTTCCTTCCCGACTCACCCCAGCCCCTCTGGAGGAGAAGCCCCATCAGCCCTCCTAGGTCTCAGGACTGTTGGGGTGGCACTCAATCCCCAGCCCTGGGACCAGGCAGAGATGGACCCCTACCTCCAGCAAAGCCCCTTCCTTCAGTCATTCGGTCCTGGGGTAGCTACTGGCTGCCAAGCCAGTGCCGGGTGCTCGGAATGGCTGCCACTTTGTCTTCACCGTGGTCAGAGCCGCCCAGCCTGCCTGGCCCGCAGGCCCACCCCAGACCCACTCTCCTTCTACCGGCCAATTTCCTGTGGAACATTCACGCAACTGTCCTTTCTACCTATGCCTCCTGCGTAATTCCCGCCCTCAATGGGCAGAGCGTCTGTTTGGTTCACAGCTATGGTTCCAGCCTGGGGAGGGGCCCAGAGAAAGCAGATGACAACTAGGCGGGCAGATGTTCCCTCCCTGCGGGGTCCTAGACAAGACCGGAATGGACCCATTTGATGGATAGGCAGACTGAGGCTCAGCAAGGTTGCATGGCCTGGCCCCAGTCACACCAGGTCACCTCCCCGCCCCCAGGCCCAGGGACCATGCCCGCTGCACCTTCACGGGTGGCGAACACGGATGGCGAACACGGATGGTGAAGATCTCAATTGTCAATGGTGTGGCTAACATTTGCCAGAAGGGGGCGAGACCACGAGTCGATTTTTATTTCGAGCATCTGTTGGTGAGAAATCAGCTTCCAATCTCGCCCTGAGCAGTCCTGAGCATGGGCTCCCAAGTCAGGCCCAGGCACAAATGTGCGCTCAGCCCGCGCTCAGCCCACACTCACAGGCAGCTGCCCTTGGGCAGGTCAGTTTGCCTCTCTGAGCCTCAGCTTACTCGTCTGTAACATGGGGCTTGGTATGCCCAGCCCTCAACGCCTGCAGCCTATTACCATTGCTTTGGAGCTCAGAGAATCAGGGAGGAAAGCAAAAGAAAAGCTCCCAGAAGATGGATGCCAGGCTCGGGTCACCCAGAGGCTCAGCCCTCTGCACGGGGCCTGTTGCCTTCCTGTCCCGGTGACCTCTGTCAGGCGTGGAGAACAATGCCTGGGAAAAGAAGGAAACAGAGTCTCCCTGGGCCGGGACATAAATCATGACCTGCCCAGATCAGAGAGCGGACGGACATCCCCCACGCCCCCCACCTGTGGCAGGCTGAGCAGTCCCCTTGGGCTCTGAGCGCCTTGTTCCTGGGAAGGGGGGTATAACCGCTGCCCTCACTTGTGCCCCAGATGCTGCCAAACTAGGGGAAGAGAGTTTCTGCCTCCTCAGAAGGGGCCCGGCACCAAGAAAGAAAGGAGAAACCGACATCTTCCCAGAGACTCTGAGCTCAGATGCAACTGCTATTAATTGTGCACCTACTATGGGCCATCAGATCCCATCCCTCCTGGGCTCACCACCCACCCCTGGCCCCCGGTCACGCTCGGAATAAAATCCACACTCCTGACCTGACCATGATGACAAGTCCTCCGCGGTCCAGCCGCTGCCCGCCCGGACCGTCTCTCCCTCCTCACCCACACCTCCCTGCTCAGGCCTGCCCTGGGGCTCCTGCCCTGGCCATGCCCTCTCCCGAAAGCCCATTCCTGTCCTGTCCACCTTGACTCGGCTGGCTCCAGGAGGTGTAGACTGTTCCCTACACGGGAATTCCGCAAGCCGGCTGAGGGCCCGAAATTAGGCTATGAAATTGAAACTGTGTTCCCTCCTCCCCCAGAGAGCCGGTTGTTGGCGGTGAGCAGCACACCCCTGGCTGGTCTCTTCTCATCATTCTCGTCTCTTGCTCACCTGTCACCACCCCCCAGAGGCATCCCCGGGGGCCCAGTCGAGAAACTCCCGTGCCGGTCCCCTTCTCCTAAGGTTCTGTTCCCCGCCCTGCCGGCTCTGTGTCATTCTTCCTGGTTTGCTGCTTGTCTGTCGGTCCGTCCGCTCTCCTAGACTCTAAACTCTGTGCCAACAGGGGCTTTTGTTCCTCTGCTTCCTCACCACATCCCAGCACCCAGAACAGCCGTAACAGCCCCATTCATGTTTGCTGAAAGCAGATGCTGCTGCCACGTCTGGATTATTTTGAACCCTGGCCCCAATCCCCCGCTACGGTTCGGGGTTTCTCAACACCGGCACTTTTGACCTTCCGGGCTTAGGAATTCTTTGTCGGGGTCATGGGTCGGGAGGCACTGGGGCAGGGATGGGCCTGTGTGTTGTGGGACGTTTTGCAGCAGCTCTGGCCTCTACCCACTAAATGCCAGGAGCGACTTCCCTCTCTGCAGCTGTGACAACCAGGAATGTCTCCAGACATTGCCAAGTGCCCGGCCAGTGAGGGTCGGCCAGGGGGCAGCCAGGCTCCTGAGGAAGGTGTGTTAGGTGTGTTATTCTCCCCAGCACATAGCAGAGGAAGGACACTGAGGCTGGGGAGGTGCCATGACCTGGCCAATGTGGGAACAGAGAATGACTCCCCTCCAGTTGACTCCAAAGCCCCACCCAGTGGCTCACCGCCCCCAAGGCACAGGGCTCATCGACCCCCGCAGCAACCATCTTCTAGGGGACTGAAGGATCACACCCGTATTATAGGTGAGAAAACGGAGGCTCAGAGAGGTGAACCACCTGCCCAAGATCACACAGCACCCAAGAAACAGAGCTGGGATTCGAACTCAGGCCTCGGCAGCGAGCCCCTCCCACTCTCACTGTGTGCAGGGATGCTCCCTCCCTCTCGAACTCGCTCACTCGCACTCTCGCTGTTCAGCCAAAGCCTGCCAGGTTCCCGAGTCCCCACCTGAGGTGCCAGACACAGCGGTTTAATATTTTATTGCCAGCTCTCAAATTGTTTATGGCCGGCGCGGGCTCCTGGCAAAGTGCTCAGAGGCCAGGGACCGGCTCATCTCATGAATTCCTTCAACGAGAATGCTGACCATTACTCACGCCTATCAGGGAACTGTGCCTTCAGCGCTCAGGGAGAGCTGTCAGGAGGAAGAAAAATATCACGGCGCTGCCATCCTGCCGCCGGCAAGCCGTGGCTGGCCGTGGCTGACCACACTAAGCTGGGGCTGGCCCACCATGGTCCACTGGGGGGTTCAGACCGCCCCACACAAAGAGAAGGTCCGACAGTGAGGCCGGAGGTGGCTGCCACAGGAGCAGCGGGTACCAGCCCAGCCCTGCCCTAACCCAGGACACAGTAACATCTACTGAGCAAGATCCTGGCACCCGGCCCCAGGCTCAGCGCCTGATGCACAGCCTCGCGTGGTTCCCCTCCAGCCTGCACCACTGGATGGCAGAGGACAAGCCCCACGGCCTCCCTTGCTGGGACAAACAACAGCAGCCCCACCACGCTGCATGTGCAATGATCATGCGTGTGAAATATCTGGCATACAGCAGGTGCTCAATAAAAGCCATGCTGGCACGGTGCTTCCTGGGTGAGAGGCAGCCTTCCGAGTAGTTGCTCCTGCACGTCTGAACTCACTGAACCCTCCTGGCCCCATGAGGTAGGGACGATGATCGTCCCCTTTTCCTGATGAGAAAAAAGGAGGCACAGAGAGGTTAAGTAGCCTACCCAAGGTCACACAGCCAGGAAATGAGAGTTGCTGGAATTTGAACCAGCGTGTTTGGCTCCGGAGCCCATGATCTCAACCACATCGTTATCATCCCTCCACTTAGTCCCGTTTAGCTATAATCATCCCACTCAGTCTTCACAATACTTCCACGAGGGGAAACACTATTTGCTCCCTTGTCCTTGATGTTATAAGGAAACCAAATTAAGATCACTGAAGAGGCTATAAGGTCACAGAGCTCAGAAGAGTCGGAGGGCCAGACCTGAACCCAAAACCATCCATCCGGCAGGGTCTGGTGCTACTGCAGCTTCCCCAAGGTCAAGAACGGTCTCTTAAACAACATCCACCTCCTGAGAGGCAGGGGAGTAAGTGCCACTGTCCTCAGCAATGGCTGTCAGGGTGCTTTCTACAGGAGGATTGGAGACTTCCAAACTTTATGATGTCCCCAGCCCCAATCCACACAAGGCTTAGCCAGGCAAAATCAGATCCTGTTCGCAGGTGAGAAGGTCAAGAGGCAGTAAGGGAAGGTCAAAGCCCAGGGTTCACCACTGTCCACTCCTTGTTCTGCAGCCATGCTGTGTGACCGTGGCCAGGTTGCTTGCCCTCTCTGGGCCCCGGATAGCTCAGCTGGGCACGGCTGTGGAGAAGGGTCCCAAAACCGGGAGACATTCTTTGCCAGTCTAGAACGTTACCTAAACTTTCACATTGGTGCTAGCTACCAGCACATGCTTCAGGACATTGACCTAGAGCAACACTGCAGCTCTGACTGCCGTCCTGTCTGCAGATCGAAGTTACCAACACAAGTCTACACAGTATCTCCACAGATGCACACCTGGGCAGAGCCGGAAAAACGGGGTCAGGAGACACCAGCCCGTGGCAGCCAGAGCAAGAAGCTCTCAAAGGCTTTCCACGACGATGCTGCCCCAAGCTTCTGCTAGAAGGCACAAAGCAAGTTCTGAAGTTCTGAATTTCCACTCCCCCCATAATGGCCACATTGGCCCCAGCAGAGAGCTGGGCCCCAGAACCACTCCTCCCTGGGTGAGCAGGAGCTAAAAGCATCCTTTCTGCTGCCCCGGGAAGGGGAGCGGGGAGAGGGCACCTGGGTCTCAGGGAGAGAGGATGGTGCGAAACCTGCCTGCGGAGATGGGGGCAGGGGAGGGGGTGAGGGGTGCCGAGCACAAACAGTTCCAATTTTAAGACCAGTTTCTATACTTATGGAAACCACCAAACAGCCCCCAAGCCCACCCCAGGAAGATGAAGAAAAAGAAAAAAAAGCCACAATGCGAGCAAACTCAGCCCCTCTCCGTTTGGCAGACTCACCATTTCCATCCAACCACTGCACCATCGAACTTCAAAAAATCCTGGGCGCAGGGTGGGGAGGGAAGGGGCCTGCTCAAAACCGGGACACCCATTTTTTTTGCAGGCTTACAAAGAGATCAATTTTACTCTAAAGTTTAAAATGAAACATACCCCTGTTTGGGAAAAGAATTTCATTAGGAGGAAAATATAATATAAAAATACCCATTTAAAAAGAATGTGCTATTAATTCTTTGCACTCCATGCAGAAGGGAAAATTGCATTTTTATCTAAATGGTTTTTCTGCATAAGCCATTTACAATATTCTTTGCCTCCCCATAATAGGCCCCGCTACCATTAGTACCAGGACGACCAGGCTGAGGGCTGAAATCACCCTCAAACACATTTAATACATAACCCCTGAAAATGTATTCCAACGGGGACCTCAGCAAACAGGCCCGGCATTCCTTTTTTAAGGAAGAAATAAATATTGCTGAGGGAGATGGAGGGGGGAGGTTGGGAGTGGGGTACTGGTCGGGGAGAAGGGGGACAAGATGGTTTAAGTTAAAAGCAAATGCTCTGGGTCTCTTTAGCCAGCTGTGAAATTGCAACTGATTTTTGGTTGCACGACTGCAACTATTTGCCTGCCTGCGTGTGTACAGATAGATGTATGTGTGTGCTGGTATCACACACACACGCGCACACACGCACGCACTCTCCCGGGTTTCCATCAGACAAGCAAACAAGGAAAGGATGAAATTCAGGATATGAAAACAAACTATTTTTAAACGCTAAAGCAAACACACCAAGATAGTAATACTGCTATTTTCCCATTAAACTAAGTTTCTCTCAATTTGAAAAGCGAGAGTAATCTAAACAATACTTCTAAACAAACTGCATGGAGTCTGGGGGTTGTGGCCTCCTCCATTCTTAACGACGGGGGTGGGGGGTGGGGGAAACAAAAACCCTCCGTAGTGAGGCAAAAACACAGCAGGGACGGGGCCAGCCCGCTTTGCCACATTCTGCCACGTCCCACCAAACGTGTCCTCCTTCACAACGCCATGCCTGGACTCTCAGGCGTCTCCAACTTCAAAATGCAATACTTTTTCTTTTTTCCAAAGAGTTTAACAAAAAAAAAAAAAAAAAG